>OW240917.1:17893195-18015003 GCA_933207985.1 Pelobates cultripes | reverse complement strand
CAGACCTGAGCGTCACCAATTGAACTAGTCTCTATAAGGGAACAGGAGATAAAGACACAATATCTGTCTAATCTGGGTGTAAGTAATGGAATGACAATATACGGACAAAGACAACACCAGCCATGACTCACTATTTGTGCTTACTTTATTTATAACTCTTCCCTAGTTATCTTACTGCCAGTATTTCGGATGCTTTTTATATGACGATCCCCTTCATCATCTTCTGTCCTATAAGTCTGCTATAAGTGTATAAAGTACTTTGCGTTGTTTGTTTTTTATACGTAATAGGCTTTTTTAACTTGATATTTTAGTTAGCTGGATTTGTCTGTATCCTGTTACACATTTGTTTCAAAAACACTTTCTACTGTGCTTTGATCTCTGTGTATCTTCAACCCATTCCTAGATAGGATTCAGATGTTCTCACAAAACTAATATGATATTCCTCAACCAGTTTAATGAACAATGAAGAACTGCTAGTAGGTTAGTGATTGAAGATCATAAAAAACACAATTTCTGTTTTACTATAATTGTATCAGGTACACAAATTTCACCAGACCTTGAATTCCCCGACCAAGGATGGATCTTCAGCCTCATCTTGGGTCTTCCCTCTGTAGAGCTTGAAGGTTCGGCAAAAGTCGGACAGGCCATCATAATCATCTATGTTTTCCAGCTCTGTGTCAAGAACCTGAAAAATAAAAATGCCAGAAATGGAAGTATTGTACAGTATGGAAAACAAAAAAATGGGTTGCAAGAGTATACTGAGAACGGGCAGCAGCTAAAGTAGCCTGCCCTTCGGTGGGTCCCCGCTCAGATCTCAAGCTGGTTTTTGCTCATCTTGTGCCATTACAGAGAGAACATATCTGAAGCACATCAGACTGGTCCCACCCATACGGGCAGTCCAGATCCGAAATGCCAGCAAGTTCTCTCTGCACGAGAGATACAGCAACCCCAGACGATCGTTTCAGCCTTGTTAGGCATCATCAGTGAGGCATAGCTGATATCTCCCTAGGCACCGTGAGCAAGGGGTCCACGTCTGGATTATCCCTTTAAACTTGTGGAGAACAAAATTGGTCGCAAGACTATTGGGTCAGCTGACTATTGTACAGTATGGTAAGGTCATCAAACAGATGTAGGTAAATCCCATAAATATAGGGTTGTTTGATGCTGCTGGGAGGACATGGTGTGATTCAATATATGATATGGGGAATGTGTGAGTGAATATGGGATAGGGAGATCAATTAACACAGAAAGGAGGGTATAGGCAATTTAAACAAGGACATACAGGTGATGGCAAGAGACAGGACTACATACAAGGTGCGAGAAAGAGAAGGGCTACATAAAAGGGAAGAGAAAGAGAAGGGCTACATACAAAGGCAGGAAAGAGATGGGGATACATATAAGGGACGGAAAGAGATAGGGACTTCTTATAAAGTGAGAGATATTGGTTACATACAAAGGCAGGAAAGAGATGGGGATACAGATAAGGGACAGAAAGAGATGGGGACTACTTATAAGGTGAAGAAAGAGATATTGGTTACATACAAAGTCAGGAAAGGGATGTGGGCTTCATACAGGGGCAGTAGATGGGGTGCCATACAAAGGTGGTGGCTAAGAAGAATGATATAGGTTGAGCTTAAATGAACATAATCGTTAATACCTGCTTAGTAGAATATCAGTCTTTCAATGTATATATCGATAATAACAATATCATATAAGAAAATAGCTATTCCCCATTTTATTGCATATCATTTGATACAATCTAATATATGCAGTGAAATGGTGGATGGCTATTTGGAGAAGACAGTGAATGAAAGAGTTTTTACTGAAAAGAAGAAAATATATTAACCTTCTAGTAAAGGGACCCTATAACCCGCAGGCTGAGAGTTAAAGTGACCAAAATGTTGACTATTCCGAAAAGTAAAATCACAAGGGTCATTGGTAGATCATATAGAACAAACTGACCTGGAAATTGTTCAATGGAGACTATAAAAAAACAGCCTTTAATTCATAAAGCATATTTCAATGAATTATTAGGGTTTAAAATTGTAGTAATTGCATCTTAGCCTCGCTATTCCCTTTCCATGCATTTTCTATACAGAGAGCTGCAACGATGCCAAATAATTATTATTTTGTAATACTTAATTTACAGTACGGACGGCCAAGAGCTTGTTGGATGCCAGCTCAAGTGCAGCTGTTGCAAACGTTCCAAGTAGTCTATTAAGTTGTGTTCTGTCTTTGTGTGGTCAACACCCAAAAAGGTTTCTCACACTAATATTGGCGCGTTCCTTGCTTAACTGGCATTTCTATTTCCATAAAGCCGATCACCATTACATGATGGTTTTAGGCTGAACTGAAAGGTATTTCTGAACTCTTTTAGCCTTCATGGCGGATAAAGGAGCAGACAAGAAAACCGCACAAAGTATCTCATGAACCAGGGAGGGAGTACAGTCAAATCTGGAGTTTTAACAGATCTATGTAGGACATTTTATTAAAAACATTTGCTCTTAAAAGGTGTGAGATTCCTACAAAACCTCTAAAGCTAGAAAATGGACTGAGCCAGTCAGGACTCGGCAAAGGGATTGCACACAACAAAGAAAACTTAGCCTTGCAACAATTGTCAAACAAGACAATGGTCATTTATCAAAACATGTCTGCTGGAAAAACCACTGAGGTTGATGGGATGAATGAAAGAATGCACTGCCCAAAACAGACCAAATTGGACCAAAGTGAACTTGAAGTCTTGTGTTTTTAGCTACCTTGTTGGATCAAATGTCTTTCTAAAGGAGAGTATTGCTTACCAGGCTTTATAATTTAAACAATGTCTGTAGAGTCTTTCAGTTGGCCTACACTGTGGCTTAAAAATATGCCAACGTTACAGTCTGGGAAGAAACAAGTTTAACTGGAACAAAATGAAATATGTCAATGTTGTCATTGTTTAATTAATTGTATTAATGGCCAGTTCAGAACAAAAATAAAAGTACAGTGATCAGATTTATTAGAGTAGATGGGATACTTTGATACATATGAGGGAGCTACTCACAAACATGTTACAACATTGTGGGCTACCTCAACTCCCAGCTGTTGTAGACAAAACTCCCATGATGCTTTGCTAGCCTTTTTAAGGTGCTGCTGGTAGGGACACTGAAGGCACTGTAACTGCTTTGACTCATTGAAGTGGTTACAGTGTGTGGAGTCCCATAGCACTGTCTTTCATTCAGTGTTCAATTGGTTTAATGTTAAACAACTCTCCTCAGAAGCCTATTCCATTTCTGCTTCTTGGACTAATGAGGAAAAGGCAACGAGTGGCTGTGATTGGCTGAGTGTGTCAGCTGACCACATTTAACCCACCACAGTGCCCATTGATTGTATTAATTGGTATGACTAGATGGAATAATCTATGCCTTAGCCATAGCTCCAGGTCAGGCTCCTTGAGGCAATAGAACCTTATTTACTATTTAACTGATCAAAAGTGGTTTAAAACTGAATGTAAAGACTCCAGGCACTATTCACTGTACTAAAACTTAATTGAGGTAAAATGAGGATCAGGGTGTTGCAGTAGATATTCAAAAAAAAAAAGTAGATATTGCTTACCTAGATTTCAGTAAGGCTTTTGACACTGTTGCACATAGAAGGCTCATCAATAAACTGCAATCTTTAAGTTTGGATTCCAATATTCTTGAATGGGTTAGGCAAAATGACAGGCAACAGAGGGTTGTAGTCAACGGAGTATATTTGAAGCTTGGTCTTGTCACCAGTGGGGTACCTCAGGGATCTGTACTTGGACCCATTCTCTCAAATATTTTTATTAGTGATATTGCAGAAGGTCTTGATGGTAAGGTATGTCTTTTTGCTGATGATACTAAAATTTGCAGCAGGGTTTATGTTCCAGAAGGGATAAGTCAAATGGCAAATGATTTAGAAAAATTTGAAAAATGGTCAGAGCTGTGGCAAATGACATTTAATTTGGATAAGTGCAAGATAATGCACCTTGGACGTAAAAACCCAAGGGCAGAGTATAGGATATTTGATACCCTACTAACCTCAACATCTGAGGAAAGGGATTTAGTAGTAATTATTTCAGATGACTTAGAGGTAGGAAGACAATGTAATAGAGCAGCCAGAAATGCTAGCAGAATGCTTGGTTGTATAGGGAGAGGTATTATCAGTAGAAAGAGGGAAGTGCTCATGCCATTGTACAGAACACTGGTGAGACCTCACTTGGAGTATTGTACACAGTACTGGAGACCGTATGTTCAGAAGGATATTGATACCTTAGAGAGGGTTCAGAGAAGGGCTACTAAACTGGTTCATGGATTGCGGGATAAAACTTACCAGGAAAGGTTAAAGGATCTTAACATGTATAGCTTGGAGGAAAGACGAGACAGGGGGGATATGATAGAAACATTTAAATACATAAAGGGAATCAACACAGTAAAGGAGGAGACTATATTTAAAAGAAGAAAAACTACCACAACAAGAGGACATAGTCTTAAATTAGAGGGACAAAGGTTTAAAAATAATATTAGGAAGTATTACTTTACTGAGAGGGTAGTGGATGCATGGAATAGCCTTCCAGCTGAAGTGGTAGAGGTTAACACAGTAAAGGAGTTTAAGCATGCGTGGGATAGGCATAAGGCTATCCTAACTATAAGATAAGGCTAGGGACTAATGAAAGTATTTAGAAAATTGGGCAGACTAGATGGGCCGAATGGTTCTTATCTGCCGTCACATTCTATGTTTCTATGTTAAATGGTTTTAGTGCCTACAGTGTTCCTTTAAGCTGGAGTTAGCACATGGAGCTTGTATGAATTTTCCTTTAAAACTTCAATTCAGCCCCAGGAGATCAAGCGTTCTGCAAATTCAGTAACTGTATCTCTGAACTGCTTTGAGTTTGGTGTTCATTGAATTTAAATGATTGCAGTCACGGTTGAACTCACACTAGTTTAGGTTGCAGTAGTCCCACATGGGTTCCTTCTGAGTTGGCTCTCATGCATGTTTAATTGAATACCACTAGTGATACAAATACTGAACAACTTCTATCTAGAAAATAATCGTGAGCCTTTACTACGCTACATGTCTAAAGTATGTGGACACTTGCTTGTCTGGAATCACATTCCCAATTCATAGGTTTTGAGACATATGTAGTCCTTCCTTCGCTGCCCTAGCAGACTACTCTACTCTAGCACTGACTTATTGGGAACATGGTATCCTGTGATAATATCACTGCCAAAATCACTGAATGGGACAAAACCAGCCATTCTCATGACAATACTTCTTTTTGGAGACTACTCGGCTGTGTGTTTGGTTTTACACAACGTTTCTCATTGCGTAAAGATGAAAAAAAATAAATCAAACCTAAAACGTACAAGAGGCTTTCACAACTCGTATGTTTCAAAAGTTGACCAACTTCACCACTTTACTTCCTACTATTAAAAAATAGGCAAAATAATAATTAAAAAGCACCCAAAGTCTACTCAGTGCCTGCCTGTGACTTGCATGCCAGCTGCCCTGTCCATCCTTACCAGAGAGTGACTCATCACCAGCAATGACCTCCTTCTTACTATCTGGTCCCAATGCTAATATTCCCCATTTGAAGCTTTACTATGGAAATGCTGGAAGCATCACTACGCATCTTTGATCCAGCTCTGTAATCCAATAAACATTGTAATCTGTGCAGGCAGGGACGCACCAGTCCAATTAGCTTTCAGCTAAATAGAAGGACTCTCTGATAGATATGGTCTGTGCATTTGGCTTCCATTATTTTTGATCTAGGGCTTGATATCCACTTTTGTTTTTACTTGAATAAGACATGACTGTTATTTTTCCTATGCTGCTTCTACGCATGAACGTGCCAAGAAAACGTAGCAGGGTTTCCAAAGACGGGATACACAGCAGCACTGACAGTTTCTCCATTAGTAGCCATAATGTAATTATCAAGTCGTGTATTCCAAGAGGGCTATCCACTTGCCAAAACAAATTATGGCACAATATCGCTTTTGCAGATTTTTCTAATCTACTTCATGCATCCTCCCTCAGCTCTCATGAGGAATCTTACTCAATATTTATATTATTATACAGTATCGACATGCAGACAGATGTCTTTAAACCATATCGACAATGTACAAGTAGAGATAAATTACAAGACTTTTAAGTTTAAAAGGGGCTTCCGTTTCTTTCTACCTTTCATGTCACCTTTTGTTGTTGTTTTTTTACCAGTACAGTTTATTTTCACATAGTTTTAGATATTTTTTTCACCTATTTTACACAATATTTAGGTAAATCTTGAATGATAGCTTTTGTGTTCATGTATTAGAACTCTAGCAAAGTGACCATTTAAGAGACAAAAAATTCTAAAAAAAAATTGTCAAAAAAAACAGGATCCAAAAAATTGCTACCATGAAGTAGATTTGATTTTATAGTTTGCCAAAACATAAACGTGTTTGCACATTCCTGTAAAAATAATTTTAATACCAGTCTTTTTGATATATTATTGCGAGAATAAAGCTACTTTAACTATACAGAAGATAAATTGTTATCGCACTACATATAAATGTCTTTAATAAATGTCAAAATGATGGTATCTCAGTGCCCCCCAACGACCTTGTCTCATGTTTATTTAGTGGGCTCCTGCAATTTCTACTATGTACCCATAATGTAGCCCTTTGTTCCTCTGGTGGTCTTTTTACATTTATATTATTGGTTAATTACAGTTGCAAGAAAAAGTATGTGAACTCTTTGGAATGATATGGATTTCTGCACAAATTGGTCATAAAATGTGATCTGATCATCATCTAAGTCACAACAATAGACAATCACAGTCTGCTTAAACTAATAACACACAAAGAATGAAATGTTGCCATGTTTTTAGTTTAAGCAGACTGTGATTGTCTATTGTTGTGACTTAGATGACAATCACATCACATTTTATGACCAATTTGTGCAGAAATCCATATCATTCCAAAGGGTTCACATACTTTTTCTTGCAACTGTATATAATTCTCTGTGACTTGATTTTTCAAAGTACATTACAGAATTAATTCACTTGATCACTTTATAGCACCTTATTCCTGTGTTGCTAACAGAAAGATTGTGCTTCTTTTTTTACACTGGAAGCAATAAGTTTAAATACAATAGTTTCCATACAGCATGGACCAAGGACCTGCGGCCAGTGAAGAGTGATGGCCTGCTACCAGGCTAGTTGGACCCAAAAACATGCTGCAGGTAATGGAAAGCCGGTGAAAGGAAAACCCTTATTACCTGGAGCGTATCGTAGCCTTTCTCGATGTAGGTTCCACATTTATCCATCTGACCAATAGAAGCATAAAACTTGCTCCACCAATCAATATATTCTTCTTCCTGGTAAAAGAGAAACACAATACTTTATAAAGAACAATCAACGCTATTTTAAGCATATTCCACCAACGTCTGCTTTGCTTAAAAGTGGGTTAAGAAATAAATAAATAAGCACTCAGCTTGTAATTTAGTGAGTTTTCGAATCCGTTGGTGGCAATGTTCCGACACCTTACAATGTCTTAGTCAAGCCATCTATTTAAAGGAACACTCACAGCCTCCGATGCTCAGAGATTGGCCGGAGCTCACTGACACGGGACACTCTGCGTAGCTCATTCACATTGACTCATCCGCTCACCCTGCACTTTCTGTGGACATTTGCCTGACGTCAGGAAAGAAACTAAGTGAGGGTGGAACAGGAACACAAATGCAGGACTGCCCAGCCTAACTTAGGAATGTTGGGAGGTACATACCTCCTAAGTATCCCTGTACAGGAGGGGCAGTCCCTATTCTGGGCCTAAATCCCTCTTTCATGTCCTGCTGTCTCCCCTTTCTAAAAGCTGCATATTGTTGGTGTGTCTAACAGAGCTCCAAAGCAATACAACTCGTAATTATATTTAACCGCAAGCGCTGTGAGGGTGAGGGTGCATGCTCCCACATGGCACTGTGAAGCCGATGCAGATGGTTTAGTACAATGTGACCATGTTCCCAGGGGATCATGGGGCGATGGTTTTGCCATACTTCCCGAGTGTCTCAAGATTGGTGACCAAATTATCTGTAATTCCCATCTCTTCAAATAGAACATTCCAAAACCATATCGACCTCACTGAAAACAATCTCCGCATTTGTTAAAGATGAAATCACTCATTTGGTAACCCCTGAAGGACCACTGAAGGAACCAAAGTGTGATGGAAGTATGAAAGATCATTGGTCATTAACAGGTTAATAATAAATAGTGGAGTGCTTGGTGAGGTCTGCTATGAAATCAGAATGGCTGTTCTCTACAACGTCATTGTTGCCCTTAAATTCCCACTTCTCAGCAATGACTGTAGTACACATCAGCCCCAATACATACCATAAAAAAATCAAAGAAAAAAGATATTTGTGCAATATCCCAAATCCCTATGTGCATTTATATAACTGGAGATTTTTAGTATCACTCAAGTGTTAGATCACCTACCACTTTAAGACAAACCTCTGTAGGTGAGTCCTACAATAACAATTCACCTCGCTGCATTTAGCTGAAAGGTAAAATCTCTAATGAGACAGAGAGGGGTATTTTTCTAAACCCCAAGACACTTATTAACCCTTAACAGGCAACACATGGGGTGGGCGGCAGCATTGTAACATGGCTGTGTGATACAAAGTAAATACAAAATGGAACCCTTATTGCCAAATATCAGAAATGGACGTAATACTTCACATAGCATAAAGGATACAGGACAAACCAGACATTTTTGAAATGTAATTATGTCCAGCTTATTTCTGGGGAATAATTTGCCTTTTAATGGAATATATTAGAAAAGTTATATTTATGTTGGAACTAGCATTTGTTTTTTCAAATCAGATACTGACAGTAATTTCCCCCAAAAAATCAAATATTAAGAATATGTTCTGAATTAAATTCCAGCCCTACTAAAACTCCTGCCTTCCTAAAGTTTGTTTTAAACTTATTTTTTTATAAAGTGAGAAGATGTTGCAACCATAATTTCAGGGACACTATTTTTACAACTGCTTTTTTTTTTTTTTCAAGAAATACTTTGTTAAGTTTTCTTTTTGATATTTGCAGAAATGTAAATGGCTGCGCCTATCTGCCAGTATCCACATTTCTGTGAGATATATTATATATGACCATCACAAATTCAAAGGTCGTAGCAGAGTGCAGAAGTTTCAAGAAAGACTTATTAAGGACAAGTTTTTAGTTATAAAAGCAGTCATGGCTCGGGCATTTAAAGGTATATTGATTCACTGTGCCCACTTATATTATTTCAATTTTTGTTCATGCATGATCACAGCCCAAAACAACAAAAATCTGGATTCAGAGTTCTGAGAATTAAGACAAAAAAGTCTTACTTTAAAAATAATGTGGTGTTGAGGCAGGCATGAATACGCACACACATCAGTCAATTAATACGCTTCAGATATGCTTAGTAATTTTTATTGAATCTCTGAATATGGCCACAAAATGCAAATCTTAAAACATTTACTAAAATCCAGTTCCTACAACATCCCTCCATGCCCCAAAAGATATCCTCAACATGTTTAAAGGTTTTTAGATTGACAAAGACTCCATTGGGAGTCGAAACGTTGCAGTGTTCCAATAAAGGTGCCTGAAGACATTGGAGTGCCTGGACCCTTTTTCTAATGCTGGTATTTATTATCTTCTGGGCTTGTGCTGACCCTTGGTTCAGCTAAGCACCCTGTCTTAAGTGAATTGTGTGTGGTTCCTTTTCCTATTTTTCCAAAATATACCCTAAACAGTTTTAAAGGTTTTTATATTTCTGATATGGAAGATATTTCCTTGATGATTGGTTTGGATCTATTCACACCACGGAGGCCGGGCAGTCTCTGGCATTCTGTAATAATAATGGGGGAGGGGGTTGCACTTTTCATAAAATAAAAAATGACATTCAATTGAAACGGAGGATAAGGAGAGTTGCCAGAGGAACTGGAAACCATTTGGAACTTGTAACAAAGGCAACTTTAACCCCTCCTCCAGTGGATTGTGTGCAAAATTTATGGAGCTGGTGGACTTGTCTGTGATAATAAATTAAAAATTACTTAAACTTATAAGTTATTTAGCAGTTTGCAGCACCAAACATACAATGGCATTGTGTCGCTGAAACAAAGGTTTTTCTTAATAACAGTACTGCATGCCATAGAAAGAGGTAGAAATAAATGAATCAGCCTGCCTATACTCAATGTTTTGTTTGGGTATGTTATGGTGTCCATCATGACGACATGAAGGAGATTAAAAGGAAACTCCACTCCCCAAATATAAAAAAAAATAAAATCACGATTTAGTCAATATAAGCCTAGTTCAATAATACATACATTTAATAACACATTTTTTATTGGGAAAAATCTGCAGAAGCTGTAGATCTCTTGTCTGCAGCCTTTGCAAACCCCTCCTCTTCTATCCCTGCTCAGACTTTCTGTGGCTGTCCAATCACAGATTTCCCAATGCAGCTCGATGAGAAGTCTTAGCAAAGCAGGTACTCTAAGTTATTGCTGCCTCCACTAAGCTAAATAAAACAGGATGTAACAGGACCTGTTGTCTGCTAGAAAGCCAGGGTGGTGGAACCATTTATTTTACAAAATTGTCTATTTCTATTGAAATCTGCACTTTTTTGTGAAATAAAAAAAAAACACACTCTCCACATACTTCATCAAGCTAAAGTGCTTTAGAGGTCTGGAGTTTCCCTTTAAGAATGCATATAAAAACAGCCATAAATGAGCACAAAAAAAGTAATATATTCGTAAAAGCTTAGCCCAGACAAAAATGTGACGCTTTATATTTAATCCCAGGGAGGAAAGTGTGACCTAAAAATACCCTGGCGCTTTGATATCAAGCAGGTCACTTTTTATTAATTTGGTTTGAATTCACCAGGCCGTATTTTTCTTTTTCTGCACAGAGAAACGAAGAATTCTGCTCTGGGTCGGTGAAACATTCCTACAAATCACGACGTCTATTTCAGTAATCCACAGAATTCCTTCTCACTGACCCAATGGAGAAAATCTAATAGTAGCTTATTAGATTTCTTGTTTGAGCCAGCCATACAGGCTTTAAATTAACGTCATGAATAGACATTGTTTTTAATGTGCATTTACCATAAATTACATTCCAGGTTTCCTTGTTTCCTTTCAGCATCCTTCGCTCATGATATATATTATAAAAGCCACAGACAGCCCCGCGGCAGACATTAACAGTAACAGAGAAAACGAGTTACTGACTTACCCAGTGTATCTTCTGCAGCCGAAGGATATGAGAAGATGGTTAGGTCACTGTTACATTAAGCATTGCTTCTGTGCTACAATTTTCTTTCATATACTTAACCCCTTAAAGATAATTTATGGTCAAAATATGGTTTTAGTATACTGTATACTGCGTAGGGTATGGTGCAGAGATTTTATGGTTTTAGTTTAGAAAAACACCACTGAATTCCCCAGCACCCAAAGCCGAGCCCTCATACGTAGGGACTTTATGTTAGAAAGTTTCACCTTATGTTACATCCAAAAAAGCTGTACAGGTAAGCGATATGTAGCCATGCTGAATCGTATATAACCGTTTCACCTCTTGCAAACTGGATCAATGTGAGGTCCCAGGCTAAGTGGGGTAGGCTTTGAGTGTTGTGGAATCATCTGAAAACAGTTTGACAAAAAATAAGCCCAGAGAGTCCTTACTTGCATCATAACCACTATTGTAAGATGACTCACTGACAGTGGAGGTTATTAGACCGGCACTCCAAATTGTTCAACTGGGTGAAACTCCTAAAGCCTCTTTGCAATGACCTCCACCACCAGACAAACAAATTACAAAGCCATGACAACAGAATCCAACTCTGGCGGAATAAAGCTTTTTTCACGTGGAATCTGGTGTTGCGACTGTGCACTATAGTGGTTAGGAGCCAAGGGCAGGAGTGCCCAAAAGGTATATCCTCATATGTTGTTAAACTACAACCCCCATGATGCTTTGCATACCTTTAGAATGCCTATAGTATGACAAAGAATCATGGAAACTGTAGTTTAGAAAATCTGGGGATTTACATTTTGGACACCTGCAATCACAACAATGCATTACTAAAAACCAGAAGGATGGCAACAGATTTAGTTTACCCTTCATTTGATTATTTGTTAAAAAAAGTTATACAATTCTTGCCAAAACAGAAAAACTATCCAAAAAGATCTTGCCATAAAACAACTCAAAAAAGTATGTGTTACAGTCATCCAAGTGGACAATCAGGCATGGTGAAGGTGCTTTCTGCTGTGCGGTGATGGTGCATGTCACTCTCGTAACTGGGGAAAAGATTCTATCTGGAACACCAGAAATCAAAGCTGGAACCTCCATGTTACAGACATGCTACAACATGCATGTGTGCTCTATGTGTATGTGCAAAGGAGTAAAAGCTTCATTTCCCCAAATCAGCATCTTTCCAGCACTGAAGGTGTCGTTAAAATCCAAAACTGGCAACACTATACAAATCTTAAACATGAATTGCCTGTAGATGTTTTCCTAACGGTTTCAAAACATTTGCTATCCTGCTTTTAATGTCAGAGTTTCTGAAACCTTGAATTCTCCTCTCAAGCCGTTATGGTTGTTTGAGAAACAGACACGTCGGGAAACAATACCTCGAATGCTCTGTGGCAAATGTCACTTTCAATGATCGCTTTATTAGAGATTCCACGCGTGGATATCTCTTTGGCTGTCAGTATTCCCGCAGGTCTTTAATAAAGCCAGCCGATACCAAAATGTCTTTACTTGTATCTTCCCTTTCATTCTAACTGGAATTCCTTTTTAAAAATGTTTCCAGAGATATATCTTATTTTTTTGTTCCTGACTCCTTGGACACGAACAGAAACCCATGGCTGGGTGAGTTACACAAAATATCAAATCCTGTTGTCCAGCTGTCTCTAATTCCCGGATAAAGTACAAAAAAACAACAACATATAATGGTTCTGGTTTCTTGACTTCTGCCTTTCCTAGGTGCAGAGGTCACAGGAAACAAACAAAAAAAAGTTGTGAATTCATATCCCATCAAATTAAGTGCAAGAATTTGGCTGCTCCTGCTGGACAACTCCTAATTTTCTTCTACACTTCTCTTTATATCAATAATACCGCTCATCTGAGAAGCTTTGGGTCAGTGGGACAGGGAGGCAGCCATTTACCAAACAGCTTTTGTGCAATATGACTTGATTCCACTTCTTTCAGTAGGTGGATGATAATGATAAGAATTGAAGTCCACAATAACTTTGTATATAATGTCACCATTATAACAGACAAAACAAATAGAACTGAACAATGGTACTTGCACTAACACAGTCCTAAGGTAACAATTTTCTAATACAAATCCCTATATCAATAAAATCACCGATCTGAGAAGTATTAGATTGGAGATTTGGCCTCAATGCTTCTCTACAAGTGGGTGGATTTCCATTAGCTGTAGAGGTCAGTTCTTAGGGTTTGGGATACTGTATATTTGTACAAGTATTAATTAAGGTGTATTATAATTAAGACTAATTATATGAATTTTAAATATATAAATGCATTTTTTGACCTAGAGTTACCCTTTAAGAACTCAGCTTAGCTGGTCATTTTTCCAGTTTATGCATTTAACATTAACTTGTTTATCTCTACAGCCAATTGATTCTCAGGAAGATAAATGTCCCGTTCTCTCTATGCTCCATGTAGTGCATCGTCTTCCTTTTGTGGACGTTAGGTGTTGATATAATGTAACAGTCACATATGAAATAGGCACTATTTTCGTTCCCCGCTCACGTCAACTCCCACTCCTTCCCCAGTATTAAGGAGTCCACTGAACCACTGGCCAGCTTGGTTCCAGCCATCTTATTCTTCTCCGAGATATCCTATTCAGCCAATAATATGCCAGTCAGTATGGAAGCCGTTAGAATGCCCTGCTAATTCGTCCACTGTTTGCCCCAAAATAGCTCTTTCTACCGAATCTCCATTTAAAAAAAATATTTTTTATTATTGCTTTCTAAATGATTCCATTTAATTAATTAAAAATATTAACACATTCCAAGTGCTTCAAATATTAATGTCATGCAATTTTTTTTTACAAAGGAAAACAAGGCGAGAAATACCTTGGGTCATTAAAAAGCTGCAAACCATCTGTTACTGGAAGCACAGGAACCTAGGGCACTTTCACTAGGGGACAGATGTCACGTAATCCTCTGCCAGGTACCTATTTGCTAATATCCCTTTGAAGTGCTTTATGGAAGTTCCACTGAGCAGAAAGAAACCTTTGCTGTTTATAACGTGAGGTTTACATGCGTATTAAATTGTGTCAGATCTCTGTTAACGTTGAGAACAAAAGCAACAGCCAGCCCGGTTTTTATACGCTTGTAAAAGGGATTAAGAAATATCAAGAACGAATGGACAAATGGAAAACTAACCCCAATCTCCCTGCCGGGTTAACTCTTTACTGCTTGGAAGCCTTGCACATTGCCAACTCTTCAAAGACTCTAATTCTCCAACTCAAGCTAAAAGTATTTAACAGAGCAGTCAATGGGTTATTAACTAAATATGATTTTTCTTTTCTCTTGCAAGTGTAGCATCCGGAGAGCTTAATATTCAAGAAATTGATTATAATTTGCTAAAGAAGTGTTTACTAAAAAAAGTAGTTCCTTTATTAAGATTGTCAATCCAGTCTGATCCAAATGGGGTTACACTGTGTCTATAGATTGATTTCGATAGATGACTGGAAAAAGTATCTATTTGGAAATGTCAAATCCATGTTAAAGCTAACTGACTCTTTATAACAACATATTGTCTGCTAAAATGAAAACATTATGTTCATTTCTGTTATACAATGTCTGACATAGAACTGTAAACACTAATTAAATTGAATATTGTTATATCATCACACATCCCCTTTAAATTGTTGACAGTTCCTCTTAATGGAATATTTTACTGGGGTGAGTTGTGATATGTAGTTACCAATAAAATACATTAACTTGCAATTTGTTCTGGTCAAATGATGTCATCATCTTCCCTTTTCCCATCATTCCCTGCACTCACATAAAGATTACTGGCTACGTACTGGGAATCATGGGACACTTGGAATTTGCATCAGATGCCAGGTTGTGCCAACATAGACTTGTATTTGATAACAATATAACACTAAATTTTAAAAATTTTAATTTTCAATAAGAAAGCAAAATCACAATAAGATATTATATTGTAGACTCCATAATATGCCCAAAAAAAGTGCTCAATTTTGGTTGTATTAGGAATAATTAGTATTTTTTCCTTTGTGCTTTTTTCTGTTAGAATGGTTTGTGGTTTGTTGTTTAATGGTATGGAAAGGAGGAACAGTTAAATTGTTCAAGGAAAGAAAGAAGCGATACATACATGGAGGCTGGACCAAGAGGATGATAAGTTAATTATTGCGGAGCTGTTCATTCCGTCTGCAAGCTACAAATTAAAATGACTGGTTAGTTACACACACAACAATGCAATCAAGAGAAAGCATGTTAAAAATATAAACAACACAAATTGTACAAACCTTACAAAGCAAGGGAAACAAGTCAATTTTTGGAACAAACAAATTTTACAATCACGGAAATGGTTTGTGCCTGGTTAAAATAATGGTTCAAATTACAAAGGACCGTCATTGCTAAAATAGAAATTCTCTAATCCAGTGCATTCCGGGGAAATCAACCACTGATAATTCATTCAGACGTCATTGGTGAGTTGTAAATAACTCAAATACTCATTGCTGCCACTGTTAGTTTGCACAAAACATATTCAAAGTTAATAACAAATTTGACCAAAATAGCTGTATTAGAAATATAGCTGCATTTTTAACCTTTTTAATTTAGCCAATTTGGTGTAAAATGCTAACTTTTCTTTTCTTTGATTTCCTGACAATTCAGAGTTTAGTGAGTAAACCTCAAAATTAACATTAAAGGAACACTTCAGTGTTAGGAATACAAGGATTCCCCAGCGTCCTTCTTGCGGCAATGTCAAGGATTAAATAACCCTTTATGCACTTACCCAATTTTAGCACCAATGTTTCTCGGTGCTGGGTTGTGCTCTGACTCCTGCAATGTCAGCGGATGGGGGATCTAATGCTAGATCGCTACACTTGCATTAAACATTGACTCATTGCTTTCCTGTGAGGGTTTCCATGTCCTCATTGCAGAGCGTGAGGACATCCAGTGTTGTTTAACGGAGTTAAATCTTTGAAATTCCAAGAAACGCCTCTAGTGGCTTTTTGGTAGACAGTCACTAGAGGCACTCCTAGTACTGCAATGTAAACTGTGTAGTGTCTCTAAAAATGCAACATTTTACATTCCAGGACTAGAGGGGACAGGGACAGTGCACCCAGACAACTTCAATGTGATGAAGTGGTTGGGGTCCCTATAGTGTCCCTTTAACATACTTACAAAAATATAAACAGGTTTCTAAGAGACTGCACAAGGTGCTGGTAAATTGAAAAAGAAAACTTATTAAGCAAGATTAGTTTCCACAGGGACCTACAGAAATATTCTACAAAGAATCTCAGGTTACAAATCACACAAGAAATTGCCACAAAGCATTAAACAAAGCAACTGAATATACAGCACCCAAGGTTATGTCAATTTTGTCAATCCAAAAAAACCACAAATATGCATGTTTTAAATGAATGTACTATAGAGTGTGTCCACCGATTGACACAGACCAGGTATATCATAAACAGATGCCGGAGGACAACCGATCATACGTAAAATAAAGCACGGCAATAGGTACCGAACACGTATGTTGCTTTGTCTATTATGCAGATGGGATCCACCAGGGAATTCGGTACTGGACAGCCTCATAGTATCAGCTTGGGTTCCTAATGACATGCGTTCCCTCTGTAATGGAACAAGTGAGCTAAATGTAATATGAAATATGAGTGGAGATGCATTGCTTTGAAAGTAAGAGAAGAGCAGGTAATGATACAGTTCACTGAAAGCAAACATTGGGACGCATTGAATAAAATGTGTAGGAATTGTTTCTCTAATTTAAAAGGTAATTGTAGTATATTCTTGGAGGGGAATTCTTTTGATAAGTCAATTGAATTCTAACGTACAGAGAGCCTTACAGATCAGCTTAAAGACAAACATGAATAGAATGTCCATATCAATTCTTCTGTGTACATTTTAAAACTAGATTTAATGAGAAAATATAATGAAATGTGAACAGACGATGCAGCGATAGCCTTGCCTCCACTCACAATTTTTTTGTGCAGTCTACTTACATTTATTAATAACCTCTTAAAATGAAGGTTTGATTTTCAATCCAATATTTTATTTGTTAGGGAAACACTGTCAATCTGCTAGTTTATTTTGCCTAGAGAGTGTATTATATTTATTATCTATATTATAGAATCAGGACCGACAAATAGGCCTAGATTTGACAAAATAAAGACCTTTAAAGAGTCAAAACATCGTCAGGTCATTATGGAAAAATTAAATAAAGTTGAATACGTTTTGAAGACACTATAGAATCAACACTATGAAAGTTCGAAATAAATGAAAAATATACCAAGAACTTTGCTGAGGAATTGGGGATAAAACAAGGCTTTGCGTTAGAAAACTAAGGAATAAGGGTGGTTTGTAACATGTATATTCGTGAGTTGATACATGGAAGACAGAGTGCAGAAAATATGAGAAAACAAGGAGATCTTGCAGTAGGTGAAGGATAGAGGGAAAGAGACACGGGTAAAAAGAATTTAGGGATGAGAGTGAGAGAGATGGTGAGAGCAAAAAGAATAATATTATGTAGAATTGGGGAAATGGAAGAGTATTGCTCTCTGTCAAATAAAATATGTATCTTCGTACAACTGGGAGACTAAAAATGTAGAAGATAATCTTATTTGTAATTAGGGCTACTTTTAATTCTTTAAATGTTTGAGAGCCAACCTTGGCAGGAAAACAAACCACGAATAAAGTGTGTACTGGATAAAAATCCCATGGGAACAGTATAGTATATACTATAGCCCAGTGGTTCCTAAACCAATGCCCACACCCCACACCCCAATTGAATTTCTCTGCCGACTGCTACGTTTATAAGTTCTCATTTCAATATGAGATTACTTAATTCACTGCCAGGTGTTTCTTCAGGGGGACTTCCAGCAACCTTAACAAAGTCCCTAAAAACTGTAATTCCCAAAACCTCAAACACTGAATAATATTGGTCTATATCAGTGGTTCCCAAACCAGTCCTCACCCCTCCCCTCCCTCCCCCCCCCACCTACACCACCACCACCAGTCCAGGATTTAGTGGTTACCCAGTTTTGTCTACAGTGTTTTTAGAAAGAAAAAAAAACACCTTATCTCTAAAACCAGGACTGGTGGGGAGGCAGGGGGGCATGATAACTGGTTTGGGAACCACTGATATAGAGCAATACTATTCTGTGTTTAAGGTTCTGTGAATTACGTTTTTTAGGGATTTTGTTGAGGTTAGTGCAAGCCCCCATCAAGAAACACAGTTTTATTTATTTATAAAATATTTTACCAGGATGGATTCATTGAGATTTCTCTCATTTTCCAGTATGTCCTGTCCATTTATATACATTTAATGCATAACAGGTAATAAGTATATTCAACCATGACAGGTGCATTCTGTGCTGAGGTATATTTCCATTTAAATGAGAACGTATAAATGTTGTAGCAGTCCGCAGGAAAATTCTGTCGGTTTCCTCAGTGACTGTTTAACTTTTTATAATTGTACCACCATGATTGGTCTTTATATATAATACTGTATTATTTAGTGCTTAAAAGTTTTGAAAAGAGGTGTAGCCCTACACTTTTTATAACTAGAGTATAGAGGTGGGGCACTATTCAAACTCCAAATTCTGGTACCTCTGACGTTACTCGAGTACCCTGCTCCAAGAGGTCCAACATATATCCAAAGCAAAAAGACTAAAGCCCTCGGTAGTTCTGGTGCAATGTGGGTTTATTCAGCTATTCAAAAAACAGGGATGATTCAACATGATGGCTTGATAAAGACACACATTGTGTCGAAACGTTGCCTGTTTTTTTTGGATGGCTGAATAAGCCCACATTGCACCTGAACTACTGAGTGCTGCAGTGTTATTGCTTTGCCTTTTCTTTTATGTCATACCAAGCGGTTTATGCTACATCACAAAGGCTAACGTTGTGGACATGACAAGCTAATACAAAGTTACACTTCACCAAACAAAATGGGAACAGCAGACTATCGCCTTTAGAGCTTACAGATGTATAGTTTTTCCTTGAGTTACGGCCCAATAGGACCACAAGTACTTTCTCTTCACAAGTGATAATTGCATGTGGTCACCCCATGCATTGGCCAAGAAAACCTGTTAGACAGTTTTTTGTTTTTTTTCACTGCTCCACTGATATCACTGCCAGGAAGTTTAACTTTTACGGGTAACGCAATACCGCCACACTGGTGCCATCATCATATGATTGCCCTGACTAAGGAATCTACGGCAGTATCTGCCAAAAAGTTTCAATATCTCCCTGTTCCACAAACGTGTGAGCAGTAGAACTGGGGATATGATCCCTAATCCAAGCAGCTGCTGTGTGGCCTCTGTAAAACCGCTGGTGGGATAAGAGGTAAACAGAGGCAAATATTTCAAACACATAGTTTCAAGAATTGCTTCTATTTTTGGCGTCCAGAGCCCTTTGTTGAGTCATCAGTGAATGGCGAAACAAGAGAGAAGCTTTTAAGAGAAACAAAACCATGCAGACATTTAATCTAATAACCCAGATGAATTAGGCTATGGATATCTGAATACTTTAACATCTAAGATTCTGAAATGTCACATGTGCTACTTTAAGGAACCCAAAAATTATTTATAGAGTAAAGAATTTTCTTGATACATCAATCTGTCATTATCAATGTTTAGAAGCCTCTGTGATAGACCCTACGTGAATCAAATTATCAAAAACATTTAATCTTTTTCTACAGACATTTGGTAAAATGAATATCAAACTCATCCAATGCATTGTTCTGTAAAATCTACGTACCAGGTCTGTTGTTTTTTAAACTGTAATAACTGGAATCACTAAATGATAGGACCTTTTTGCTTTTAAATGTTAAGAACATCCATGTGTCAGCAATGTGAAATAATATATAATATATAATGGGTATGTTTCAGGTATTCTGTGCCATTTGTTTATTGTCAGTGCCGTTCAAAAGCTGTGTGTCAAACCCAATTCCAAAATATTTCACCAATTTATCACCAGGTTAATCATTTCATTTTGTCATCCATCTATTTTAACCCTAATTGGAAAGTACAAAGCTCCAACAAAAGATCTAAATTTGAATTTTAATAAACTCAATACCTTTTATTTAAAGGACCACTCTAGGCACCCAGACCACTTCAGCTTAATGAAGTGGTCTGGGTGCCTGGTCCAGCTAGGGTTAACCCATTTTTTAATAAACATAGCAGTTTCAGAGAAACTGCTATGTTTATCAATGGGTTAAGCCTTCCTATCCTCTAGTGGCTGTCTCATTGACAGCCACTAGAGGCTTGGTGCTTCTCACTGTGATTTTCACAGTGAGAGCACGCAGTCATAGGAAAGCATGAATGCTTTCCTATGTGACCGCTGAATGCCAAGAGCTTGCACGCGCGTGCGCATTCAGCCGGCGGGGAGAGAGAAGGAGGATCGGAGGAGGAGAGCTCTCCGCCCAGTGCTGGAAAAAGGTAAGTTTTTACCCCTTTCCCCCTTCCAGAGCCGGGCGGGAGGGGGACCCTGAGGGTGGGGGCACCCTCAGGGCACTATAGTGCCAGGAAAATGAGTATGTTTTCCTGGCACTATAGTGGTCCTTTAACAGCAAATTTGAGGGCTTCTAATGTAACTATAGAGTTTGGTCCATTGGTATCTGCAAAGGTTAGCCTTGGGAGACTCATGCAATACCAGTCTAGTCTAGCCAACTAGCGGCAAAGCCATATCTTTTACTTTGTATAGTTTACTTTGTCCTATGGATTGTGTCATTCATGCTGTTTTTCAATATTCATAAGTTTTAACATTATTTGTCCTCGGGTATTAGATGTTAAATTGGAGACAATGGCCACCTTGTGCTTTTGATAGAAGGAGACTGAGAGGGTGGCCTTCACTCTCTGTACAGCAGCAGCTCTTCAAAAAGATGCATTTGTCAATAAAAAAAAAAAAATATTAGCAAACTAGGCAAATTACTTTTGCTCATTATTCCTTTTCTTTTATTTTTGCTAGGATTTAAAAAGGAAAGTAACATGTTCAATATATTTTTAAATATTAATGCCTACAGGGATAGAAACTCCATCCTTTGATAATGATTTTGTATAAAAGTCTTAGTCCAGGCAATTCCAGGGTGTGGAAATCTTTTATAGACAGTGGCCTGTGTGTTTTCTGTCTGAGATTTTTATCCTCAGCTGAGCTTGTTAATAAACCCACTTTAACTCTCTAATCGTTAGCAATGTTGAGGTGAGTCCATGGGCGACCAAACTGTAGCGTATGGATATAGCAGTCCATATGCATCCATGGTTGTTTGGCTCCTGTACAGCAGATGTGTGTGTGTTGGGTTAGCCCAGGGGCAACAAAGTATAGGAGAGATGAGACAAATATTCTGTATATCCTACTAGGGTGAGTGATGCAAAATCAGATGGCTCCATAAAACATTTCTTTTAATATAATTATTAACAGAGAATGCTTTAAACAAATAAACATTGTCACTGGCACCTTGTAAATGTTTCTTTCCAGGAGAAGTCCTACTGTGCCTGGTTTGGAATGACGACTTGGTTATAAAATCTGTAACACTGTATCATTTCTAAACATTAATTGTAACGGACCATAGAGATTCTGGGCTGGCGACCACTGCCATCAGAGCACGGGCTTCTCATCTTTCCATTTAAAGCGTTGTTCAATGTCAGATGTAGCGAGGTTTAATCATTTTGCACAGTTAATAGTGGATTATTTCAATAAATCATGAGTGTCCCTGGTTGTTTATAATTTCTCTGTTATTTCTAGAGTGTGCCGAGACATATTGACAGTCAGTGAATTATATTTGGTCAGCGCCAAATACACAAAACATTTACATTAATAAAAGCTTTATATTTTTGTCATCTGCACAGAACATCATAAAAATCTTGTGTTAGTCTGGCATGTTCCTGACCTTCTTACTATCCTCTATGAAACATTATAATGACATCACTAGTTGACTTGAAAATTCACAAAAAATGTTAAGCAGCAACTATTTAAAAAAAATATCAACAAATAATTACTATCACATCAACACAGGCGACAAAATGTGTGCTTGTTCATCTACGTATAGCTTTCATTTACACAGTGTGCAGAGGTACTGAATTATTATACAGTACTTCCTAGAACATCTGATCCAACATGGACCCGTAGGTGGACAGATATGGTATCCACTAATGGGTGTATGCGATACATTGCGGATTGCCAACATGTCCCTTAAAGGGAGGTAGATGCTATATTTTACGTCTTTAGCACTACACTATAAAGGTAAACGATGGCGGTAATGATTGGGTTAGCATTTTGGCTACAACGATGTTATTTTACATGAAGTACATTCCGGTATTTATTATTTACTCTAAATTGTGATTAAGCCTTGAAAGTGAAATATATTAAATGCTTGCTCTTTTTCTATATCTACTTTAGTTAATAAAACAAATCTAAGAATTCTACCAGAGAACTGTTATGAGCTACGAACTAGAAATTTATATTTTCTTACATTTTTAATTCAATACCCTCTTTTAAAATTCATCTGCAAACTTTGACATCACTACTTTTCCTTATGCTCTTGCCCAAACTCTCAGCTATTTCACCTCCAAAACCTTTACCTCACCTTCTCCTCTGCTTGTTCTTCCCACACTAGACTTTCATACTGCTGATTATCTTCTTCCTTTATCTCAAAACCATAACAATATCAAAGTTTAACCATATTAAATACATTTAGCTTTGCTAGCATTCTCATATACCTTGGGGATTAGATGTTATTTCCCAACACAATTGTACTCAATGTATTAACGTCAAAAGAATTCTAATCACTAGATCATTCCATTTGAACATTTATCTACTAAATTGTTCTTATGGTGAGAATTTTTTAATCTTGATTATTCCAAAGTTTCACGCCTGCTTTAGAAGAATAAACACTCCGTAAGTTGGATAGCCTGACACTGTTTTCTTTCTTGTGGTACGATTATTTAGACTTTTTCTGAACAGATACCAAAAATTACAATGGAAAGAGCAATGATGGCAACTGTGGATACTTGAAGCACCTTTGTGGCTGGAATTCCCTTTCAAAATGTATTTTAAAATGAACCAAACTGATATTTTGGAAGATTCTTCCAAAAATAAAGTACTTGGGTGAGAGTCAATACAAATATCGTGTTCCACTGGAAACCACAAGTAAGGTGTCTACCCTGTCCTCCCATAGCTATGGAGGAACCTCTCCCATTTTCCTGTTACTACTCAGTTCCTGACCACCCTGTTATGGTATTCTTTGAAATCATAGCAGTCTGCAGGAAAGTCCAGGAAATCTCTCTCATGGTAGAAATCGACTCGACCAGCAGATGTTAAGACAATACTTCCAGACTCGGTTTTTGTAGTTCTTCTTGCCAAGATGAAATGACAGCCACTTTAAACAAAACGTGAAACCCAAATCCATTACTTTGAGGCGCAAATCATTTCATCCCAGAAATAACAAGCCTGAAATCACCCCCTGCCTTTGTCTACACAGAATCAATGAGTAACCCAACTGGTTGGGAGTTCTCAATTAATATATCATTAACAGATGGAACTGTAGAACTTAATCTGAACATACTATGGAGCACATGCTGGCTCAAAAGCGCAAACATGCAGAAAATGTCATCAGATCAGTCATCAAGCTAGGTTATATCATCTTCCAATCCCGGTACTTAACAGATCAGATGGTGAACCACAGAAACATTTTCATACCATAAAGAAAAAGAAAAAGCAATAAGCTCTTAACATATCTATGCATCAATATATGGAGGACTATATCCATAAAAACTAACACTGACAGTCATATTCAATAGCAATAACCAGTTGTTATAGGGGGTAGGATGATCATGGAACGACCCTGTGACTCTGTGTTCACCATGTTGTTCAAGGATTGTATTGCCACTGTCTTTCAAATTGGTGGTATGAGTAGATGTTTCACAATTAAACAAGTGGCTTGATCTGAAAATATTTAGTTTATTTGCAATCTCTTTGAGTATGGTTCCCTATATTATTATCACATATTGTTGGATTTTATGCGAAGACCTTCTCCATTTCCTGTGTTTTATTCAAGGCTGAATTAGGTTCCCAGATCCCTGATCAGAAATACTACAGATGTTTCATAACACTTTACAAAAAGTTTGTATTGGAGACTTCATGAGTAAAACAGGTTGGATCAAATGACACATAGGTCACTTGGGAGGTTCGGACCTGATAAAATTAAGTTAATTGTGTTATTATTAGTCAAGTTTGTGTTGGTGATGGTCTGGTCTGGCTGAAGGACTTATTGTTGGTGGTAACATTTGTCCGATCTGTCTGTGGTGCTGGAGAGGAAGGATCTTCCTGTCTTTCCTCACTTTCTCTCTCTCTCTTGCTCTGCACAAATCTTTGTCATTGAGAACTTCATATGTGCACCCTTCTACATCCTGCTCTGATAAAGTTCAACAGTCTGAACCTTCCATATAATGTACAACCTTGATTAAGACACCGCTGCAGATGGAAGATCGGTTTTGATTGAGCAAGTTGCTGTGGAAGTTTAAGACCAGGAAAGAATTGGCTGAGTATCCAGCTACAACTATACCATGGATCCTAAGTTACCACCATATATAGTGATCAGTTTCCTCAGGCAGTGTATGAGTGTATATTGTTCTTATATTTCCCATTGCAACTGTGTAACCAGTTTGCACCCTAAAATCACCCACAGTTCCACTTGTTGTTGTTGAGAAGATCCAACATTCCATTACTGCTTGGGCCAGTCCCGGCATCTACTGGCACCGTTTGTATGTCATATGGAATATGGACAGAACATAGGAAAACAGCATTGCTCATTAGTTACATTACCATATAGTTTAATACTACATGAATTTAAAGACATCAAATGTTGATACGTTTGTATGTGTATTGGCAATGCAAAATGGAGATTTAGAATCAAATTGTGACTTGATTCTTTCAACATTGTTTGAGTAGAGGAGGTCTTATTCCAACTCTGATGACTTGGTGCCTCATTACCAACTCTCTGCACTTTATGTAACAGCTCCATGTAGGCCCTCTGTGGGCCACAGGTAAATAGGGTTTGTATTTTATTATAAAGTCAAACAAACCTACATTACTTACTCTCTACCAAATAGGCACATGTGAATAAATAGTGTTTTTCCCACAAATAGGATGAAAATCCCATTAGAGTAGCTAGTCAAGGCCAAATGAAAACAGAGCAGGATATCTGCTCTCTGCAGGAAAAAACAAAGGAATTATTTACCTTATATAAAAAGCATCACTTCATTACAACATTGAGGTATATAGACTCTGACTGACCTTCAGAACGCCTGAATGTAGGAGAACTCACGGCAGCCTGGTCTGTTCTGAAATTCCAGCAGCCCAACTGTAACAGCATGCACTGGCATCTGCTTGTAAAATTAAATTAAATACTGACCACAAAAACCAAGAGATTGAACGGCTGTAACCACTGGCAAGTGGCTGCCTACCTATGGAATTTGCAGCTCTCTATGTTAATCTACTGGGGTAGTGCAAAGTGTTAAAGGGATCATTATATGAACAGGTTTTTTAATATCAACCTCGGAAAGCACAACTTACAAAGTATTAGCTCCTTCGCTCGAGGGAGCCGCTTTAGGGCAGTTAAACTGTCTACAGAACATTGAGAACACACAAAGACTCATTTTGGAACTAACCTCAGGGATTCTCTCGATTGCCACATCTATACGAAATGAAGGACAGCCGTCGGAATTAGGTTTTTTAATTTGCTAATAATAACTGTACAAATGTATGGAACAACATATTGGCATTTTATAAAATAAAAAAGCGTCAATAATAAGGTATGAATATAATGTGTCTATTATGAATGACTGCACCACCCAAAATCCCTACAAAGTGAATACTTTTTTTTGGTGTTCAAGAGAAATTGAACATACATGTCTATAGCAGTGCTGATCATATACTATAAGCCATGCTGTACGGGCCGTGTTTTGGGGGAGTTTTAGTTCATTTGTCAGCTATCTCCTATTTACATCAGTTGATTCTCTTCTGAATGTTTTCTGGCCCATAACCACGATTTGAATGCTATCTGTATTTGACTGGGTATTGCACTATGAAGACCGCTGAAGACAATACAGATTTAATTTTCCCTTAATATCACAGGTCTCTCAACAGTCCAAATTGGTGGGTCCTGTCCTGCCATCCCTCCTTAGTTCCCTGGTATCCTGCATCTGGGAATACCAGGGAACTACCCCTGGCAGATGCTCTTGCTCTGTGCGGCAAGTACCAGGACTATGCAGGGAATGCATCAATAATGCCCCCCGTATGGATCTGAAAGCTGGGAGCCCAGCAAGGCAGCCACCTATCCACCTATTTTCGAGACAAGCCAGCCCATTATGGGAGTTGCTAGTTAGTCACAATTCCTTGGCAACAATTTATGGGACAATCATTTCTGGATTCTTCCAGCAGTGCAAGGCAGTAAAACTGTGGAACTAAATAAATTGCACATTAATAAATTACTGGCCGTTTAACATTCCCTTAACAAAACGTTTATAATTATATTCAAATATTTCCCAGAAAGCAGCTAATCTTTTCTTTCTGATTGTCAGAAGTGATCACAAATAATCTTTTTTGTTTTTCCTATAATTAATAATTTCTGCAGAAATATTCCAGTGCAGGAAATGTGTGGCATTCTAACTGGACTGATGCTGTCATCATTTTCAGTCAGCTGCATGCTGACAATTCCAGATTAGGTTAAATGTTCCTTAATATCCTATTTACTACTTAGGTATGGACACTGCCAATGCCAGGGGAAAAACTGGAGCAATATATATGTGCTTAAATAATAGTACAAATACAACAACAAAAGGTTTATATTATAGCTATTAAAAACCATTGGGGAGTATTAAGAAAAGACATCCCAAGCTTTCTACGAGAACACAAAGTATAAAAAGATTAGCACCGTGGACAGAAGCATTGAGAGAGTTTGTAAAACCATCACCAGAAAAATTGGGCAAAGGTTTAAAAGTAGATCGATCACAATGGAAACCAGTAGAATGTTCCCATTGGGGATTGTTGTGCTTTTAGGACTCTGTTTCACCATTTTGATAGTGACGGCTAATTAATAGTGATATAATAGAAAGGAGTAGGTTATTAATTGCATAAAATACCTGAGATGGTATAAGGGGTTCTTTGTCATCAATATCAATGATTATGTCATCCCTCGGGGTGATACTCGTAACATCTGTAAAAACAAACAGAGATTCATCGATCACTTTTCCAGTAATGTGAACACATTATGGATCCAACTTTGGCAAATGCAGTTTTTTTCATTCTCTAAATTTCACTTAAGTTCATTCACTTCAATCATTTATTTTGCCTTGTTCAACAACATCCTTCAATACAATAAAACAGGCCCTGGCAGAAAAGACTCACATTAGCTCAATGAACGTTCCATAAGGGAAATAAATTAATGTGTTTTAAAGGAACGTTCTCCTCCGAGATCTTGTAGATCATCCTGACTCCCCTACTCTTTGAACATGGTTAATTGTATGTGTTACAACTGTTGGAAATCTATGGTTTCGGGGGGCACTGAAATACTCTGGGAATGTAGTACAAATGTAGTCAATTGGAATGTAGTGTGTAGCCATTTGTAACCATAAATTCTAAAGATGAAAATCAATGGGCATGCAAAAACTGCAGTAAAATACTACATGTTCTAGTGGTACTCTGTGGACACATGAAGGCAGAGAGAATAACCCACATGAACAACTTAGATTGGCTATTTTTGAAAATGTATTAATTTTTTAACACGTGGGCTGCTAAATTTGCTCCTAATACGACATACACCAGCAAAAGCAAACTGTCAAACTTCTACACTTGAAAAGTGAAATATTTGTGAGGTCATTTTGCATTACATGACTGCAAATAAGCTTAAAATCCCAGAACAACAAATGCTGGAAACATTCAATTAAGAAACAGTAATGCACTCCTTGTTTTATGTGACCTTTAACTGGAAAACAATAAATCCTATCCATAAGACTTATCCCAAATTAGGACCAATTATTGTACCCACGTTGATGGATTTGTCTTTAATTGTGTCAGATGTGCTACAATTATTATAGGAAGAAATGTGAATAAATAGTATTTTTACAATTTATCCTTAATTTTTCATGATATAAAAAAAAAAAAAGCTTGGTCTGTCCTTAAAAAAAAAAAGTTTTCTTTACGTAAATTGCCCATTTTTTATTAATACAGTTTGAAGGGTTACAACCATTACAACCACTAGAGACATTTAACAATAGATTGCCCTCTTACCCAAGTACCTTCTGCACTAAACTTATAACATCCAGCTTCTGTGATGCCAATTCTGCAGCCACAACTGACCACTTTCAGCCAATGAATGACCATCTGTATTGGCATTAGCCAGCTGGACCTCTTGTCCTGGGCTAACGTCCCCCCAATGATGGAATTATACGACCAGCAGCAAAGGAGTTAAAATCAGTATGTGCATCGTTTCATAGTGAAAATATGCAGACTCCAAGCACCATGACCACTTCAAATAACTGAGTTTAACCCCTTAAGGACCAAGTTTCTGGAATAAAAGGGAATCATGACATGTCACACATGTCATGTGTCCTTAAGGGGTTAAGGTGGCCATTCAAAGTAAGATGTAGCAAAATTTAATAAAGAGAGAAATAAAAAAAAGGTGCAATCACCTGTGCTGTGTCCTTAAATCCAACCATTGCAGAGATCTAAACCTCCTTAGAGCCGTAACCACCTAAAAGAACCAATTAGATGTGTGCTTCTCTATGTACCTAAACTTCCACATGGCAAAAAACAATGCTTTGCAATGGAATTTTACTCCCATTCTAGTGGTACTAAGTTCCAGTGTAATGGTAAAGACCCTCACTGTTTAGGATTAATTGTTTTTACAAGGCTGACAGCTACAGGTAGCTATATGAATATAAGGTGATATTATGGAAGGTATTACAGCCCACTGACCAGTGACTTGTCTTCGCCTAGCAGACTGCTAAACTGTGTTATTGCAAATCCTGACAAACAGATAAGTCTTTCATGGTGCCCTCAGTATGTGTCACAGATTACTGGCAGTCTGGGTTGCTGACTAACTCTCTGCCCTGGCGAAAGGAGGCTAAGCATTTAATTGTAATATTTCCAAAGAGATTTTAAAAAAACAAAAACATTGCTTTAAAAACACAGCATTATTGAAATTCAAAGGAAACCCCAATTATTTTCACAGTAGGGAAAGTGGTGAACCAAGTCTCACATTAAATAACTTTTATAAAAACATAGTCTGCCAGACAAGGGAAGCTTGGTATGGACCCAACGTAAAGACAACAGTTTGTACTGTGAAGCAATGTGTCTCATTCACAAAACTCCCCTACACAGACACCTGGGTAATTAAAGGTGTCACTTCTGTAACATGGGTTACAGGTCATTAAAAAGGCCAATGGGCGGCGACAGATATTGAGAAACCATCGTCTTAATCACCTATCAGACAAGATTTGGCTCCTTCTTAGAAATCAAATTTAGTGTTGAGAAAAATTTTGTGTACTTGAAAGATAAAGGTGGATTTGGGGTATTTGTTGTGAGGAATGTCATCTACAGCTTGTGTCAACATTGGTCAAATTATATCAGAATTAAAAGAATTTAAAGTGCACCCATCATACCAGCACGCTAATGGTGGGTATCATTGGAGCATAAAATATTAGCCACATACGAGTAATTGTCAAGATTGCATCGAAGCATCTTGATAAAAGAGATCCGGATGAAAGCTTCAGTATGTGTAATATTTACTAATAGCCTCCCTGACATGCACATTGATAGAAGAAGACCTTGTCAGCCATCGAGTGGGAAGTGTAGACACCACTAAAATCTGTAATAAATTGTGTCCCTCATGCAATTGTTTTAGATTTGCAAGTCATCTCCTCCCTTCCTTCAACTACCTTCATAAAAGGCTATCTTGATTTATATATTGTTATTCCGAGTTTTAGTATAATAATGTTGGCCGCCTACATACCTATCTGATTGTCATCAATGTCCATATCTTCTGCATCAGGGTCACAGGTAAACTGCTCCAAAGACTTGATGGTACATTGACCCACCACAGGTTTCCTTCCGAACTGGCGATTGTCAATCACTTTCACTATGATTGGTGGGCAATACAGGTCTTCTCTGGGTAATCTCTAAAATAACAAAAAGAAAACTGCTCAATACTGAGCTCCTGTAGCCAGTGGCAAAATCTTCACGTATGTGTAGCTAATCTACTCAATTTGTGGATCTTTATGTTTTACAAGTACTTCTTTATAAACGGTCTGTGAGCCCTTCTGTACTTACCTTGGCGGTCCACCGGTCATGTGCCATCAAGATCCGATATATATAGCTAATTTATAAATATATATATATATATATAGCTAGAAATTAGAATATTCTAAATCTTAAATTAGAATATTTAAGTGTCGGGTGCCAGTAAAAGGAATAAAGAATACAAAATATAGAAATTGGAGGATAAGTAGTTACTTTATGAAAGTTACATTGTTTCCAAAAAACGATCAACGTTTCAGTCCCAAATAGGGACTTTCATCGCGATCAGGTATACATAAAGTAACTACTTATTCTTCAAAGACGGTGAGTACAGCCATGTACTTTTCTACTTGTTTACATTTTAAATATATATATATTATTTATTATTATTATTTTTTAATTAATTTGCCTACTTACAGCACCACAACCACTTAGGCATACCTTATCTAGCCCGGTTTTAAAGGTAAAATAAATTATATTGAGAGAATAACTAACCTGCAGGATGTACCACAGTCACCACAACTGGTGAGACAGGGGTCCCAGGCACAGACCCTCTCAAATGAAAACCCTGTTAGACAGGTTTATAGTATTAGCATTACTGTATTTCTCTGCCTGTCTGTATATCAGTTGACTATCAATTTAAATTGCTTCTTAATATCATTCCCTTCTATTTCTTTCTGTCTTTGAGTATTTCTTATTCCAGTCAAACTTATCAAACCATCAGACCACTAATGAGACAGAAAAACAAGACATGTCCCCTATGGGAATTACCTAAAACATTTGTGTTAGGGTTCACCAAGTAAGGTCAAGCTTAGAAAAAAAAAATACATAAAAGACTTACTGTATTTTTATTAAAAGCCTTTCTGATCATATTTAAAACATAGGTGCTATGAGTAAAGGCATATTATTTACAATCATTCTCACAGTGGTGACTGCTTGCTCGCTACGATCTGCTGATGAATGCAGTGTCAGGTACGCTACTTTATCTTTAATACGGAAAACACATGCAAGCACTTTTGGAGCACAGATATATTGTCCTGTAAAAGTACCTGGAAGTAAGCCAGCATTTGTTTTATGGCCACCTGGGCCTTAATATGATCTGAGTTCTGAAAATCTGCAGAACAATCTGTTTGTTGAATTAAGGGCCTTACCACTTCCATGAAGAGAACACAAACATCGAAGTTGGGATTCTTCTTGACATTTTTAAGAACACAAGACTGGACCATCTCATTACCACACTCTACGATCAGGCTGGGGGAGGTCACACTAGCCAACTGGTAGCTCTTCAGGTTCCGCAGGCCCCATGCCAAAACCTGCAGAAAACAGAGCAATGTTTAAATTGGAGAGACCTCACATGTGACCCATTGAAACCCTGGAGTGTGAGCAAATGTTCAACAAGTTAAACAAAGGGTTAAATTAGATTGTATACTCGTTTGAACGGTTTCTAATAAACATCTTGTTCATGTTTTTAGATAAATAATAAATAAAAATATTCATTTCATTGCGTACCAGCCTCAATCAAGGCTTTTAAACAAACTCAGGACATAATAAACTAGCATTGTATATGATATTTAGACTGTTTCCATTTAATTTCAGGAGATAAACTAAACCTGTCAAGATAGATATAGGTTTGCAGTTTTCTAACCATCTGGCTTGACTCATGTTATACAATTAAGTATTTCTTCCCTTAATTTATTTGCATTACCCCTTTCTTCTGCAGAGACCACCAGTCATGTTTTTTCAGTGGGTTTTACATTTGCTGTAAGACACATTTCTCCTCTATAACCCTGTTTGGAAAGCAGATACTTGCTTACCTTCACAGGTTAAAACTCCCAAACACTTTATGGTATGGCTTTATGGTATCTAATAAAATATATCTGTTCTTCCTCTCTCTCCATGGTCAGATTGCTTGTCCAAAGCTACAACAATAAATAATTAAGTGTTCTTGCATAGCAAGACCACTTAATGTTATCTCACATATATATTATTATTATTATTATTATTATTATTATAGCAAAATTTGCCACCCTAACTCCTCCCACAGTTTTTACACTACATAGACAAAAATTTACCAAAACGTGCAGATTGTTCCCGATCGGATTGCTATTACTTTGTGGAACGTTTCGCCGAATGGTTCACGGAATATCGTCGTTCTTGTGGCGAAATTTGTCCCATAGGAATGAATGGCAAAGCTAGAGTGGGAGCTGGCAAAAGCTGAAAAATCAGGACATGATTTCTAAACTGCCACCACTCCCTTATTTTCAGGCCCACCTACACAAATCTTATATCAAAACGTTCAGCTATCCCTGCTGTCACTAAACATGGCAACGGCTAAGCCATAGTCCTGATAGTTTTCGCAATATAATCATTTGTTTGCAACTAACGCCGTCCATTGACTTTCATTGAAACTTCACTCTGCAAAGCTAAAATTTGAAGTGCAATTTCTAAACTGCGACTGTGCCTTCAATTTTAATACTTCAGAGACATACTATGGATCAAAATGTAGGTCTGGGTCTTGTGATTCTCACAATATAAAGCTCTTCACTGTAGGATTTATAGTTTTTAAAATATGACCGTTTGAAGATGGCAACCGCCAAAATACTCTGACCTGTGTCAAGGCTGCAGCAGCAAGTGATGTCATAGACAGGGCCTTTTGAACACCTGCTAATGTTTTTATAAATGTATGGTTTAATGTAACTGTGCAACAACATTGCAATTGAATGTGCTATATAAATGATAACAGTTACTCCGCCCACTCCAGTTGTAGACTCCTGGTGGAGGCAAGAACACTTCACACAATTTCCCCAGAAATTGTAGCTTTTCTAGTTATGGTTGTTTCTCTCCTCTTTCTCTGTGCTGATGCTCCTGTTGGTGCTGCTCTCACACAAAGCCTGCACCTGCTTCCTCCTACCTCTTGCAGCATTGCTTCCTTTAGACTGATGAAAAACCAGAAAAAGGCCTAGAGGAAGGTTCTCCTCAAAGCAGGCATGCAATCATGCATACAATCAATTACTAGTGATAACTGTCTCTACAGTAAAACAAAGGTTAAAGAATACTGTCTGCACATGAATGAGAATGATGCGAGTTGCAATTTAAAAAGTGTTAGGTTATAAAATATGTTATTATTTCACAAAATAGACAGAAGGGAGCGTATGTTACTTACCTCAATGGCTGTGCGCTGGAGTACAGGTTTGATACCCTGCGGCACCATATATATATTATCTGCCCTTTGTGGTGGGGGGTAGGGAAGGTCAGTGTCTGCTGACTAAAAAATAATAATCCAGGTTAAAACAGGGAACATGTATAGTACATTTTTACTGAATGTAAAACGTATTATGCAGTGAGAGGGTAGAATCAAGGTAACTGTGCTGGGAGGTGATGATCAATACAGTGCATTCATTAAATAACATTTTTGTTTTTGAGGATTACAGCTACACATTGTACCTAGAATACCATTGTGACATTTAACTACAATTAAAATGTTAAAATTAAATCTATTATGCTAACTAATTTACGGCAATCAATTGAGCCATATCTTTCAAAATTAAATCACTATATGTAAACTGTATTGGATTGATGCATCAACACCCTTAGATTCAACTGACACATTGCATACAGGCAAACAGATTCAAGAGCAGGTTAACCTGTTAGATTTAGAATTTATTAAGGTAAAGAAGCACACACTGCTTTATATGTTAGCATTTCTTGGTAGAGCAAAATGTCTTCTTCTTCTTCAAGAACAGATTAAGGTACAGAGAAGGTGGATACATCAAGAAAGGGCAAGGCTCAATATGTGATTGGATGGAACTGGGCACGAATTAGACAGAGCCAAACATTCTGCAAGGCACAGGATCACCAACTGGTGAAAAACCATAACACCCATGAAGTTTAGCCAGCCTTGTCTCTGTATGTACTTGTGTGTCTATGTATGTAGTGGCGTACACACAATCCATGGGGCCCCGTATGTAGGTGTCTGTGTCTATGTATGTGTGTGTGTCTCTGTGTGTGTGTCTGTGTCTCTGTATGTGTGTGTGCCTGTGTCTCTGTATGTATGTGTCTATGTGTATATATGTGTGTGTGTCTGTCGAGGGATGTGTGTGTCTGTCTGTGTGTATGTTTGTGTGTGTGTCTGTATGTATGTATGTGTCAGGGGCGATGGGGGGGCACGGATCGAGGGAGAGAGGGGAGCACGGATCGGGGGAGAGAGGGGAGGGGACGGAGGGGGGGCCACGGATCAGTTTTGCACCGGGGCCCCATGGATTGTGTGTACGCCACTGGTTGTAAGTCAACTCATATCATTAACATTAGAAGCAGTTGGCATGTTATGTTATGAATAGCTGAGCAGATCTATAATTGTTATTAAATATTTAATCACCACATCTCAGAGAGCAATCGTCTAAAAACAAACAGTCCTAGAATATAGGACCAAATGCAAGTCTACTAGAGCTGAAGATAAAGATAAACATTGTGAGGGTTTTTCTTTAATTGTCTTTAGATTTAAGGCCACCCATGCTGTCTGCTTTTTATACTCCTCCACATATGACTGCTGTATATGACACCAAGACTGTTACTAAACAACAACTCACAAAGCTCTCGCTGTTCCCATAAAGCACTGTCTACTCTATGGTATAAATCAATGGTATTACAGAATGTTAACTGAGCATTGATTGGTGAGTCACTTTCTGGTTTGGTGAAAGCTCAGTGCAGAGAGATGGGAATTGTGAATATATGTTTTATTATTACATCTAATATATTTTGTTTAGCTATATTTTTATTGCATTACCAAAATAATATGTTAAAAAAATAATGGATCATCTCTAGTCAGTCTATTTAAAAAGAGACTGCTATGGCAAACTGTTTGCTATGGATATAATATTGCCAATTATAAACAAACTGTTCATCAACAAACTGTTCATCATGAATAAAACAAAGTTAGATCAATTGCTGGGAAATGGTCATGGAATGCTGGTGTGGACTTTGCTTTTAATTCAAAATCCCATATTTTGTTGTTGGACCATCTGTCCTTTTGACTTTTGGTGGAGGATGCCATAAGTGGGTCTTATTACGGATCATTGGTGTTCTTTAATTTTTACTACCGGTTAGATTTATATCTGTTTTCACACATACAAACTATGTGAACATTAGTTATTGCTCTCAAGAAAGGCCTATTTTCATTGATACCATATCAACAAACTGAGACTATAATTACTTTATGTATTAGAAATATTTTCAGAAATCACAGTAATACTGGCAGATGGAAGGTTATTGCTTTTATTGGCTAACGATGCACAGAAAGATTGCTAAAAGAAAGGTACCGAGTCTAGTAGTCTCTCGGTGAAGAAACGGGGTACTAGGAGCTGGTTTGTACCAATCCAAAAGCAGAATGAAAGCAAGGAAAATAGAAAAGAAAGTAAAATCATGGTTATAATACCTGTAGTAAGATACAATGAGATACAGCACATTCCATAAGGAAGAGATATACAAATGTCAACCAAAAGCCCTGATGATGGCAAGCGTGCAAGGTAACTAAGTTGGCTGTTTTTGTTTGTCTGGGATTTCCTACGTTACCTGCTTGTCTCATCCATTTGTTAACACTAAATCTAGTATGGCCTCCTTACGAGTTGGCTCTTCAACGACTTGTTTTAGAGACAATCCCAGTAGGGAGTTTAGAATATGTGTGCTCCTGGCACAAGTAGCTAATTTTGTTTTCCAATTCACATCAGGAAGATTAAAGTCACCCATGATGATAACTTCCCCCTTAATGGTCATTTTAGCTATTTCCTCAACTAGTAGATTATCTAACTTTTCTATTTGTCCTGGGGGCCTATAAATCACACCTACACGAGTTACTGTGTGATTACCAAATTCTAACGTAACCCAAACGGACTCTATGTTCACCTCACTAACTTGTATTAGGCTCGATTTTATGCTATTAGGCTAGATTTTATGCTCCTAACTCCTAATATTAACACTTACAGGCCATAAGATTTGCACCATAACATGAAATACTACCATCTGGGTTGGAAGTCCTGTGGCATGCTTCACATTGAAGTAGCGTGTACTAGATATGCTAATTGGTCTTATGTGTGATGTAATCATTCCACCAAGTGTTAACCTTCTTAAAAGTGTATGAATCTCAGGTGTAGGTGTAATGCACAATGCTTAGGTAACGTTCTTAGAACACGTGCATTAATGGTATTAAGTACAAACATGAGAGTTCCACACCAGCCATGCCGTGTATGTTCTATTTAATGCACACTGTTATCAAGATACGTGTATTAGATTGTGGCACATGCAAGTGTGGCTTACTGTACCTTGTCAAAGAGATTAAAACCAAATAACATAAAGGTTCAATGTAGTTCCATTCCAGTTCTGAGGCTAAGAGGGCGACTACTGCCATTGGACGTGTGTCGCCAGCATAATGTGTGTGCTGATTACAGCCGTCCAATAAGCACAGATTTAACATTAACCATCCAGGCAGCCCAATAACGCCCCAGTGATTCTGCTGATACAGACTCCAGACATCATGACCACTTCAAATTATTATTATTATTATTATGGTTATTATTATTTATATAGCACCAATATATTCCGCAGCACTTTACAGTTATAAAATGGGGATATTTGACAACATGGAGGTGAATAAAGGCCTGCTCAAACCAGTTTACAATCTACGAATTAGTGAGGTGGTCATGATGCTGGGAGTAACCCTTTAATATGCATATATTTAATGAATACATCTCATTGGGTAAAGTTGTCATGATCCAAACCTTCCTTGGGTTCCATAACACATTAATATAATAATGATAAGATCAGAAGACTTGGCACATATCCTACAGAGACCTTGAAGGCACAGAACATGCTCACCTCACTGAGAACCCCAGAAATGTCACCCTGTTAAAGAGATTAAAAAAAAAACAACAGAAATGTTTCAAATACCAAAATCAGCAGGATATCGCCTAATCTGTTTATCGACAGTATCGTATTTAAATGTAAAAACCTGACTTGTAACATTTGGAAATGGGAAGGCTGAAATATTCAAATATTATCTGCAACATGTAGGTCATTTTCACCAAATCTCACCATGTACCACCTGTATATATTTCACCAAATCATGATACAAAATAGTGTATGCTATACTTATTTCATGGGTAACCACATTTCCCATGAATTATTTTTACATTTCTATTATTTTCATACATGTCTTATTTTTAGACATTTTATTGTCGTCTGACTCTTGGTTAATTTTGTCTTTATATATCCTGCAATGTCAGATTGAATTGATAACATAATTTACTGGAATGTTACCTACCTCTAGTCCAGGAATATGATGCAACGCTGGCTGTATAATAAAATGACAAAAACAACATTGTCACAAAACATAGAAGACACTTGATTGACTGATTGATTGATTGATTGCTTGATTGACAGTTGAGAGGCACATTGACTGACACATGTAAACTTTGCAGTTTTTTTAGAAATCTCCTTGAAAACGTATATCACTTTACATCGTAAGACGTTCATTTTCCCTTTTATTGAGTTCGCAAGAAACTCTGAATATTATTTTGCAGTAATTTCCCATAAGGTTGTAGTTTACACATCTCTCACCTTATAGTATGCATTTTCCTTGCATTCTCATTTTTACATTTTTCAGCCGGTAGACTGGAGTGTGTAGCCAATGTCAATACGGTCTAGCATCCAGCTGGCAGGAACTGTACAGACACTAGGCAAAATCTCTTTCTCTTAGGATTTGAAATGTGTTAACCTACAGCATAGTCTGTGCTCCATATGCAAGGCCAGCGACTTGACGTGTAGGAATATCAAAGAACCCAAATTTGCCTTTGCTTAAATATGTATGTTTGTTTTCCTAATATGCCTCATTACATTAAAACATATTCTGGGAAGAGGCAAATGCTTCTTGGCATTAGATCAGGTATAGGTGGGTAAGTAACTGTACATCTTTTGTCTATGGCTGTCTGGTGGGAATTTATGGTCACTGCGGTGTCCGTTCTTTTCCCGACCTTCTGCATGGGTCCTGCTAATTAAACATTCTCATAGCTCTGTCATGATCAAGCAAAGGCGTTCTAGGATAGTATGCATTTAGAATGTAAGGAGATACATAACACTAAAGAGAATAAGCCAGGATTCAGTACACAGACATCTCAGAACTACCAAAAATCAATCTACATGTCCTGCTGGCAACAGGTCAATGACTGCATGAGGCCTCCAAAGTGCCAAGAAGGGCTACACTGCACAATAATGAAATGTGTAACAGATACAAACTGTAGAGTTTTAAAAACACAAAATGAAATAAAAGGATTTACCTTTTCACGCTGAATCAGCTCGAAGGCAGCAAGCAGTTCTCCTGTGTTTTTATCTCCAATCATGATCGGGAACCAGGATAATCTGGGAGAACGCTGCATACTTGGCTTACATATACACCGACCCATGTATTCATCAGCACCCTATGGAACAAAACGTAGTCAGTCCTGGTCACATTCTCTGAGAAAACGTCCTGGGCCCAGTCTAGCACACCCATTACCTAGAACACTCAATGACTGCTGCCAATGGCATCCCTGTACCGTCTCTGCGATCTTTTCACTGTAAATAATCCACTAGCATAAACGTGTAGCAGTGTTAGAGAGGAAGGGGCAGTTGGATCTAACTAGACTTCACAAAATAAAGCACAGAGTTTCTGCTTAAAGGGACACTCCAGCCCCAAAAGAAAACTTTAGCTTACTAAAGTGCTTAATGTTTAAAAAGAGCGTGTCCTCCTTTTTTCATTGTACAAAAAGTGAGATTTCAATATAAATTGGCATTTTTATAAATTCCTATTGTTACACCTCCTAGCTATAATCAGACAATCGGTCCTGTTACTTCCTGGTTATTTAGCGTTAGCTAAACTGAAGAGGCACCAATTGCCCAGAGCTACTGCCTTGCAAAGACTTCTCACTGAGCTGCATTGGTAAGTCTGTGATTGGACAGTCACAGAAAGTCTGGGAAGGGTTAGAAGGGGAGGGTTTGCAAAAGCTGCAGACAATATATTTGAAGCTTTAGCAAACTGTTTTGGATATACTTCCAATGAATGCATTAATTATGGTTATATAGACTAAATATTGATATTTGGACAGGGAAGTGTCCCTTTTATTTTTCCAGAGATTGGGAATCATGAATTAATAGGAATCCAGCTCCCAACTAGAAATGCGTCCGGTCTAATGACTTAACAAATAAAGCTGATGGCACCTGATGGCACCTGATGGCACATAGACAGTAAGGCAGACAGAATATCAAGAGAACAAGACAATTGGTCAACAGGTAAGGAAACTCACATAGGTGTCATGGTCATAAATTTCCACCACTATATTGGGAGGTGCCTCGGCAATAGTCGCAACGTCTCCAAAAATTTCTATTTCATAAAAGATGAGTGTCTGATCCCACGTTGGGTTTAACGTGCCCTTCACAACCACAGTTTTTTGACTTTGATGGAGGAAAGATACAATGGCATATGGATCTGGAATAACAGATGGAAGTAATAGCATTATAAAAATATAACTCAGCAATTTTATTGTACATTTAGAAAAGGATTGAAAACAATCTGTGCCCTCTATCAAACATCAGACACCCTGTCCTGTTACGTCCTGGTTTGTTTAGCTCAGTGGAACTGAACTCAAGAGGCAGCAATTGCCCAGAGCACCTGCCTTGCAAAATCTCATTGAGCTGCATTGGGACTTCTGTGATTGGACAGCCACAGAAAGTCTGGTTAGGGTTTGAAGGGGAGGACTTGCAAAGGCTGCAGACAAGAGATCTGCAGCTTTTGCAGACTGTTTTTAGATTTACCCTCGATAAACTATGTAATTAAATACATGGATGTATTCATAAGGGCTATGTCTACTAAACAGTGATTGTTTATCTTACTTATTTAGGCAGTGGAGTGTGTATTTATTCCAGTATTTAATTTCCAAGAGATTACTCCAAACATGAATTGCCTTTTCTGTTGCTTTTGTGCCTGAAACCAAACAATCTGTAGCGTCTATACTTTTTTAATATCTGCCCAATATGTGCCTTACCTCCTATTGTACCTAATTACACATTTTAACCCCTGACATTTCTTCATTTTTACAGATAGATGAATATACATTATTATTATTTCATTATTTATATAGCGCCATCAGATTCCGTAGCGCTGTACAATGGGTGGACTAACAGACACGTAATTGTAACCAGACAACTGGACATACAGGAACAGAGGGGTGGAGGGCCCTGCTCCATGAGGTTACATTCTAGAGGGAGTGGGGTATAGTGACACAAAGGGTAAACGTAGGGGTACAAAGTAGGTTGTTACAAAAGTATTCATTGAGGGCTTAGTAGGTTATTTTTGACAGTTGAAGGAGAGGAGTCATGGGGGGTGGGGGATAAAAACCTGCTAACAATTTAATTGATATGCTTTCTTGAAGAAGTGAGTTTTCAATTATTTTTTGAATAAGTGGAGACTAGGTGAAAGTCTTACGGAGGAGGGAAGGGAGTTCCACAGAAAAGCCCTGGAGAAATCTTGGAGGCGAGCATTAGATGTGGACGTACGGACAGAGGATATATGTAGGTCTTTGGCAGAGCACAGGGGCCTTGACGGGACATACTTGTGTATTAGGAAGAATAGGTAGGTTGGAGCAGCATTATGTAGGGTCTTGTAAGCAAACACCAGAATTTTAAATTGAGCCCTATATCTAACTGGAAGCCAATGCAGGGACTGACAGAGTGGGGAGGTGTGGGAGGTGCGAGCGGACAGGAAAATGAGCCTCGCCGCCGCATTCATTATAGATTGCAGCGGTGCAATCTGGGAACACGTAAGACCACTGAGAAGGGAATTGCAGTAGTCATTGACACCTACCATGGCATTGACAAATCCACTGTAGGTGTAATTAGACAACAGACATTTACAACCAGCCAAATTCAAGCAAACTAAGCTGTTGTGTCACGCAATACATAGGCACCATGAAATCTCCACAAATGTAATGTGGACCCATTTCAGCTTTCAGTGAATAAATCTTAGAATGTATAAATTGTATAAAACCATGAGCTTGTTCTTGGGCAAAATAAATAATTAGTATATATGACTTTGAGGGATTCCCACCACAAGCACTCTCAGACAGCTTTAAATTAAATATCAGAGTCTTCTTCAAGGTTTGTGTAGTTAACTTTGCCATTTATTTCCCTTCAGACTGGTAGACAGAGACATTCTACTGCTAATTGTACATTTGTATTAACGTATATAAAGCATATGTACATAATGTGTATGAATGATGCCCTGTGTACTGTACATAGTTGTATCGAGTAACACGTAAAATCAGCCTTTTTGTCATTAATTGCATTCAGCAAATATTGTTTTAATGATTGCTGACAGAATATAACTCTTAACAAATAGGTCACACTTTGTAAAATGTCTTTCCAGCGTGATCCTAAATTCCGTATTGTAACATTTTATGGCTGTTGTCGTTGGCCTGCATCACCTTCACACACTCCCAGTCCGGCCAATCACGCGGAATGACATCACCTCTGAGGTAGGAGGATTATAACAGCAAAGCCATTGTTGAGCATTGAAGGGCTAATTATCAGTCTGCCTGCGGAGACACTTACCAAAATAATAATGATGGAAAGGGTAAGTAAATAATATCAAACAGCAGAGCTGGCACGTGGACCAGTCTGAAGAAATATGTGAATCTCAGGTTCAATTGCAATAAACAGAAAGCCATATGCAAACTCTTTAGGTTTATTTGGTTCTTAGAACTCTACAATAAACCCATGTCCGATGTCCCTCTCCTGTAGTGACCTCCGTAAGGTAAAGGCTTAGTAGATTGAAGCTGCAGCAGAGTGAGACCACCAGTGTGCAATTCTGACAATTCTCCACTTCACCACGAGTTTAGTCGTGGGATGTAGTACTTGATCATAGGCACTCATTTTCTCAATATATCCCTAGATAAAGTAATTCCTCGGTATTCTAGTCATTACAGCCTTTTCCCATCAGCAGAACCATCTGCTTGCTATAGTGTTACCGTCTAACTTAGTTACCCCCTGTCCTCCCTCGATTCCCATCTTGTATCTAAGGGGACCTCTTCCGAATCTACAAAATCCACAAACTGTTATGATTTCACCAGCAAGTCTCTATATGTCACGTGACAAAGGCTGCTGTACCTATCAATCCCAATGTATCAGAACACGGACCATCATGTGGCGTATTTACCAACTGCTGTATTGATATAACAGGTGGTTGAGTGCTGTATTCTCAGTGACCTAATTTCTGGAAGTGACCACACACCAAGTGGTTATACCACCATCAACGTTGCCGAGGTCAGCACAAGAAGCATTATGTGAAAACGACTGATTCATGGACCACAAGAATCTTGCAGGTCACTGGCCACCAAGTGTCGGATGGTTAATCCGTATGCTGCCATATTTACACTGGTGAGCTGCGGTCATATGACATAGGCTGCTAGATACATTTTATAAATATTAATTGTCGTATTCACAGCAGCCATTCCTCACCCAACATTTGGCAGGTTGCTAGTGAAATCCTCTGTTTTCCCCTGGGATGAAATATACTAAATATATCAATAGATGAAGCGAAAGAATATGCCGAAACAACTCAGTAATTAACAACATCAACATCATATTGTCAATACTGAATTAAAAATAATGATAATAAATCAATAACAATAACTACAATCAGACTTGCCTACTGTGAGGTGAAATGCCATAATAAAAATAAATACAATAGTTTATAATTATATAGCAATATATTATATTAAAAAAAAAAATTCAATGCCTGGGGCAATTTGAGTATCAATAAATAGCCAAACTGCTACAATTATCAAGGGGAATTTGCTTATCTGTGAAGAAACAATTATGATCTTATATATAATATTCAAGATCCACAGCCATATTATTCAGTAATTACTGGGACTCCAAACTGTGGCTTATTATCTAATATCTAAATGATTTGTGTCAGTTGGATTGACTTTTTTAAATATAGTTTAAAAACGTCCCCATAAAGGACTAATGACTCTAGGGATTGTCATGCCCTACAAAGTCAGTGTCTTCTTAACCATCCCTTCTCCATAAATGTTCCCCAGAATAAATATAGCGGCTTGTTCACAAATACCAGGATTTAAGTGGGTTCTTTTCAGGTTCATACAACTCAAAGGACCTTTGTAAACTGTGTTAGCAATTAGTTTAAGCTTTACTAAAATAAATAAATTGGTTAAGTGTCCACTAAATAAATTTGATGTCCACTTTAAACAACTAAATTCCCGATTGCACACATCTTTTTTTTATTATTATTAATTTATTTATTTTTATTATTCTATATATTTGTTTTGAGGCAGTATTAATTTTACTATAAAACCCTCTAATGTATGGTTTAGAGAAAATAATTCACTGCTCAACGGATAAATAAACAGTATAAAAGTGATATTGATGGCAACTATGGTTGACCCAATCCACATGCAATGGACTGTTGCATAATTATCAGTATTGGTTCAGACTACTATGAATTTACTTTTTAGACGCCAAGGGCACCACTATTACACAATACATATTCTGGGTGTGTCCCCAAACCAATTTTTCTATATTCAGCTTTTAGAAACAAGCACATGATTAAAACCAAAATGTCTTCAGAGTTAAAATAAATGACTTTTAAAGGAAACCTAGGACATTTAGCAGGTATTGTGCAATTCTGTAAAATAAATACGAATACCTTCTGTCCTGGTAAATAATGAAACCTATATTTAACTTGACGGTGTGCACGGTTTATGATTAATCGGAGTGCATACAACTCCAGACTCTTTACAGAGGGCAAGATTGTTTAAAAGTGTGCTTTAACTTAATATGTAGCTACAATATCGAGGACTTTGGGACAAGAAAAAGGGTAAGCAAGCCAAATCTAAGTGGCTGTTGACAGGCATTCTGCTAATTCGCCAACAGGTGCGAACTATAGGCATTCGTGCATATTATTACCTATAATGACTGCATGTTCAAAAAGGAGAGACCTAGAACGTGTTCTATCTCACGCGTTTCGTCTCCAGGGAAAAATACCTCATGTCCTCGCTGCGCCTTTCCACTAATAAAACTCTGGATTTATACCTCACTTTCTGTGATTTGTAGGACAGTCTTTAGGGTCTGAAGTTTGAAAGCTTGGGAATATTGCGAGAATCACGTAACTGCAAGCTGCTTTTAAAGTCGTAACCTCATGAAATGGCCCTCACTTGTACCCCCTCCATTTTCATTGTACGTTTCACGGGCCCTAAATTTATCACGCAAAAGACATTTTTATGTCAACGAAAAAAAAAGTTTTAATGGTAGGATGCAGACTCTCTAATTCCACTATAAATTCTTGAAATTTGGTTTTAGCCCGAACAAACATATCTGGCTTTTAACACTCTGTATGAATTTTCCAGGGTGGATGAATTACGTTAATTTAGTGTTTGGTAGAGAAAATAAATAATAAAGCACGTTTTATGGGTTTGCCAGAGTCAGGTGTTTTCTTTTCCATTGGTTTCAATCAATTCTTTCATTCACAATAAACACCGTGTGAAGGAACCTCTTTAAATGTCCGTGAGCAGGCGATGGAGCAGGGGTTCCTGTGTGCAGATATGGGGGATGGGGTGCATGGAAAGACTGATTCCTTAATTCAAGGCTGACTTTGCTTAATCAACAAGGTTTCTATGAACATTAAAGTAACCATCTATAGAAGCTTCCAAAATATAATTCCTTTCAAATTTCTTCCGTGCTACGAAAGCTAAAAGTAGAAAAATGAATCAAGCATTTCAACTAAAAATATAAGCGTATATATATATGTATAAAAATCTGAGTAATCTACTAACTGTGATCATATGGATAAAATAATATATGTATTTTTTCTATGAGTCATGCTGTGTTTTGTAGACCAGTCTAGTTAGTCAGCACGCTCCATAAACGTTCATACATAACGGCGTGTGTGTTAATAACAAACAATACTGGGTTTTAAAAACATACATGATTTGGTTCAAGGATACATTCTTCCTAACTAAAAAGTGTGTGTCACATTAGAAGCCACGTACTAAATGATTTCATGTAAAATTACCTTTTAGTGTTGTGTAATTTTCATCAAAGATCAGTAGGACCATTTGGAGCAGGTTAATTATTGCATTTACCCACAAACCTTTTGCATAAAAGTGCCACATTTGATGCATACCATGTAATAATATACAGACAGGACTTAAAACAGAGGCAATGGCTCGTTTTACTAACTTTAGTAGCTTGATAAGAAGATCCTTGAGGAGTAGTGGAGACAATAACATACCACCGCATGGCCCATGGTATGTAAAGTGAAGCCTTAGAAGAGCTGTGTGAGGTTTATATATGGGTGAATTACTTTACAATGCTAATGGATGCCGATGATACACACACACACACACACACACATATATATATATACACACATATGTATTGCAATGTAAAAAACATTCTGTTGTGGAAGGGCCATCCTTAAAGGGACATGCATCAGTATAAGACAATTGTCTCATTCAAAAGCTTTAGCTTTAAATGACAAAGTTGCCTCACTCTGCAGGCCGAAAAAAAACAATAAAACATGGTTTTATTTCACATTTACCTGCTTCTTCTTTCGTATGGTTTTCAAACCCACCTCAGGGGAAGGACACTGATCTAACCAATCAGTCTCCGATCCCTAAGAATACTGGAAACATGCACTGGGCATGCCTGTAAGATTAACGCATGTGCAGTTGGAAGACCTATTCACTTTTTAACATCCTGACGTGGAGAAGAGAAGGGACATGATCAGTGTGATCATGCAGAGCAGGCTCCAGTGTTGGGTTTCTCTTTCCTGCTGCTGACAGTGATGTCCTGTTTCTGTGATTAGTGGACTAGTCTGAAACTGAGCAAGGCAGGTAATGGGGGTGGGGTGGGAGCTGAAGAAACTATCAGAGATGTGTGCCCTATACTGCAATCTGATTAAGTTTATAGTTAGCTAATAAACGTTTATTAAATACTTTCTAAAGTGTTTCTTGTTTGCCGTTTAAAAAAGAATTATTATAAATAATAAAATAATAAATCTGAATAGTTATTAAATAATTAATAAAGATTCTTAATATATATAACCCTCCTGTCGATCGCATTGTATATATTATTATAAAATAAAAGCACAAGTGAAATTAACTCGTTTTTTTGTCTTATAATTACATCTTATATGTACCTTCAGTCTGGGCATATATTATTATATTTATTATCATCCATATTTTATCACTCACCTGAAAAACTGTCTTTGTCCATGGGTATCAGGTTTCTTGCTTGGTAAATGTAACAGCGCAAATGATAGCGGTTCCCATCTGAAGAAATAAAGCACATTGTTATTTAATTTCACAAATAAACAGAGAAGTAAATTATTTAAAGGTACACTGCAAGAACCAAAACCACAACATCATAATGCCACTTGGAAACACCATAGCCACTGGAACGCTTACTTATTGAGGACTTTCATTCATTGAAAGCCTTCATGTTCTGTGTCTCTGAATGCCTGAATGATTCTCATAGAGAAGTACTGGATTCAGTGAAGCATCTGATTTACCAAAACACATGAAAGCCCCACAAAAGCCAAATCCCCTGAGAGCCCGATCTGGGTGACCAACATATCCAAAAATCACCCAGATCAGTCCAGGGGTTCGGGATTTTCATGGAAGTCAATTATTTGACCGACCGTGCACATGGTCCTATGTCCAAAACAGTTCCATGAAATCATGGTAGTTTAAATATGAACAACATACTGGACATAGTCAATATTCTTACCCTGGAGCCTGTTCACCTTGTTCGTGGGAATGTTTCCACCAAACAGTGCCCTTCTAAATTGTGTAAAACCGAACGCAGACAATGCTGGAAGTCCAGCGGTGTTCGGGAGTTTCTGTGTCCGAATTTAGTTTCATGAGATTCATTCCCAAAAACCGCTGCCTGCGTTCGAACTAGAACTAGATGGCCGCCACCTTGTGGTCGTTCACGTGAACTGTGGCCACCCAGACAAACAATTAGAACACTGTGGAATGTGGAACGTGTTACAAACTGTCAATTAGGCTTAACAAGCTCCCGGGTGGTCTATGGTTTGTGCGCCTGTTTGGTTCCCGAACAGAATAGAGAAAGTGTATGAACAAAGTCTTTTATGAGCCTTTTCGCATGGCCGATAGTCTTGAGACAGGAGTCTGGCAAGCAGGCCCCTCCAAGAACACGTGGCAGAGGCATTTCTGCCACAGAGTGAATGTTGGTTCCAGACAAGGGTGTCTTAAATATCTCTTTAAGGGTATCTTTAAAAAACTCTTTATCTCTAGGGACAACTGTCACTAGTATTTACAGAGAATGGTGCAAAAACCAAAAACGCATCCAGTGAACGACAGTTCTGTGAGTGAATATCTTGCTATTCAGAGAGCTAAGTGGGAAAGTTCAGATGGGATCAGGTTGACATATGGTAGGTAATATCTGATATAACCAGGTATTGCAACATTGTCAGTGCCATGCAGAAGGGAATTTATCAACACAAAGTCTGATGAATCATGAAGTGGATGGGCTACAGTAGAAGAACACATTGGGTTCCATATCGAGTGGCACTTCTGCCAGCTAAACTGGTTAGTTAAACTGGTTGGGAAACATAGACTCATCAAAACTGGATCATAGAAGATGGGAAATATGTTGCCTGGTCTACATCTGAAGATATAAATGGCAGGATCAGAATTTGTAATTAACAACATTAATGTGTGAATTATTTACTCATTGTGTCAATGTTCCAGGCTGGGAATGTTTCATTTAGCACACATTGGGTCAACTGAATAGCAACTAAGATCATTTAAATGCAATAAATATTATACCTAAGGATTCATGCATCACCTTTTAGGATCACAGTCTACCTACCTCCTAAAAGAAATATACTTTACTACACAGAAAACATGAGCCCGCTTCAATGACTGAACTTCAAGGGACACTGTAGGCACCCAGACCACTTCTGCCCATTGGAGTGGTCTGGGTGCCAACTCCCACTACCCTAACACTGCCAGTGTAATTATTGCAGATACTGCATATACTGCAATAATTACCTTGCAGGGTTAATTCCTCCCCTAGTGGCTGTCTACTAGACAGCCACTAGAGGGCACTTCCTGCTCCCTAGCGCAGGTTTTTTTTTTGTGAGGACCTCCAGCGTCGCTCAATTCTCCATAGGAAAGCACTGAAAGCATTTTCAATGCTTTCCTATGGAGAGCTCTAATGCGCGCGTGCGGCATTGCCGCGCATGTGCATTAGGTCTCCTCAGCCGGAGGGATCAGTCTCGCCCACCGGCTGACGTGAGGAAGAGGAGGGGCGGTGGCAACCTGAAACCACCGCTGAGGGACATCGGCGGGGGTCTCAGGTAAGTGACTGAAGAGGTTTTCACCCCTTGAGCAACCGGGGATGGGGGGTGGGAGGGAAAGAGGACCTGCAGTGCCAGGAAAACGGATTGTTTTCCTGGCACTGGAGTGTCCCTTTAACATAATCTGAGCTCAGACATTTTATTGTCTTTTGCCTGTATATGGCAGGAATATCGTGAGCTGAGACAGAATATGGTGAGTGAGGTTTTGTTACGCTACATAGTCATTTTTTAAAGAGCCATTTCAGCCCAAATAGCGGTATGCCTCCATGTCTGAACCTGGGGAGTCAGTTGTGGCCCATGTCCTGCAGCACTTGGTTCCTCCTTAATTTCCTGCCTCTCCATAGGAGAAAGTACCAGGGAAAGTACCAGGGTACACTAAGAGTGCTCGGTGAATGCGCCAAACTAGCAGGCTAACAGGCAAAGCACAAGTCATTTAAGTACACCAGACTTCTGCTGCTAATATGCTCGTACTGCACACTAACCTCCCTGAATAAACATTGCAGAGTCTCACAAGAGAATATAATAATGTATTTAATATATTTACTTACAATCAAATATGCAGGAAATGGTTGGTCGGTTAACACCGAAGCTTAGTGTTGTGGTGCATTTTCCATCATCACTTTTGTCATCTGCAACACCTCCCTGTTATTTTAGAGAATACAAAGAACATTAGTTCATATAACTTTCCAGGAATTCCAGCCAATTCTCAGCGTAGTACAGAGTCAACCCTTCTTATCAAAATACAATGAATACCATGCACCCACAGAGCAAACAGATGTGTTATCAGCAGTATTACCATCAGTGCTGGAATTTATATTCGAGGTCCTAGAAATAATGATATATAGCTCCTAAACTGCACGGTGCTCAGCTAACTGGTAATAATGCCGAACTAATGGTGCTCACTTTGAGGATCTCAAAAGAATGAAAGACTGAACTTGACTTGAATCTAGACTCTGATTTAAGGATGTACACAAATCCATAAATCTGGGATCTCCCACTGAGCTATTGAACCAGCTCCCACTGAGATGTCAGTGTATCTAGTGTCATAGTGCACAGGGAGCTAGGTGAGCACCATGACCACTTACCCGACCACCAGATTCCACTCTGGTCAACACTCCATGTGGAGACCGGTGCAGAGTCCTGCACTGCATTCCTTTTTCTGACCTGCTAGGTCATCTCTTGTCTGTCGGAGACCTCAGGGGCTTGGCCAAGGTCAGGGCAGAATAATAAATGAGTGGGAGGAGATATGAGACAACTGTGAGGATAGCATGGCGCCTCCGCCCAGAAGGGGCGCGTAAACATGCAAATCAGGGAAAGTTACGTACCTAATTACTAATTATATATCTCTACAGGCTCCTCCTCATGTTAGTGTCTATATAAACACTGTCTGCCCAAGGCTCATTGCTCTGTTGTTTTGTGAGTTCCAAAAGTGCTGCAAGTCATTATTGCTTATCCTGTGTATTGATCTTTAGTCTGTTTCCTGATTCTGATTCTGATTCTACACTGCCTATACTGACCTGTTACTTGCCTGACATTGCCTTTCCCTAACCTGTTTTGATGCATTTGCAGTTTAAAGACTCTTTCTCTGCATATTGAGCCAATTTACAATTAGCTTCTCACTGAGATATCGAACCATCAGCTTCTTATTGAGGTATGGTACCATCCTCCCCACTGAGCTATCATACTAGCTTCTTACTGAGCTATCATACCAGCTCCCACTGAGCTACCGAACCAGCCCCTACTGAGCTACCATACTATCTTCTTACTGAGCTACCGAACCAGCCCCCACTGAGCTATCATACTAGCTTCTCACTGAGCTACTGAATCAGCTCCCACTGAGCTATCATACCAGCTCCCATTGAGCTACCGAACTAGCCCCTACTGAGCTATCATACTAGCTTCTTACTGAGCTACCAAACTAGCCCCCACTGAGCTATCATATTTGCTTCATACTGAGATATTGAACCAGCTCCCATTAAGCTATCATACTAGCTTCTTACTGAGCTATCAAACCAGCTCCCACTCAGCTATCATACTAGCTTCTCACTGAGCTACCAAACCAGCTCCCACTGAGCTATCATACTAGCTTCTCACTGAGATATTGAATCATCCCCCACTGAGCTATCATACTAGCTTCTTACTGAGCTATCAAACCAGCTCCCACTCAGATATCATACTAGCTTCTTACAGAGCTATCGAACCTGCTCTCATTGAGCTATCATACTAGCTTCTTAATGAGCTATCGAACAAGCTCCCACTGAGCTATCATACTAGCTTCTCACTGAGCTACCGAAACAGCTCCCATTGAGGTTCCAAACCAGCTCCCACTGAGATATTATACTAGCTTCTTGTGACGGACCGCCTGGCACCCCGACTGGGTGCCTCCGCCAATCGCTGCTTCCTAGCTGTCGTCGAGTACCATAATCACAGCAGTGGACACCATAAACACCACAGCCCCTTAGCTGCCACAGCTTGGCTGGGGTCTCACGGTGCAGTTCCCAGTGAAAAGACCTCTCCTCCAAGAGAGTATTGCAGGTATAGATGTGTAGCTCTTACAAGAGCTAGGGATTATAGCTGTAGCGGAGTAGTGGTATTATCCACGGTATATCCGCTGGTAGACAGGATGAAGCAGGTAAAATGTAGGTAAAATGCAGGTAGCGTAGTTACAATCCTATTCTCCTAAGAACTAGACGACACATAGCTTGGAGGTTAAAACACTGGCATCTCACCAGGCTGAGTCAAACTCTTTAATGATTACAGCTTCCCTTAAGCAAAGACCTCCGCAGGGGGGTCTGCATTCCACACAATACACTTCCCTTACTCCCAGGCAGGAGGGGGATGGGTTACAGATAGCCATCTCCCACCTTAGGAGATACCAAGCAGTACACAGGGATACACTTTACATCATATTACATTCGGGGGGGGGTTACACTTTAAGTGGCTGGTTTGGCCACAGATAGGAATAGCAATGCAGTAATAGCAAGATATATGCAAGGACATTCTGTAAGTGGCTAGGTTTGCCACAATAGCAATCAAAAAGAACAATTCCAGGAGCAGGGATTATAGCTGTATAGCTTTCCCCTACAAGCACGAGACGTGGCTCTGTGTTAAAGGGTTAACTGGAACTCATTTATTGGCAGCCACAACTGGCCTTATATGCAGGTCCATATGCAAGGGGCACTCCCCCTTGGACCTGAGAGTAGACTACAGTAAAAACACACACACAATTACATTGGCTCTCAGGTCCAGGACACTCCCACATAAAACAAGATAATCCATCCTCTGTGCCTGGGAGATAATAGAGTCAGCACTGTACTAAACTCAATTTTCGCCATGTACAGAAAACATATATTTTTACAAAAACCCCAAAATACCTTTAAACACATAAAACCCCCACAAAAGTTACATCCCCTGATAGCCCCAATCTGGGTGACCAACATATCCAAAAATCACCCAGATTAGTTCAGGGGTTAAGGAATTTCATGGAATTCATAATTTGACTGACCTCACTGGCCTCGTTCCAAGGCTTAACAAGCTCACGGGTGGTTTCTGGTTTGTGCCGCTGTTCGGTTCCTGAACCAAATATAAAATCCCACGAACCAAGTTTGTTCCTATTGTTTTTAAAGGGCCCATAGTCTTTTGGCAGGAGTCTGGCATACAGGCCCCTCCAAGAACAGGTGGCAGAGGCATTTCTACCACACTTCTCACTGTGCTATCGTACCAGCTCCTACTGAGATATCGAACCTGCTCCCTCTGAGGTTCCAAACCAGCTCCCACTTAGATATCACAGCTTCTCACTAAGATATCCTATTGGCTCTCACTGACTTATTTTACCATATTCTACTGAACTATCTTATCAGTATAAATTACACTATATTACCACAGTCCACTGCGTTAAACCTATTCAGCCTTTACTAATCATTCATATCAGCCTCCACTAAACAATGATATGGACTTCCAGTTCGTTGCAAAAAATACATTTTTTATTCACAGTTCGGGAAGTCAGTTTGGTAAACCATTTAGCAACCTTTGGATACCTTTTAGCAACTGCAGGGAAATACTGAATGGATGAAGACAATCCCTTCAGAGATGTTCTTCCATTTTGTTCTACATAATGAATGAATAATGGTGATTTCTGAGTGTGGGGACATGTCCTACAGAGTTGATAATGATAACCACTGAGTGCAGGACTTTCCTCCATATTTTTCGTTGTGAGTAAACTAGTCTCAGACTAGTCCAGCAATGAGTGAACAGACTATGCTACAGGCTGTATGTAAATACAAGGCCTATGTGAAATATTAAAGCAGCTATCTACTAAGCGTTGATGTGGTACAAGTACATATATGATTCTTGCCCAAATAAGGCTCAAATTTCCCATCATAAAAGATGAGGCATGCAGTTGACCTCTCATATACAATTGATCAAGAGTATTTTGAGAGAGCTGCATTTTGTCTTTTGATGCAGTAGGCAGTTTGTAACATAATAATCGGTTTCTTGAGGCTGAAAATGAAGCACAGAAATGGAAAGGGGGAAAGAAAGAGAGGAAAGAACATACCAGCATTTTCACGTAGAAATGTTTAGGAAAGAAGTGACGACACATGATAGGTGACACATGACAAGATGTGTTCTTTACAGTCTCCACCTTGCCGGACCACAAGTATCAAGCAGTAGGTGGTCTGTACATACCAAGCATGCTTTATGTGTAACTCTCAATTAACATTATCGTGTGTAAAAGAAACTCAATGTCCTGTGTTTGTGGTACATCATGGAAGAGACAGTTTGTTCATGTTCTTTAAAAAAATATTCAGTCATTGTGGTTAAAGGGAAATGAATGAGAAATATCAACCCCAGTGAAAGCAAAGCGCAATCCTTTAATATGTCACTGCAAGAAAAGCCAACACTTAATAAAGACCAAATAGATATTTGACATAAGAAAAATGGCATTCAGATAGCCCCAGAATAACAAATAACATTATTAAACTTTTCCAAATCAGAGACTCAGACATATCAGCACAGACAAAAATGAAAATCAATGAGGACAACACCAGGACAAAGTTATGAGAGCGATAGAGAGGATAATGTCATAAAATAATAAAGGTAATAGTCCAAGCATATCAACATGGCACGATAGGGAGGAAAATAAGAAAGGACAAAGGGTATAATGACAAATTAGATGAGATGGAAATTATTCTAAAGGCCATCTAATGATATCTGCTGGGGAGGAACCTGACAAAAAAAAAAAACTGTGTGGAGAGGATGATGGCATGCAGAATGGGCCATGTAATGACGTGTTTGGGGGTATAATTATGTCTCCAATATAGGACAAAGACTTGAGGAATAATAAACATGTTGTGGGCAATAAGGAGGGAAATGTCATGGGGAAATGAGGAAGGTAATGTCGTGGGGAAAGGGGAGGGTAATGTCATGGGGAAAGGGAAGGGTAACGTCATGGGGAATGGGGAGGATTATGTCATGGGGATAGGAAGGTTAATGTCATGGGGTGGGTATGGTAACATCATGGGGAATGAACAGGGTCATATCATGGGCATGGGGAGAGTAATATCTTTACAAAAATCAGGATGCACACCACAATTATTAATTACCTGCAAAACAGGGGAGTGTAGCACAGCTGGAGGAGGGAGTGTTACAGGATGAGAGAGGGTGAGTGTGACAGAGTGACAGGATTGGGGGTGGGGATATTTGACAGGGTCAGTGTGGCATGGCAGGGGCAGGATGAGTGTAACGGGATGGAGGGTTTAATGTGACAGGGTGCGACCCTGCCAGGCTCACCCTGTCACATTAACGCCTCTAATCCTGTCACACTCACCCCCTCACTCCCCCTGTCAATTAACCCCTCTTAATCGCCACAGGCAGCCCTGGCATAAACACTGATCCATATACATTATTTTTATATACTGTACTTTTCAAAATAAACCTAAGTTTCTGTGAAAATGTTTTGTTTTGTGCGGCCCGCAAACCTAAACCTTGTTTAAGTGGCCCGTGTTAGCCTTTGAGTTTGACATGCTTTGAGAACAGTAATGCCATGGGGGATAGACAGGGTGATATCATGGGCAATGGTGAGGGTAATGTCAATGAGAATTGATAGAGTAATGTCATGGGGGATGGGGAGGATAATGTAATGGGGCATGGGGAGGGTAATATTATGGGGGATGAGTAGGGAAATGTCATGGTGAATGGGTAAGGTAATGTCATGGGGAGTAGGGAGGGTAATGCCACGGGGAATGGTGATGGTATTGTTATGGGGATTGTAATGTCATGGCAGATGGGGCAGGTAATGGCATGGAGGATGAGAAGGGTAATTTCATGGGGGATGGAAGGGGTATTGTTATGGGGATTGTAATGTCATGGCAGATGGGGTGGGTAATGGCATGGAGGATGAGAATGGTAATTTCATGGGGATGAGGAGTACAATGGTAAAAGAAGATGCAAGGATCAGGTCATTGTTAGATCTTGGGGGGGTGCTGGACAATATTTGCTGATTACAGGTTGATGACAGGTATGGGGGAATGAAAGGATAATGGGACTGTTAGTAGAGATAATAATTAACATTTTAACTGGCAGGATTAATGCCATGGAATGATGGGAAGCTTACACATTTGGGGACAATGGCTGACATTACAGAGTGAAGGGCTTTGTATGATAGCGAGGTGAGAATGGCAGTATAGACAGTGTATTTGGTGATCTCTGCAGGCCAATCCAGTTGTGAAAATTACGTTGGTACTGACACTAGAACTGCAAGGTTGGTGAATGAAAATTGTTGGTACTTATAAATGGAAGAGAAAATAATCAATATTTAGTATGACTAAACACATGGCTTTATTTAACATTAGGGACGCTTGTTCTTTCTATAAAATAAAATGATACAATTTATCCAATTGTAATCGAGGATCCTTTTTTTTTTGTTCTCGATAATATGTGCTAAATCCACTTCATCCAGTGCAAATGGAAAGAACCAGATAAGAAATGCAAAGTTATTTCTTAGACATAACTGAGGCATGAATCATTGTATTGCTATCGTTCATTCCATTCAGAGGCTCCAAGGAGACAGAAAAGGGTTTGGTAGGTGCTAGCTGCTATAATTATATCTCACATTTTCCCATGTGTTTCAAGGCTGACACACCACCCACAGTGCATCTAAAAGTATTGCTAACTCTTGCTAATCTAATTTCCTATACATTGATAGAAAGAGTAGGGTATGGAGCAATGGTTCCCAAACCAGTCCTCAAGGCTCCCCTACCAGTCCAGGATTGCCCAGTTGTATCTAAGGTCTTTATAGAATAGAAAAAAAACCAACTTAGACTCAGCTGGTTAATCCCTGAATTGTGGAATGGTAGGGGAGTCTTGACTGACTTGTGAACCACTAGTATGGAGAACAATGCGTAGTTCCATACCTTCTTAGTAGTTCTTACTCATCTGTCTGTCTTCCACTAGAAAATAACACTTAGCATAGAATCACCGAGGTTGGTATCCTTATAGCAGAGTCTCTGGGTGTCAATGTTTCAGATTAATATACAGTAAATTGGGGATATTTATCAGTTATGTTCTGAAAAGTGGAGCAAAGGGCTAAACGTGGGCAGTCTCCATGGAAAGCAATGAATTCAACAAGTACACTCCATTGGTGACTACTCCAGTTTTTGTTCCACTTTTCCAAACATGACATATTGATAAATCATATCACCACGTTCTCTCTTTTCATTTGTTGCCCATTAATTCTATAAATTCAGTTTTACAGAATGGTTGAGCCTATGGTTGAAGTAAAACATGTGAATTGCAGCTCAGTGTCCTCCAAATTTTAGATCTCCGGTGGGTGAGAAAAGATGTTTCTTTTTTTTCTTTGATCAAAAATATTCTTTTGCTCACTGTTTCTTCTTCTTGCATTAGATAATGTTACTGTAATTGCACCTTTCTGGAATTTGCCTCCCTAATCACTGCTTTGCATTGTGTCGCAATCTGCCCTAGAAACATTTTCTGTTCTTTGTAAAGAAAAAAAAAAAAAGCTTTACAAAAAAACTATGTGAGGAACAGAGGGAAGCCAACCTACTCCCGTCGTTGGTGTGAGTCTAACAGTCCTTATGACAACAATCAGACTGGATAAGGGGGGAATCCTGCTGGTTTCTGGTCATGACTCAATATCGGAAAGTTAGTGTACAATGATCCCTCCTATTAGTCTACAACAGTAACTATATTCCCGAGCATGAGACAAGTCCAGAGGGAGCTGTAAAGCCATCAGGCTAATTGCATGGGTTGGATGCCAAAAAGCCACAAACCAAACACTGGTTACAATTTGTCTTCAATGCAGCATTTGATACTTATTTGGCCCACAATAGCTGGTGTGTGGTCGTAGAGGTTCGCCCCGATACTGTAAGTTATTAAAGCGAGGAATTAGAGGAGGAAGAATTCACAGGTCATTTCGTGCTATTAGGCCTGCAATGTGCTCCTCGCGGCCTGTGATGTGTTTAGCAGCGTCTGAGGCCATGCTAAAAGTTCACTCTCCGGCATATGAAGCAAGGTACAGAGCAGGAAGCCAAAAAGAGGGGAGTATGGGCGTGCGGACCTGTCCAATGTAAGCAAATTAGGAAATGTAACACATCCATAATCACAACTACTCCTACATGCCTGAGTAATGGGGCCTGCACGCAGCATAAAAGAAAGCAGAAATGGAGACTGGAGTGTTCAAGCTCGGACGGGAACAATTTTCCCTTCTGCGCCACTCGTTAAATTAGGTCAGAAGTTAATGAGGATGACTGGTTGGGGACTGGAAGTGTTTAGACAGGATTTGTATATTTTTCAGGGACTTCCTTTAAAGTCAAACTGTATATCGCTAATGTTTCCTGGTACGCGTCTTTAAACAAAGGATGCTGGAGATTCGCTTGCAGTTCTTTAAATGTCATGTTATTTGCTCTAAAGTAAAGCTTCAATATGCAGTTATTCTGGCATTGAAATACATTAAAAGGCTGTGTGTTGCAGAGGGATCTAATCAGTGGATTATTAATGTAGTAGTGGACTCTAAACATACATTTAAGTAATGATAAAAATCCAGGGGTTTATTTACTAAACTGTGAAATGTGATCAGACATTAATTGACTCCCAAAAAAGAGGCCAGAATAGTAAAAAAAAAAATTTTGGGGGGGGGGATTTTAAACATGGTCGAACTGGATTTTTTTTCTTTTTAATTCAGGGATTTTGGACACAATCCCTCCCTAAACTTCCAATTTCTATTTTCATTAATATGAAAGTCCTATTATGAATTTGGCAATAAAAGTGGCAAACCTTTATTTGAACTCTCCAGGCCAAAAGACTGAAAACATTTGTTAATAAAATACTCCATGGAGATTAGACCAATTTGATTTAGTCATCTATAGATTAGGCTTTCTGGCAGTATTAGGAGTTGCTTTCTTGACTCTGTACCATGTAGACTCCACCTTAAGAAAGTCCACATTCTGCTCATTTGCTGATCAATGTCAAAAAGAATATAAATAAAACTCTGGACTGATGTGGCCCAAACCTTGGCAATTTCAATATGTGTTGATAAACTCTCACTTATAAACTAGATAAAAGTGCTGGACAGGATGACCTGGCAATCAAATATTATAAAACATAATTTATAATTCTGTAACTAGGTCACCACTATTCATAGAGAGGAGAAAGATCAAGCCTTGGGTTCAAGTTATAAACCTTCCTAAGCCTTGAGGCTTTGACCTCACATACCACACCTGGTCCACCCATATCACATAGCTTTAATGAAAGGACAAGAAGCAAAAGACAACATGATGTGAGTTCTAGACCAGGTCTTTGCAGTTCAATGAAATTCAGATTAGTATTCTCTGAGAAGGTGTTAAAATGGCCTAAAGATATTGACCATTTACTCAATTCCACATCTACAGCATTCTATTGGACTACTTTGATATCAATAACAAAATGAGACAGGCCCGTCCCCAGTTTCATTCCTTTTTTTTGTGCTGGAAATTGACATTTTTCCAAATTAGAATCTATGCTAAAGGTCCGAAGGTTGACAAGTCCCACTACAAATTATAGCATATGTTGATGATCATTTTTAAAACAATGATCCAGCTCATTTCTCTCATCTATAAAGTCCTAATTTAAGACTTGTAAATGTTGCCTAACATTAAATTAATTTATCTAAATCAGAGATTCTAGAATTTAAAGGAGAGCTCTCCAAGTTCCAGATTCCACTTTAATTAGTGGAAAACTGTCTTCACATGTCTAGGTGCTAAATCCCCTTCCAATTGAACTTAATTTACTGACATACTAAACCTTTGACCCTCATTCGACAATACTTGCAAAATGGTCTCTTTCCACCATTACCTTGGATGCTTAAGTGTCATAAAAATGAAGGTGTTTCCCTGTTTTCTACATCTCTTCCAAACCATCTATATCCCTAAACATTGTTCTTCTGAGATATGATTGCCAGGGCAAGAAAGATTGTTTAAATAGGACTTCATGAAGCCCCAGAAATGTGGTGGGTTAGATATCCTAGGCCTCTCAAAATATTAGGAAGCTATTTATCTGCAAATACTTGAAAGGTCCATATCACCTCCACAGAAACAATTCCATTCCGTATCTTATTTTACCAAATATTGGCAGAGGGGGCTAGACTGTGACCAATGAACAATGATTTTTTATTTTTCCCACAAGTACAAGATACCTGGATACAAATTCACTCACCGGTTTTTGGACACAATATAAACTCTCAATTCATTGTGCAAACCACAACCTTGGAGATATGTCAGAACTGGAAATGCTATTCCAAATATTTTGATTACCACACAATTTCTAGATCCACCTCATCCCAATGGTGTCCTCCTTCGCCAACCTACTATGATACCACTTCATAATTAACATAAGAATGGGTGTTGCATTAATCAACACAAACGTATCACTGCAGGATATGCTTATGCACATGTTGGGAATGCCTCCACACTTTTATCCATGGCTTCTGGCCAAGCTGAGGCCATGGTTGAGTTGAGCTATGGTGTCACAGGACCATATCCAGCTGGCATTCCGCTAATAAAGTCATAGGAATGTCGATTTGTTTTTGTAATTAACATTTGACTTACTTAGCATTGAGCACTCTGTTGGGCATGTTGGCAGGTGGGTAAATTGTTCACAGTTACACGTGATTGTCTAATTGTATTATCTAAATAAAGTGCGATTATATTTAGTACATTATAGGAATTGTCTGTATTGCATTATTGTAAATGTAGAAATTCCAAAACAAGCAACAAAGCAACAGATGTTATATTTTATCTGTGTGTAAAAAGATGCCGAATGAAAAACTCTAATGAGAATTCAGTTACATTTCTATAAATCTGGTCCTGTAACTCTTTCTGTGAATGAATAATGGGACGAATGAATGAAAAATCAAAAAGTATATGTCACAATGTTGTAACTTATTCATCACTATACATAGAACATGTTAAAATATCAGTTTTAAAATGAGTCTCTATTTAATAACAAGGGGCCAAGTGAATGCTGGGGAATATGTCACATGAAAGTAGTAAGAACAAATATCTTATTATATAGTAAAAAGAATGAATATTCTACAGAAATAAATTTAAGGCAACATAGGCAGTTGTTGTTTTTTTTGTTTGATAGTTTTATGTAAAGGTTGCACCAGGTGCCAAGTCACCTTTCGGACCTCGATTTTAGCGCACGTATAAAAAAAAATACTTTTCTTGTAGAACTGCCTCATAAAAATATAGCATTGCCATTAGCTAATATAGTATGGAATACAAGCTACAAGTTGAATTGATATCTTTCAGGTTTAGCAGTTATCACCACTTCAATTGAATAAATATTTTGCCTACAGTGTACCTTTAATTCTACAGGATTAGTGCACAAGGAAAAGTCAGAGGAAATTCTCATTCCCAAGCAGCCATCTGTATTATTAGTGTCTATATCAAAGTCCAAACAATGCATTAAAGGTACTTTATGCTTGTCCTGAAGAAACACTATCATTGTATAGCATATTCCCATACCTGCATGTATAATATAGCACTGACCATAATATACCTGTCTGTATAATATAGCACTGACCATAATATACCTGTCTGTATAATATAGCACTGATCATAATATACCTGTCTGTATAATATAGCACTGACCATAAAATACCTGTCTGTATAATATAGCACTGATCATAATATACCTGTCTGTATAATATAGCACTGATCATAATATACCTGTCTGTATAATATAGCACTGACCATAATATACCTGTCTGTATAATATAGCACTGACCATAATATACCTGTCTGTATAATATAGCACTGACCATAATATACCTGTCTGTAGAATATAGCACTGACCATAATATACCTGTCTGTATAATATAGCACTGATCATAATATACCTGTCTGTAGAATATAGCACTGACCATAATATACCTGTCTGTATAATATAGCACTGACCATAATATACCTGTCTGTATAATATAGCACTGACCATAATATACCTGTCTGTATAATATAGCACTGACCATAATATACCTGTCTGTAGAATATAGCACTGACCATAATATACCTGTCTGTATAATATAGCACTGACCATAATATACCTGTCTGTATAACATAGCACTGACCATAATATACCTGTCTGTATAATATAGCACTGATCATAATATACCTGTCTGTATAATATAGCACTGATCATAATATACCTGTCTGTATAATATAGCACTGACCATAATATACCTGTCTGTATAATATAGCACTGACCATAATATACCTGTCTGTATAATATAGCACTGACCATAATATACCTGTCTGTAGAATATAGCACTGACCATAATATACCTGTCTGTAGAATATAGCACTGACCATAATATACCTGTCTGTAGAATATAGCACTGACCATAATATACCTGTCTGTATAATATAGCACTGACCATAATATACCTGTCTGTATAATATAGCACTGATCATAATATATCTGCCTGTATAATATAGCACTGACCATAATATACCTGTCTGTATAATATAGCACTGATCATAATATACCTGTCTGTATAATATAGCACTGACCATAATATACCTGTCTGTATAATATAGCACTGACCATAATATACCTGTCTGTATAATATAGCACTGACCATAATATACCTGTCTGTATAATATAGCACTGACCATAATATACCTGTCTGTATAATATAGCACTGACCATAATATACCTGTCTGTATAATATAGCACTGACCATAATATACCTGTCTGTAGAATATAGCACTGACCATAATATACCTGTCTGTAGAATATAGCACTGACCATAATATACCTGTCTGTATAATATAGCACTGGCCATAATATACCTGTCTGTAGAATATAGCACTGACCATAATATACCTGTCTGTAGAATATAGCACTGACCATAATATACCTGTCTGTAGAATATAGCACTGACCATAATATACCTGTCTGTATAATATAGCACTGATCATAATATATCTGCCTGTATAATATAGCACTGACCATAATATACCTGTCTGTATAATATAGCACTGATCATAATATACCTGTCTGTATAATATAGCACTGATCATAATATACCTGTCTGTATAATATAGCACTGACCATAATATACCTGTCTGTATAATATAGCACTGACCATAATATACCTGTCTGTATAATATAGCACTGACCATAATATACCTGTCTGTATAATATAGCACTGACCATAATATACCTGTCTGTATAATATAGCACTGACCATAATATACCTGTCTGTAGAATATAGCACTGACCATAATATACCTGTCTGTAGAATAAAGCACTGACCATAATATACCTGTCTGTATAATATAGCACTGGCCATAATATACCTGTCTGTAGAATATAGCACTGACCATAATATACCTGTCTGTATAATATAGCACTGATCATAATATACCTGTCTGTATAATATAGCACTGACCATAATATACCTGTCTGTATAATATAGCACTGATCATAATATACCTGTCTGTATAATATAGCACTGACCTCAATACACATGTCTGTAGAATATAGCACTGACCATAATATACCTGTCTGTAGAATATAGCACTGGCCATAATATACCTGTCTGTATAATATAGCACTGACCATAATATACCTGTCTGTATAATATAGCACTGACCATAATATACCTGTCTGTATAATATAGCACTGACCATAATATACCTGTCCGTATAATATAGCACTGATCATAATATACCTGTCTGTAGAATATAGCACTGACCATAATATACCTGTCTGTAGAATATAGCACTGACCATAATATACCTGTCTGTATAATATAGCACTGGCCATAATATACCTGTCTGTAGAATATAGCACTGACCATAATATACCTGTCTGTAGAATATAGCACTGACCATAATATACCTGTCTGTATAATATAGCACTGGCCATAATATACCTGTCTGTATAATATAGCACTGACCTCAATACACATGTCTGTAGAATATACCGCTGACCATAATATACCTGTCTGTATATTATAGCACTGACCATAATATACCTGTCTATATAATATAGCACTGACCATAATATACCTGTCTGTAGAATATAGCACTGATCATAATATACCTGTCTGTATAATATAATACTGACCATAATATACCTGTCTGTATAATATAGCACTGACCATAATATACCTGTCTGTATAATATAGCACTGGCCATAATATACCTGTCTGTATAATATAGCACTGACCTCAATACACATGTCTGTAGAATATACCGCTGACCATAATATACCTGTCTGTATATTATAGCACTGACCATAATATACCTGTCTATATAATATAGCACTGACCATAATATACCTGTCTGTAGAATATAGCACTGACCACAGTATACCTGCCTGTATAATATAGCACTGACCTCAATACACGTCTGTAGAATATATCGCTGACCATAATATACCTGTTTGTAGAATATACCGCTGACCATAATATACCTGTCTGTAGAATATAGCACTGACCATAATATACCTGTCTGTAGAATATAGCACTGACCATAATATACCTGTCTGTATAATATAGCACTGACCATAATATACCTGTCTGTATAATATAGCACTGACCATAATATACCTGTCTGTATAATATAGCACTGACCATAATATACCTGTCCGTATAATATAGCACTGATCATAATATACCTGTCTGTAGAATATAGCACTGACCATAATATACCTGTCTGTAGAATATAGCACTGACCATAATATACCTGTCTGTATAATATAGCACTGACCATAATATACCTGTCTGTATAATATAGCACTGACCATAATATACCTGTCTGTATAATATAGCACTGATCATAATATACCTGTCTGTATAATATAGCACTGACCTCAATACACATGTCTGTAGAATATAGCACTGACCATAATATACCTGTCTGTAGAATATAGCACTGGCCATAATATACCTGTCTGTATAATATAGCACTGACCATAATATACCTGTCTGTATAATATAGCACTGACCATAATATACCTGTCTGTATAATATAGCACTGACCATAATATACCTGTCTGTATAATATAGCACTGACCATAATATACCTGTCTGTATAATATAGCACTGACCATAATATACCTGTCTGTATAATATAGCACTGATCATAATATACCTGTCTGTAGAATATAGCACTGACCATAATATACCTGTCTGTAGAATATAGCACTGACCATAATATACCTGTCTGTATAATATAGCACTGGCCATAATATACCTGTCTGTAGAATATAGCACTGACCATAATATACCTGTCTGTAGAATATAGCACTGACCATAATATACCTGTCTGTATAATATAGCACTGGCCATAATATACCTGTCTGTATAATATAGCACTGACCTCAATACACATGTCTGTAGAATATACCGCTGACCATAATATACCTGTCTGTATATTATAGCACTGACCATAATATACCTGTCTATATAATATAGCACTGACCATAATATACCTGTCTGTAGAATATAGCACTGACCACAGTATACCTGCCTGTATAATATAGCACTGACCTCAATACACGTCTGTAGAATATATCGCTGACCATAATATACCTGTTTGTAGAATATACCGCTGACCATAATATACCTGTCTGTAGAATATACCGCTGACCATAATATACCTGTTTAGAGAGTCAAACTCCATGAAACAGCAGCAAACATCTCTAATGGCTTTCGGTAGATAGCCATTAGAGGCAGTCCTAGCACTGCAATGTTAGCAGTGTAGTTTCTCTAAAACAGAGACACTGCACCCAGACCACTTCAATAAGCTGAAGTGATCTGGGTTCCCATTACTGATTTTTAAAGACATTGCTGAAATTGTTTTCGGACAGTATACTGTATAAATCAGTAGATGGACAATATACGTTTGTCATAGCATCATGAAACTTGTAGTTGAATATAATGTTTACACTTGACTTTCTTATTTTCTCAACTCCAACTTTACTTGACCCTCTTCAATTTAATGTTCCATCCTGGAACTTTCGAATCTGCTCTATGCAAAGTGACCATTCACATCATCATTTCTACCTGTTCATTGCTCTGTAGTAATTATCCTTGACTTTTTGACTCTGTTTACTAACTGTCTCTGGTCCAAAACCATGTAAACAGCCCAGTTCATCACTGTTACACTCTACATTTGGCACTGTACAGTCAGGTAGATATTCATGTCTGTCCTCTTGCAAGTGATAGGCTGTGAACCATCATTCCAGAAAGACCCTAAATCCCTGGCAGTGATATATACACAACTCTGCTATTAGGCCACAGAAACCCATTTCAAGAAAGTAACTACGAACAGCTCTTGCTCAGATGATGCATCAAGAGGCTTTTTAATTCCACACCCAACAGTTCCATTCTGTGTGCTAGTGCAGACAGCTCCTAGTCTCGCCTATTTCACAATCACAGTGATTCCAGGGGCATCTCTTGTCCACTTACTATTTGTATGTAGTAATTGATAATGTCCCCAAATGTATCTCAAACTGAATAACCACTACCTCGCGAGGTCATTCATCATTTCTCCTCTTGTTTGTGGACATTTTTGTCTCAATTACCTGATCATGTATAAATTAATGTTATAGTTGGCCAACCCTGCTATCAACCGCATGTTATACCTAGCCTTGATTAATTTAAACATCCATTAATTAAAATATCCTCTATAAGAGTTTTAGATTGCAAATTATTTATAAGATAAATTGCTAATTAATTAAGTATGATATCAGTGGGCATCCTAGGGACACAATCTAAAGTAAGAGAGGTTTCTGTATTATTTAAAGGGAAACAATAGTCACCAAAACAACTATAGACTAATGAAGCTGTTTTGGTGTGTAGATCATGCCTCTGTAATCTCACTGCTCAATTATGTGCCATTTAGGAGTTAAATCACGTGTTTCTGTCTTTTTTATCTATTTAGTCTACCTCCACTGGCTGTGACTCACACAGTCTGAATGAAAACTAAATGATTTCATTTTCAGTCAGATGGTAACCTTAGAAGTTTTTATCTCCTGCTCTGTAAATTGAACGTTAATTACATACGGGTCTAGAAAGCTATTAACAGATCAGGAGATAAGAAATTCTAAATGAAACATACTGTCAGATAACGGAAGTTTAAACAAGATTTCTCTTTACAGGAAGTGTTTAGGAAGGCTGTGCAAGTCACATGCAGGGAGGTGTGGCTAGGGCAGCATAAATAAAGTGATTTAAGTCCTAAATGGTAGAGAATTGAGCAGTGAGACTGCAGGTGCATGATCTATACACCAAAACTGCTTAATTAAGCTAAAGTTATTTTGGTGACTATACTGATATCTATCTCCTAAAGTTAGATTAGGGTGCTCTTAGCTTTGTGCCTGCTGGATTATAATAAGCAGAACACTTTAATGGCGTCCGGCATGTTGCCGGCTTTTCTTGTGCCTAGCAAAACAGATTGGCTGAATTCCCGATGTCACAAATATCATTGTTACTGCAAACAGAGGAAAGCCTGGTTCTCAACTTACCAGAGTTCCTTCTAGAGCAAAAACAGCTGCAGCTCCTGACTTTTCTAATGGCTCCATACGTCGTCTCCAGCGCCTTCTCCTGAAGCTGTCTGTCTTGCGATAATTCAGGTGAAACTTCCACCCGAAGAGGGATGCATATTCCCAGCCCTCGCTCTCCAGCTCATCCGGCTTGTGCTGTGCAAAAAAGGGACAAAGGGTCAGGTTAACACAGGAGCTTTCACTCACAGGCTCTGCTTTCCTGTTTACGACTAATAAGTGGGAAAGTGAGAGGCTTATCTCAGACTGAGAGGCCTGGATGGTTTAAATCCTGCATTGCTGCAGTTTGGAGCTTGTAACAAATGATTATACAAAGGAAAAAGAACTCTCGGCAATTGGAAAAGCTGTGTTTTAATTCCATGTTAATATTATAATTCGTACTACTATACATGTGTTTCAGTTCTCTTCTATCATTACAGGTTCTTACATTCAATTTTTGGAAGGACAGCAGATTCTATAGGTCTGTACAATAGAGAAAACACAGATTTGTAACACCCAGGAATATTACTAAAATGTAAATTCTCACTAACGCAAAGTAAATTTCAAATTTTAGATCAAAATAGCTAAATGAAAATATAGCTTATAGCTAATAATTATTCTAGTTCATTTCTTTGGACTAAAATTGCAAACTCACTTTGAATTTACACTGAGTTCCAAGCAATTCACACCTTAATAAATAGCCTATAATTCTAATGGTAGTTCCCTCTCCCCTCCTGAATGATTGCCCTCTGCGGTGATTCATGGGTTTATCTGCTTCCTAGCCATTGCCACGTCCAGTGACCCCTGACACAAAACCTCTCTAAAACCGAACTAATAGCCTTTCACCTTCTACATTATCCCCACTACCCATGTATCCCCTCACTAGTAATAACAGAATTAATCCCTAAAATGAGATCCTTCACTCAATCCCGCTGGCTCCCACCTGCGGAATAGTGCTCATATCTGTCTTTTTCTCACTAAAGATGATTAAACATATACATTTGCTGGAAGAGCACAAACACACTGACAGTCAAACACTCACTCACTCAATGACAGACACACACACATGCACATGCACACACAGGCAGACACTCACTGACATACATACACTTACTTTCTTTTTGAGGATAAATCATCCGCAACTACTAAGAGACATCAAGTGTATATATATATAATTCATATAAGGCGCGGTTTCCTCCTTTTTTCTATACACTTACTCACTGACAGACACACAAACACATACATACACACACACTCACTGACAGTCAAACACTCATGCACTCACTGACACACAGACTCAGACATCAAGCCTCTTTCAGTGGGTTCAGTGTGGGGCAGCTCCTCACTCCTCCAGCGCCCTGGAATGATGTCATATTTTGGCTCCTGGCATTACAGAGGGCGCGCATGGGAGGTGTGGGGAGCTACAAGAAGAGCATCCCTCGCCACCCACACTGCAGCCACTTGCCTCCTCTCCTCCGGCATTCATTGGCAGAGCAGGTACCTGCCATCAGGGTAAGCAGGTGCCTGCTCTGCCATACTGAAGGACAGCTTCAGGGGCGCCCTGTGACAGGGCTTCTCTCAGCGCCCATATTAGGGCGCCTGGAGGATCGGCCCGGCGCTGAAGGGGAGGGTAGGGCTCGGGAGCGGCTTGCCCAGTGCTGCGGACCAGGACATGGGAAGGCCACCAGAAAAAGTCATGGAAATATGTGGATATTTTTTTTTAATACAGAGATATCATGCAATTTGTAAATGTTATGGAATAAGCCGATATGTCAATATTTAGATTTATCATGATATTATTCAAGTACATCCGGGCGATATTCAGATATAGCGATCTAAATCTATCATAGCAATAAGTAGATATATAATGGTAATATGTACAGTGCCTCTCAAAAGTATTCACCCCCCTTGGCATTTTTCGTGTTTTGTTGCCTCACAACCTGGAATTAACATGGATTGTTTGAGGATTTGCATCATTTAATTTACAGAACATGCCCACAACCTTGAAGATTTTTTTTTATTGTGATGCAAACCACAAATAACAGAAAAAGTCAATGTGCATAACTATTCACCCCCCTAAAGTCAATACTTTGTAGAGCCACCTTTTGCGGTAATCACAGCTCCAAGTCGCTTTGGATAAGTCTCTATGAGCTTGCCACATCTTACCACTGGGATTCTTGCCTATTTCAAAACTGCCCCAGCTCCTTCAAGTTGGATGGTTTGCGCTTGTGAACAGCAATCTTTAAGTCTGACCACAGATTTTCTATTGGATTGAGGTCTGGGCTTTGACTAGGCCATTCCAACACATTTACATGTTTCCCCTTAAACCAGTCAAGTGTTGCTTTAGCAGTGTGTTTGGTGTCATTGTCCTGCTGGAAGGTGAACCTCCGTCCTAGCCTCAAATCACGCACAGAGTGGTACAGGAATATCCCTGTATTTAGCACCATCCATTTTTCCCTCAACTCTGACCAGTTTCCCAGTCCCTGCTGCTGAAAAACCTCCCCACAGCATGATGCTGCCACCACCATGTTTCACTGTGGGGGTGGTGTTCATTGGGTGATGTGATGTGTTGGGTTTGCGCCAGACATAGTGTTTTGTTTGATGGCTGAAAAGTTAAATTTTAGTCTCATCAGACCATTTTGTTTTTTGCTGAAAGTAATGGCTTTTTTCTGGCCACTCTGCCATAAAGCCCAACTCTATGGAGCGTACGGCTTATTGTCGTCCTATGTACAGATACTCCAGTCTCTGCTGTGGAACTCTGCAGCTCCTCCAGGGTTACCTTAGGTATCTGTGCTGCCTCTCTGATTATTGCCCTCCTTGCCCGCTCCGTGAGTTTTGGTGGGCGGCCATCTCTTGGCAGGTTTGCTGTTGTGCCATGTTCTTTCCATTTGGTTATGATAGATTTGTTGGTGCTCCTGGGGATCATCAAAGATTTGGACATTTTTTTTTAAGCCTAACCCTGACTTGTACTTCTCAACAACATTGTCCCTTACTTGTTTGGAGAGTTCCTTGGTCTTCATGGCAGTGTTTGGTTAGTGGTGCTTCTTGCTTAGGTGTTGCAGCCTCTGGGGCCTTTCAAAAAAGGTGAGTATATGTAATGACAGATCATGTGACACTTAGATTGCACACAGGTGGACATCATTTCACTAATTATGTGAATTATGAAGGTAATTGGTTGCGCCATAGCATTTATGGCACATGCCAATTTTCTGTTTTCTATTTCTAAAAATAGTTTTATGTATATATTTTTCTCATTTCACTTCACCAACTTAGACTATTGTCTTCTGATCCATCACATAAAATTCAGATTAATAAAACATTGAACTTAAGGCTGTAATGTAACAAAATTGGTAAAAAGTCAAGGGGGGGGGGGTGAATACTTTTGCAAGGCACTGTAAATATATCATGGCAATATGCAGATATATCATACAATATGAAGCTATACCATGGAAATATATAGATGTGTTATGGCAATATTAGGGTTGAGCTACTTGAAAGACTAGTAAATATCTTTAGAAGTAAGATTTTGGCAGGTGTTTGGCAGAAGTGAACTCCAGAAGCCCTGTCCGTGATCATAGTATATCCACATATTGGCATGATATATTTTTATATTCCAAATAAATATCTATACATTGTTATCGTTTACATGATATACAGTATCAACTGAATGTTACCATGTATCGTTACCATGTTATATACATATTTCATGATATGTCCATATTGCCATGATATATCTCCATGTTTGATAACATTTGTTTCTACGATAATTAGCCAACACATTCTCCTCCTTGCAGACCTTTCAAAATTACTGCATTGGCCTATTTTTTTTATCAGATTAAGGTTTTTTTTGTGATGTTTAACATACCCAGCACTTAAGTTGTTGGTCTGACATACAAGTTATAATATGATGATAAAATAATAAAGAGTTATAAAAATCAATACGACATCAGTGGGCACACACTGCACACAGGTCTGAACTAAGAAAAGTTTGTGTACTTTGATAGTAACCTCCAACACAAGGTCCATTTTGCACAATTAACACACTAATAATTTTCCGGACGCAGGGTTTTTATGAAAAGGATTCTTGGGTGGCTTCCAATATTTTGATTTGCTTCTGTTTGGCCAAATGCCCATTCTCTTAAACTCCTGGACTCCAATTCCTTCAATCCTCAGTCATTCAGAGTTTGGTGGGCTTGATACAAGCTGAGCCTGCCTGTCCCTGACACCAGGTAATAAGCAAGACCATGCACTCTCACATTCCCCTCTCACCTACATTAGACTTTCCATAAGATTACCGACTGCAATAAGACCATAAAGGTAGCTAAATCGTAAATTATAAGCCATTCTCTCAGAATTGTTGCAACAGTATCATATATACAGCAGCAGAATAATGGATTATTCATCTGGCCTTGAGGGGATGCCGTCAAATATAGCCTGCCCATAAATAAAAGAGCAGCTACTTAGAGAGTTTTGGAATGAAAAGGACCTTCTCAAGTGTCTAATGTAATAAGAAGTCATGGGCTTTTGATATCCACTTCGTATGATTTCAAACAAAATCTTTGCAATAAACAAAGAAGAATTGTGTATACTTTTATATTTTGGGGGAGGGGAGGAGGGGGCAGCTGAACACATGAGCTAACTGCATTAAGGAATTGGCAGATTTGGAGACTGTAATCATGACTTACTATATGAAGGGCTATTCGTGGGCAATCACCATGGTAACAAATGGAATGTCCCTACTTGTTCCACTTTTTTGTAGCACTCGTATTCTGATATTGTGTAGTATGCTGTGGTTTAACCTACAGTAGATTAGCATACACTAGTGTGATGTAATGTAGATTAGTGTTGTGTAATGTAGTGTGCTGTAATGTAGTATACTGTAATGTAGATTAGTGTCGTGTAATGTAGTGTGATGTAATGTAGTATACTGTAATGTAGATTAGTGTCGTGTAATGTAGTGAGCTGTAATGTAGTATACTGTAATGTAGATTAGTGTTGTGTAATGTAGTGTGATGTAATGTAGTGTGCTGTAATGTAGATTAGTGTCGTGTAATGTAGTGTGATGTAATGTAGTATACTGTAATGTAGATTAGTGTTGTGTAATGTAGTGTGCTGTAATGTAGTATACTGTAATGTAGATTAGTGTTGTGTAATGTAGTGTGATGTAATGTAGTATACTGTAATGTAGATTAGTGTTGTGTAATGTAGTGTGATGTAATGTAGATTAGTGTCGTGTAATGTAGTGTGATGTAATGTAGTATACTGTAATGTAGATTAGTGTCGTGTAATGTAGTGTGATGTAATGTAGTATACTGTAATGTAGATTAGTGTCGTGTAATGTAGTGTGATGTAATGTAGTATACTGTAATGTAGATTAGTGTTGTGTAATGTAGTGTGATGTAATGTAGTATACTGTAATGTAGATGAGTGTTGTGTAATGTAGTGTGATGTAATGTAGTATACTGTAATGTAGATGAGTGTTGTGTAATGTAGTGTGATGTAAAAATGTAGTGTGTGACATGGTAAGTGTAATAGTATATGTAGATTAATGTAGTATAATGTAATGTAGTGTGATATAAAAATGGAGTGTGGCATAGTAAGTGTAATAGTGCATGTAGCTTAGTGTAGTGTAATGTAGATTAGTGTAGTGTAATGTGATGTAGTTTAGTATAATGTGTATTTGGTATAATGTAGATTAGTGTAATGTAATGTGATGTGGATTAGTGTAGTATAAAGTAATGGTATGGTATAGTGTAGATTAGCGTAGTGTTATGTGATGTAGTGTAATGTGAATTCGGTATAATTTAGATTAGTGTAGTGCAATGCAATGTGATGTAGTTTAATGCAATGTGATGTAGTGTAGTATAATGCAATGTGTTGTAGTGTAATGTAATATGGATTAGTGTAGTATAAAGTAATAGTATGGTATAATGTAGATTAGTATAATGTAATGTGATGCAGTGTAGTGTAATGTAGATTCGGTATAATGTAGATTAGTGTAGTGTAATGCAATGTGATGTAGTGTAGTATAATGTAATGTGGATTAGTGTAGTATAAAGCAATGGTATGGTATAATGTAGATTAGTGTACTGTAATGCGATGTGATGTAGTGTAGTAGAATGTAATGTGATGTAGTGTAATGTAATGTGGATTTGGTATAATGTAGATTAGTGTAGTATAATTAAATGTGATGTAGTGTAGTATAATGTAATGTGATGTAGTATAATGTAATGTGGATTAGTGTAGTGTAATGAAATGTGATGTAGTGTAGTATAATGTAATGTGAAGTAGTATAATGTAATGTGGATTAGTGTAGTATAAAATAATGGTATGGTATAGTGTAGATCAGTGTAGTATAATGTAATGTGATGTAGTATAATGTAATGTGGATTAGTGTAGTATAAAGTAATGGTATGGTATCATGTAGATTAGTGTAGTGTAATGTAATGAGATGTAGTGTAGTATAATGTGGATTAGTGTAGTATAAAGTAATGGTATGGTATAATGTAGATTAGTGTAGTGTAGTGTAATGTAAGGTGGTATACAGGCCCAGACTGACCATTGAGCAAACCAAGCAAATGCCTTTTGGGTTGTGATGGCCATCAATCGAGGACGTCCGGGGAGATCAAAGGATGTACCTGGTCGGCCCCTACATGGCCAATGGTACCCGAATGACAGTCAACAGCGGGTGCTCCTTGGCTGGTGCAGAGATCAGAAATAGTGATTTCGTAATGTCATGGAAAATATTGTTTTGCAGTGTACAGTAGTGTATTGTGGTGTAGTGTACAGTAGTTTAGTGTACAATAGTGTATTGTGGTGTAGTGTACAATAGTGTATTGTGGTGTAGTGGACAGTAGTTTAATGTAGTGTTTTGAAAGGTAGTTTAGTGTATTGCAAAGTTGTGTAAGGTCAGGTGGTGCATAGTATATAGTAAAATTGTTTAATGCAGGTAGATTAGTCTTGGAGTAGGTGACATTATAATGATGCTGTATTAATAAGTATGACGTGACTTTAGAGCATCACTCATAATGGATCAGTTTTAGGTGTTGAGGCCAGTGTTAGCCAGATAACCTCTTATTAGCGGCACCTTTTACACTGTCAGAATCCTGACTTTCTCCTTTTAAATGTGAGTTGCTGTATCCTAGACTCCAGACACGACCTACAGCAACGCTCGCGTTGCACCTTCCGCACAGACGATCATTAGTCTAATTAACCTCGCTGGGAAATAAAGCAAAGGCATTTTATTTTAAACAAAGACAATCTGTTTATCTCACAGAATTCAATTAGGAAGTGGATAAAAAGCACTAGAGAAACACTGTATTTCCTAAATCTCCTATCGGAGGATGTTTATAAAGTCTATCCTGAACGAACGCACCTTAATTATCACATACATTATGCTTACCATCAAATATAGACTTTAGAAAACAAATACAGTTTTCATTCCAGGAAGTTCCAGATCATCATGAATCCCACTGCCCGCTAAAGAAATAATACATACTATTTTAATGTACATGGGCCTCTAACAATTTCCACAAGACTGTATCCTAATCTACGTTGTGTTTTTTCCGAACCCTTACATTACATGAGGCTTTATTGGTAGCAGTGGAAAGGGTTGAAGGGACCTGGAAACATAGTTTAGTCCTCGGAAAGTGTCAGAGGACAAACTGCAGCTTAAAAGGTTCAGCTTTTGCTGGCCTGAGACGCATGGCTTTACAATGGGTATAGCATAACACATCTGAATTTCTACTGAGAATCTTATTAAGGTATCACTTAGTTATCCGGCGCTGTGAGACGCCACTTGCATTGGTGGTAGCCCTTCTAAGGATTCTTTTATGGCCTCACTATTACAGGTTATAAAAAGTGCATCTGGCAGACACACAGCAGTTTAGCAGTTGTTTATACTCAGGTTTCAGTAGAACATTTTCTAAGCAGAGTAAAGGGTTTCAAGCTGCAGTGGGATGGGGGACTCCGGATCTGCACGGTGAAAGAGAGACACCTAGGGGTGAAATCTGGCCTCACTACAGCAAAGGGGCTCCGACACACAGAGCTGCCCCAAAACCTCACAAATTCGGAGAAGGATGAGATAAAATAAAAATAAGGAAGAAAAAAGGGTAACTTCATATAAAAATATGAAAATTTAATATCAGAAAGGTACATTTAGATTTTCGCTAGTGTCAGCCGGTTTCTTCTAATACTTTTATAAATTTTTGTTACCCTCTAAATGATCATACAAACATGTAATTTCTCACACACAGCTAATTATTCAACTTGCAGTGACATCGCTACAGGTTTATGATGACCAGCAGGCCATGACAGCTTGATCTACCATTTGACCAATATTTTTGGATAGCATAGAACTGGCAAATACATCAGTATAAGGGCCAACATACTGACATATTGTCAGCCCTGCCTAGTATCGAATGATAAAATAACAAGCACCACTACCCATGATACAAACGATAAAAGTAAGGATACAACACATAGCTTGCCTTCACATAGTGTGTATATCCACCTCAGTTCCGAACAATTAATAGAAGACAGATATACTCAATAATAAAAATGAAAATAACCTTTTTAAGGATCTCGATTTGCTTGGGGTCTCTTCTCCGTAGTCGAACCCACCGTCTCCTGCGGTTTGTATGATACATTTTCTCAGCAGGTACCCAGGACTTGGGTTTACGGTCAGGTGGAATTGTGATGCCATACTCCCAACCTTCGAGAAGTAGGTATATCATAATTAGTCACGGAATTCTAGCAAGGCGGATAATGTAGCAGGCATTGATTGCATAGGTATGTATAAACTGTAAAGTCATGCAAACCATCTAGAAAACACAAGCAAGACTAACACTACATTTTAACAATATAAATCTAAGATATTATTCATATTTACATCTTGTTTAACCACTTAAGGACCAAACTTCTGAAATAAAAGGGAATCATGACATGTCACACGTCATGTGTCCTAAAGGGGTTAAAAGGTGCCCATTACACTTGTGCATTCGGTTCCTCCACAAACTGCAACTGTCCAAATGTTGGGCAAGCAGTGGGTACGTCCGAATACTTTAACTTGGAACCGTTATATTACTGAATTACAACTAAACCGAACCTGACAATGGGCGAGCGGGTTCAGTTTATTCTTGATTTAAAGTTCCACCTGTGGTATCAAAAAAACAAACTGATGGTTGATGGGAAAAAAAGATGTGTGATGACTTGAGGGCAGCCACTAAATGTCAATTTTATTCACAGCTTCAGTAAGAGGGAAAAAAGAAAAAAATCTATAAATTTATAAATGTTATATTTAATAAATATATAAATAGAGATGTTTTACTACTTCTCATTTTGCCCTCTATTGGTGACTTCTCACTTCATATGTGAACCCAATGGTAGGAAAATGCATCTATCAGAGTTCTGTAAAATATATACATAATGTTAAAATTATGTAAATATTTTGTAGTCAATTGAATGGCCAGTCTTTGCACCCCATTGGTTTGTCTGTTTATTTCCAAAAATATCCAAAATTCACACATGCACAAACTGGGTGCATGTGTGAAATTCAGTCAACTGATCAAAATATGTTATTTTTTAAGGGGGATCCGACCGAACCAAATTTTCCCTCTTTGCATGGAGGGAGCTATTCTAGTTCAATAGTCTGCTAGAGCAAAAAGATCTCCTGAAAAATTTAAATTGTTAGATTATGCTTGGACCTGTTGATTGTCACAGGAAAGTTCTCCTGAATCTTGGACAGCAGAGGCCTCTAATGTTGAGCCAATAATAGTTGCTTCATACTGGACCCATATGGTAATGTTTCCTGCAAAGTATGACTCTCAACTTTAGTTCTCCTTTGTGTGTTTGCTCCACACTATCCATGAACCAATTATTAATTTAAATAATGGTTTTCCACCAGCTGGGTGTGGTACTAACTTCTATCCAGATAGCTACTAACCCTGTTCATCAACAGCTCGGTTGATATCAGTTGACCACTCGTCGTCCTCCCAATTCCATCCTGGAGGGCATTCAATCTCATCTTTAGGCAACACCTTCTCCCCATTCTGAAAGACAGATCATGGTATTTAGACATGAAAGCAATAACTGATGGTCACACCACATATTTCTAGCATATACAGTTGCAAGAAAAAGTATGCAAACCCTTTCGAATGATATGGATTTCTGCACAAATTGGTCATAAAATGTGATCTGATCATCATCTAAGTCACAACAATAGACAATCACAGTCTGCTTAAACTAATAACACACAAAGAATGAAATGTTGCCATGTTTTTATTGAACACACCATGTAAACATTCACAGTGCAGGTGGAAAAGGTATGTGAACCCTTGGATTTAATAACTGGTTGAACCTCCTTTGGCAGCAATAACTTCAACCAAACGTTTCCTGTAGTTGCAGATCAGACGTGCACAACAGTCAGGAGTAATTCTTGACCATTCCTCTTTACAGAACTGTTTCAGTTCAGCAATATTCTTGGGATGTTTGGTGTGAATTGCTTTCTTGAGGTCATGCCACAGCATCTCAGTCGGGTTGAGGTCAGGACTCTGACTGGGCCACTTCAGAAGGCGTATTTTCTTTTGTTTAAGCCATTCTGTTGTTGATGTACTTCTATACTTTTGGTCATTGTCCTGTTGCAACACCCATCTTCTGTTGAGCTTCAGCTGGTAGACAGATGGCCTTAAGTTCTCCTGCAAAATGTCTTAATAAACTTGGGAATTCATTTTTCCTTCGATGATAGCAATCCGTCCAGGCCCTGACGCAGCAAAGCAACCCCAAACCATGATGCCCCCGCCACCATACTTCACAGTTGGGATGAGGTTTTGATGTTGGTGTGCTGTGCTTTTTATTTGCCACACATAGTGTTGTGTGTTTCTTCCAAACAACTCAACTTTGGTTTCATCTGTCCACAGAATATTTTGCCAGTACTGCTGTGGAACATCCAGGTGCTCTTGTGCAAACTGTAAACGTGCAGCAATGTTTTGTTTGGACAGCAGTGGTTTCCTCTGTGGTATCCTCCCATGAAATCCATTCTTGTTTAGTGTTTTACGTATTGTAGATTCGCTAACAGGGATGTTAGCATTTGCCAGTGACTTTTGTAAGTCTTTAGCTGACACTCTAGGATTCTTCTTCACCTCATTGAGCAGTCTGCGCTGTGCTCTTGCAGTCATCTTTACAGGACGGCCACTCCTAGGGAGAGTAGCAGCAGTGCTTAACTTTCTCCATTTATAGACAATTTGTCTTACCGTGGACTGATGAACAGCAAGACTTTTGGAGATACTTTTATAACCCTTTCCTGCTTTATGCAAGTCAACAATTCTTAATCGTAGGTCTTCTGAGAGCTCTTTTGTGCGAGGCATCATTCACATCAGGCAATGCTTCTTGTGAAAAGCAAACCCAGAACTGGTGTGTGTTTTTATAGGGCAGGGCAGCTGTAACCAACACCTCCAATCTCATCTCATTGATTGGACTCCAGTTGGCTGACATCTCACTCCAATTAGCTCTTGGAGATGTCATTAGTCTAGGGGTTCACATATTTTTTCCACCTGCACTGTGAATGTTTGCATGGTGTGTTTAATAAAAACATGGCAACATTTCATTATTTGTGTGTTATTACTTTAAGCAGACTGTGATTGTCTATTGTTGTGACTTAGATGATGATCAGATCACATTTTATGACCAATTTGTGCAGAAATCCATATCATTCCAAAGGGTTCACATACTTTTTCTTGCAACTGTATAATAGTAACATTTTACGATGAGCACACAAAAATCATAGAGAGCATATAACTGACAGTATATAACAAAGATAGAATATATTGATTTATATATCCTTAGATATGTCAAATATAAAATCAATTTCTATCATGACATTGAACAGGTATCATGTAGAAGTAATTAAAAAAAAGCAAGCGGGTACACATCACACACAAAACACACACACGCAGTCACACGCATACTACTCCTATCACACACGTGTAGCACCATCACACACTTCCCATTGCACGTATGCCACTCTCATCACACACATGCAGCTCTCCCAAACTCAATACCCCACACACACACACACATGCAGACAACTTCCATCACACATAAGTAGCCCTCCACACACACACAGATCCCAGCTCAGTGTTGTCAATGAGACATTTTTTAAAACATATTTTCCTTCCAGAGCTTTGGATTCTAATTAATAATTTGTAGAAATTATCTGCTGAGGGGTATCAGAAGGGGGATCAGGTCCGCTCAAGTCTATTCCTAAATAGTGAATTACTTTGAATTGAAAACTAATTAGCAAAATTCACACTCCAAATGACCAGAAATTACTTTTTTTCAATCCATTTTTTGGGGGAGGAGGGGGTGGAGTCGGGAATGGTTCTAAGGTCAGACTTTAGTACATAGATGCTATGAATCACTGTATGTAATGAGCATCCTCTGCAATGATAAGAACGCTAATCATGCAACTCCTACCATTCTTAGCCACATACCATGGTAATAGGGATCTATAATGGAGAGCGATTTGGCTGCAGCAATGATTGCATTAAAAAATAATATAATTGGGTAGATTAGTGAAATAGAGGTTGCAAGGAAAGAGTGATAGGACCCATACTAAATTAAATCAGGTTTACTAATGGGAAAAATCTTATTCAGAGTCAGAGTTTTTGGAAAACGTTTGTTCGAGGTCCATTCACAGCCTTCCAGCTTGCAGTGACTGGTCTGCACTTAGAAATAGGGAATATCTCCATCAAAATGCATGCAATACCGTGTGTTTCTAGTCTTCTGAATGTGTATTTTTAGTATAATTTTGATGGGTTGAGATTAGTGGGAGTTGTACTCCAAGGTTTATTCACTCTCCTAATGCTGATATTCCAGGATGGAGGCTGGGGAGCTGGAGAATATGCGATTCTCTTTATCCACCTCCTTGCCCATCTTATCACTAAAGGAGAAGCATGTGAATTGAGGACAGTAGCAAAATGGCCAGCAGCCATTACTCTGGAGTGTAACTCCCATCAATATCAGGTAGACATTTAAAGAAGTTCAGTAGAATAAGCTATTTAGAAATAAAGCAGTAAAGTAGAACAGAAAAAATAATGTTAGTTCTTGATTTTCAGTTAGTTTTTGATTTTTCTCACCACATCGTAATAGGCCTCCGTCATGTGAATCCATTGGCCGCCGGGTAGCCTTGCTTGGTTCTCAAACACTTCTTCCACAAAACTCATGTGACCGGCATCTGTATCATACAGTAACCTACAGTAACAAAGTAAATACCGTAACTGGAGGTCAGACTCCATGACAAAGGTACAGTAACAGATATGTGTTATCATGGGGCTAAAGTTGGATCAAATGTTCAGATTTATTGCTGTTAAAAAAGATGCAATCGAGAACGTTATTTAGTTTTGACTTCTTTTGTTTGTTCTCTGTCTGATGTGATCAGATCAAACCAAAATATGTGTAAAAATCAAACTATCACAGAATTAAAATGTGAACCATTGAAGGTGTGTTTGAAAGTAATTTAATAATTAAAGCGGCAGTATCACCCCTCCCTCCCCTCCTCCGCCACTTGGAAAAAACTTGGAAAATTAGTATTTTTTATAAAGATTGAAGCACTGAAACTCCAACCCGGACAAGAGATATACTGAGACAAAGTAGGGACTAGGGTCACTGTATATTTTGTACACCTTAATACCTCTAGACACTGGTTGGAGCTACTGCCATCTAAACGTGTCAATCCCTCAGCAGTCACCAGTGACGGCTGCAGGGAATTGGCTTTATCTACACAGACCACCATTCTGTACTCTTGCACATGTTTGAGAGTTCTGCAGTGATGTCAACCCCTGGGGCTGAAGAGGACCCACCGGGAGAAGATGGTGGCACCCACGTGTGAAATGACACCCAGCAGTCAATGTTACCATCAGGGGTCTTTGCAAATTCTGCAAACTCCCCAAACGGTTACAGTGCCACTTTAAGAATAATACAATGCTCTAATCATCTCAAAACTCTATGAAACGTGACATCTAATCAAATAATGCCTGATTATTAAATGCCTTCCATTGTCTCCAGAAAGGGAGAATCAGTAGTGTAAAGCTATGTTTATAATGAGTGCAGTAACACTGTAGATGTAATGCACTGTTTGAAGGCTAATTTTCTCAATTGAGGTCCATTGATAGACTGAGAGCATCGAACAGAGAGAAATGGAGTCCGGGAGGCAGGGCACTCCTGCTGCCATAACAATTAAATCATTTTATATTTTCATGGTGGTTGAAGGGGGGGTTATTCCTTTTCAGATTTTGCTGCTAACTTCAAACATTTAGACAAATAAATGTTCCAACTCAGTTAGTTTAGTCTATATTTTACAAACCGCTACGTCGCATAATGTTTTGTATCATGGAATGAAAAAAAATATAAAAATAAGCTTTTTAATTTTTTTTTCTTTCTGATATTACTAAAAGATGATTTCCGGGGGGAACAGACTATTTTAAATGAAAATAAAAAATCAGGTAAAATCGAAAAATCACTAGCGTATATTTCCACATACATGTAGGCTTCTCCGTCTTTTTTTGGAGAGTGGAGAAATACCACTGAATAAATAGTATTCTCAAACTACAAAACTATTTTGAGTGTTATTTTATTTTCTAATAGCATATGATTTCATGTTTTAAAGTTTTCAGAACACTGATTAAAAATCTCCATGGACATCTGTATTTCTCCAATTTATTACCGCAAAAAGAAAAAAACTGTCTTGTTAAGATACATGTCTTTGTGTTTTTCTTGGGCAGCAGTATGCAGTGAAAATTCCTTTGTCTTAAATATTTTCTCAAGTATGAACTTCTTCTTTGCCATCTTATTTTGAATCAGTTTTGTGAAATTCGAGAGACCTAATAATAGCTTCTGATCGCACTTATCTCAATTGCCTGTGGTGTTTTCAATATCAAATAATTACAAGGAATAACGTTATTAGGTAAAGGTTTGGTAAAAGCCACTGAGTGCTCGATATTAATTCCACTAAAAGTGCAAACTATGTCACACCATTTAAAATAAAACACTTACAGACTGAGTGGCTTGTTATGGACATTAGAAAACCCTAATGGGCTGGTTTAAATAAAATAATTGAAAGCAATAACAAGTGGGGAATAGGATCTCCCAGCCAGCGAGAAGTGAAACGCGTCTGCTCCCCATCTTGATGAAGGCTTTAAGACTCTGGCAATGAATTGTTCACCACAAAAAAAAAAAACTATCAAGATTTGGAATCATGTCTTACGGCCAAAAAGACGGGCATTTCAACAGCAAATTCCATCCAGTGACAGATCTCACTAAATACTCAACTATTACAGGAGAAAAATATGATATGATATTATCATATATACCATAGGTGGTTTAATGAGAAGGTTTGATTTAAATAATAAACTTTTACCAGAAATAATGTTTATATTGTAGATAAGTATGAACACTTTTCTCTATATAAGTCCATCAAAGGGGCCGTTCAAACAATGATCAAGGCAGTATGGAATCAGTCAGTGTTTCTAACTATCTGCAGTTGTAACAAACTCTTGGAATAACAGGCCTGGACTTTGCAGTCACACATTTAAATTCATGTCAAATATTTTTATAATTTTGGAACAAACAAAAAATGATCATATTAAAGTAAAATAAAAAAGAGAGATAAGGTAAAAATATTAGGCAAAAAGAAAGAGAAAAAAAAAAGGAGGGGCTGGATCCATCATTTATGTCAACCTCAAATATGATAATGGAATTTCTACAATATAGAGCAGAGCAACATGGTGCATTAGCGCAGGCACTTTTTAATACCATCTCTACGGGGTGTGTGGTAACACTCAATTACGGTGCCTTTTTTCACCTCAGTTTCCCAGGTATCCCATGGAAGTCTATCAGAGTGTGGAGAGGGTTACCTTAGTGCCTGTTCATATCTTTTATTAAGAACTATATTTATAACTTCATTCTAGGTTGAATTTTTATAGCTCAAGTATCTACATTTTTTTTAAATATATTAAAATCACTACAATGTGTGGTGGAAATATTTGTAGAAAGTTTGACAACTTAAATTTTTCATCTAACAATTCAGTTAAGTCCAAGAGAGATCTGCTAAGCAATTTGGGTGCCTTTGGAGAGAAACATTTTATAACGACTATGTTATCACTAATAATTTTACAGAATGTAATTTTGCTAAAATATATTCAGATAAGAAACATAAGTATTAATTGATGTCTAGGTAAAGTGATGCTGATGTAGTTGTTTAATCACAAAAATATAATATAGCTCTGTAACAACATTTCATGCATAAAGGGTTATTACATTTTATTACTTGATTATTTCTTAAAAGGTCCATTTACATGTTTTATAAAAGGAGTCGGTAGATAGAAATTACCTTGAAACATAATCTACAGATAAAAAATATTAATAGACAGGGGCACCAGCTCAATAATTTTAAAGAAACTATAATGTCAAATTGTAATTGATTCCTAGAAGGCTCATTGGTATGGTCCAAAAACTGATGTTTCCTTTACCGTACGCAAGAAGCCATGCCAAACTTTCCCTTGTCGTGCCAAGTGCCAAGTAAATCCAGAGCACAGAGAATACTGATAAAATAACACAAAACAATGCCAACAGGGTCTGTGTTTTATTACAAAAAAGTACAATTATCGAATGGGTTTGGTTTTAAAACGAAAATGTTGAAACATTCTCCAAGAAATCAATGATTTTGATCAAATTAGATTGAGTTCTGTGAATGCTTCGATGAGAAGACAACACATAGAAAAAGATTAACCCCTTTTTATTTCTGAAGTTGTGTCCTTAAGGGGTTAATAATGTAAGACTATACACTACACACTAATTCGAAGGGTCAGCCACCGGCCAGTATGGTATTCTCACATAGGTAGATGGGGGCAGTGCAGATGGGGAAGCACTCTCAGAGGTTTTTATTATTTTACCACAATTCTTCTTTTTTTTTGCTTCAAGAAGCCACCTGATTCCTGTATATATCTCTCTGCTGTACCCTCACCAGCCCTGTACCTGATTCATTCGTTTATGTAGATGTAAGACAGACAGAGGTATCTCTGGTGCCTTCCATCCCTTGAGATGTGCAGGGTTACCGTGAGGAAGCCCCACTGAATACCAGGATTTATGTTCTGGTGATCTCCTACTTGTTAATAGCAATCACGCCACAGAGGAGCAAGATGGAGTCCGTGCATTGCTGTACACAGCTAGACTGCTTCCCCACCATCCCCTTCTCCTGTCAAATAGCCATGAAAGGTATGCATAAAATGGAGGAGAATGGGGAGTATTTACACGAGAATGTGGTTAGTTATGTGCGATTGTTTGTGTGAAAGACTTTTGGTATGTAGGTGTGTGTGTGGGAGAGGTATTTGTTAATGCGTAATTAAGTTTAAATGGTACTTGTGTGCTTTTGTGTGGCTAATTAAATATGTGAAAGAAAATAAGGTCTACATTTTGACCACTTACGGCTTCAGCCAGCTTTTGGGCATACCATGTTGATTAGTTTAATCCATTTGAGTCTAGCACATACTCGATTTGCAGTCACAGCCTTGGAAATACACAAACATCACTTAATTTACAAACTGCACTCACGTCTTTTCAGGGCTTATGAACCAATCTCCAGCCCAGTTCCAACTATGAGATGGCTTAAAGCTGTCCTTGGGAAGCTTGATTTTCCCCGTCAGGTCCGAGTACTTGGGGTAGGTGAGGCCAGTCGTCCCCCAGTTTCCCACCAGCGCTAGCTTAGTTTGGTTCTCATACTACAAAATAAAAATAGAGACAAATGGTTTCTGAATTTTATGTTCACTTTGTTTCAACAAACACTCCATCCTACAATGACTGACTGGGTCTGAGTGTCTCAGGTTCTGTAAGAACTCGCCTGACATATTGGTTCTGGGCTGCTCTTCTGGGTGGGATCCACCTAATATACGCACTGTATAGATTGAGTAATATTAAATTGGGTAATAGTAACATCCCCTGGATGTTGGACAAAAGTAACATCCCCAGGACGTACATGGATACCAGAGTAATCTGAATGTACCTTTCCTGGTTCAATACTTTGTTATTATTATTATTCCCTCTGTAATGGCTCAAGTGAGCTAATCATGTCTGAATGACATGGTGGCATACAATTTTCCATTCTACAAATGTATACATTATAAACCTCTAAATAATAATGAATACCTGTAACTCTGGTACATACTGCATGAACTATAAACTCTGATCCATATTACTTATCATATAAGGATGCGTTAGAGAAAATAGCCTATTGTTAATACTAAGAGAATGTAGTAGCTACCAGTTGAAGTAGTAATACATGCATAGTTGATGAAGAGGCATTCATCCATTAGCTTTTGTGTAAAAAAAAAAAAAAAATAGAGAAAGGATCATGAGATTTCATCAAGAGCTGGGTGGCCACATGGCACCTATTCATGTAGTAAGGTATTCTATAAGGTAATCTATCCCAATGAAAGGCTCATCTTTCTTTCCACCCGCACCTCCCACGCTTCCCCCTTTGTCAGTCCCTCCATTGGCTCCCCATAAGATATAGGACTCAATTTAAGATCCTGATACTTGCTTACAAATCTCTACACAATCCTGCTCCAACCTACTTATCCTCACTAATACACAAATATGTCCCATCTAGGCCCCTACACTCTGCCAGAGACCTACGTCTAACCTCTGTTCATAATTCTACCTCTGATGCTCATCTTAAAGACTTCTCTAGGGCTGCACCTTTCCTATGGAACGCCCTTCTCCTCTCTGTTAGACTTTCACACAGTCTCCACTCCTTCAAAAAATCTTGCTACTTTAGAAAAACATATCAATTAAACTGTGAACAGCTCCTACAACTGTCATCAAAACAAAATACTAAGCCCTCAATGAATACTATCCTAGCAACCTACTTCTACCCTACCCTTACCTTTTTGTGTCACTTTACCCCACTCCCTCTAGCATGTAAGCTCATTGAGCAGGGCCTCAATTCCCCCTGTTCCTGTGTGTCCAACTAGTCTGGTTACAAATACGTGCCTGTTAGTCCACCCATTGTACAGCGCTACAGAACTTGTTGGCGCTTTATAAATAATATTAATAATAATAATAAATGTGCTATCATCTGAAGCGTAGTCCAAACTGACTGAATTAACCCTGCATGGGGGCAAGTGCCCAGATTAGCTCTAAACTGGGTCAGACTAGCTGAGGAATTAGCTTTATAAATCTGTCCCAAAAGTAATAAAGACTTTGGCATCATGTCACTTGTGTAAGTGGCCAGTGTGCAATGTTTTAAATAACAAAAAAATAAATAAATTGGGAAGGGTTCTCAATGCTGAATCCTGACAATCAGGTGTTAACCTGGAGTGCCTACCCCCTTTATCCCTTACGAAGGCAGTGAGGGGTTAAAAATGTGTGGATGTGACAAAGAGTCTTAAAAGTGAATGAGAAACCCATGTCTGTCGCACTCACCCCATTCAATGACCAGTGAGTGGAGGGAGCCCTTTTATATATTTACTTAAAAATGTGTTTTTTCTTTATAATACAGTTCTATTGTGCAACAGAGTTACACCAATATTCTCACAATAACAATTTGTATAAAGACCTAGGTAGACACTCCACTCAAAACAGCATAGTATATAAAAAAACACTAAAAAACAATTAATACTTTATTAACACAATAGTGTAATAATAAGTATACACAAAAGTGACACAAAAAGGAAACAGTGGAAGAGGCTGTACCATGAGCAGCCTACCAGGGCAGGACACAAGCTACAAACCCCCCAATGTTTTGGCACTTTGTCTTATTCTGTTGATAAAGCATTAATAGTTTTTTCAGTAGCTTTTATTTAAACAGTAACATTCTCATACATACATGAGAGGGAGAGGGATGGACGGACAGGCAGACAGAATCAGACAAACAGTGTACCATCAGACTTACTGTTTCAGCAAAAACAGACAGCTTCCCCTGGGAAAAATGATTGAATTCCTTCTGATGCACTGAGAGCCCGAACCACAGCTGGACCCGTATCTGGGCCGGCATCTTGGCAACTTTATTGCTTTCCTGGGGATACTGGAGAGGCAATTAAACAGACAGTGAGTGATGCAGGTTGACGTGAATGAATCGACATTATTGATGTACGGTGTCAAATCCAACACAATTCAATGTGCAGACGGTATCCACACAATATACATTCGGTATATGTAAACTATACATTCAGTGTACAGACGGTATCCACACAATATACATTCGGTGTATGTAAACTATACATGCAGTGCACAGACGGTATCCACACAATATACATTCGGTGTATGTAAACTATACATTCAGTGCACAGACGGTATCCACACAATATACATTCGGTGTATGTAAACTATACATTCAGTGCACAGACGGTATCCACACAATATACATTCGGTGTATGTAAACTATACATACAGTGCACAGACGGTATCCACACAATATACATTCAGTGTATGTAAACTATACATGCAGTGTACACCTCTTGTACATATAGAGTGTATTCACTAAATAGTGAATTTAGAATAAAAAGGTGAGACAGATATAGTTGGATGAAGTTGGATGGTTTTTTCCAGCTGCCACGTTATGGTCTAAGTATTGCAAGATGTTTGTCAATGCTCTTAAAACAATTTGACATATAAATTTGCATATAAAGTGTATGCACGCCAGGATAGCCACCCGTAATTGCTTAGGAAGCTCATTCTGCCCTTTAATGGGTTTTTCTATTGGGATTCCCTTAAAAGGCATCAAAGTGACCATAAAGCAAAGGTCTCATATTGGGACTGTCCACTGGATTTAGGACTGCTGACAAGTTTTGTCAAATAAACCTTTTTATCAAAACTTATGGACACTTAGAAAGCTGTGACCGCTCTGACTGTGATCTGAACCCAGAACGCATTTCTGTAGGCTTATTTAGAGAGAACATTTATGAAAGGCCAATAATTATATTTTGTACTGAAATCACTGTGTTTTTAGGCCATATTTAGTAGTAAAACTCACCGACAAACAATATCTAATGTCTTGTGATTATAAACAAGCAAATAACACTGTGGGCAGCACACAAACAATTGTGAAAAACAAACGGGCCAAAATGAAAAGGATTTTATCGTGGCTCTGTCATTATTTTTTAATAAATGTATATTGCTGTATTTGTGCCCCTGTGCAGCCTCATTTACAGTTTGCTTTTTAAGTTGTAATTATTTTTAAAGTTATACTCAGGGCAAAGATTTCCAGCTGCCATTTTGGAAACAGATGGTGGCTGTGGATGAAGACTGAATGGGACTGGCACAGCCTCAAATAAGGTAAATAGCGCCAATCCCATGGTCCTAATTCATCAGTAGAGGGTTGGAGGGAGGCAAAAATGAAGCAGGACGATATTTATTGACAGAGCTGCTTTATTTGTGTGGGAGGAACATGACAAATACTGACTTCTAGCATCCAGTTATAACTCAAGGTATAAAAAGTGAAATTAGTGCTAGTACATATATTAATCTGTAAATAATGTTTTAAAAACATGTGAATAACATTCCTAGAAAATGACAAAACCCCAGAATGTATTCTGTCTGTACTAAAAACTAGTTGCGATTATGTTTATTAGATCACATAAACAAGAACAATCATAAAAATAAGAAAGGTAAATAAAAAATACATACTCACATACTATAGAGCAATGTCCAGGCTCTGAGTGTGCGTCCTGTTTTTATATTTTTCAGATCGCTATGGGTCTGACTTACAAATTATAAGCCCAGGTAGCTGAGTTAGAATGGACTTAACTCTTTAGGGCTTCATTTTCCAAGTGCTTTGGAAACCCACCACAGCTCACAACCTAGTGAGTAATGCCCCTTTAATCACTGGCTTGACTCTGTACACCTTTTTTTGTGTTAGAAAAACAGACCCTCAAGGTTTGCAAAATCCTGAACTAATATGTGTTCTTTCTGAGTCACTCTTGACTACAGGAGCAAAATTCCAATCAAATTGGTAGTAAAATCAGTCTCGCAAGCCAACTTATAAGAATCAAAACCTTAGAGAAGGAAAAAAAAAAAAAAGAAGAAAACATACTTTTAGAAATATTGTCTGAAGTTTCCCGCAGTTCTTGCCACAATATTTGGAGCCGTTCCTGGAGAAAAGGACTTGGTGGGCTGGCATTCTGTAATAAGCCACACGCTTGTCTCCTTGTAACATCCAAATCACTATATCTGGCAGGCTGTTCTGTGGCTGAAAATGTGGATTCATATAATATTAGAATCGCACTCCAACACAAACTTCACAAAATACAGCTGAAAATTGAAAAATTATGGAAAAAGCACCACAACGTAGACAGGCATCATTAATGTTTAGTAATATCTAAAAGGAGTCCCAAATACAACGTACGTTAACGCTTGCCAATAATGGAAACGTTTGGAGAGGCCAAAGTACAGAGCGACCAGATCTTTGTTGTCTTTATTTAAGATCTTACAAGAGGCAAAGGTCAGGAGACCACCCGGTTTGTGGCTGGTTGAGGTCTTGTGCGTGGTGGGGTTATGGATGGTTCATGAAATGATGTCAGTTTTCTATAACCAAAGACAAGTTTGGTAACTCTTGATAGTAAAACAGCTCTCATTTTCCCATAATTTATTTTCTACTTTGTACAGGGAGCTTGAGAATGTCCCTTTAAGTTCTTGGTAGAGTTCTATAAGTCAGTGACATACATCTCAATATAATATATCAAATGGACAAAGAGGGACACTATAATTTTAGGGGTGTGAGACTGTTATGTGAAATTTTAGCTGGCTTTTTTTGCAACTTAAATGTAATTTAGAACAAAAACAAGGCATGTTATTTACACAGACTGATTTTATAAACATATTCATTGCAGTTTAAAGAAACATTACTCAGTTCTATTGCGGTGGATCTTTGGTATAACGTCAGACATTCCAAAATTACTCCGATCCAACAAAATCAAGACAATGAAAATGGGATAAGGGAATTTGTACCCAAAATAGTGACTGTCCCTTGGGAAGGATGCAGTGGGAGGATGTTGGGAGTATATTCAGGATTTACAAAAAGGTCCCATATTAACAGGTAGAATTTATATGATCCTGCTTGATTGTACTAATTCAAGTGCTGAACCTTTTGCTATCTCTTTAAGGAAAATTGACATATCAGGTACAGAGTCCTACAAAGGGATTGGACTAACCCCTAGTCCTTATAGAAGATTTAGCATTATTCTACAAGTTATCTTCTGCGGATGGCCATCTTGGCTGAATTTAGATATTTGTTGTTTGCCGTAGGCTGACATAGAATTATGGGAACTGTAGTCTGACAACAGTGCCAGTCCTGAGTTTAACACATATTTGGGCTTCCTCCTTCTGAAGCTGGCAAGACATATTAACTTCACCAAATCAGTGGAGTTATTTAACAGAGCAGAATAATAATGAAAATCAAGCCAATATGGCCAGCTCAGGAACGCATTTGTACAAGTGACAAATCGCCTTTATGGAAGTAATGTTTTTTAAAGGGGGCTAACCCAAGCCCAATATGTAATGGTCACAGCGGTAGATAAAATGTTCCATTCCAGTGCAATAGAAGGCAGCGTTCTTCTTCAATATAAACTGTAAGCAGTAATCATTTTACATATTTTAGAGTACATGCTGACCCAAATGTCCCAATCCACTGTGTTCTAGGCTACTGTTTGGAGGATGAGACCAAAGCCTTCAAGGACAGCTTGACTTTAAATCGTTTCATGATTCTTAATGGATATTTGATACAGTGTATACTCAGGATATTGATTTATTTTATTTATCATATTTAATTTGTGTCCAGACTATTATTTTGCTGTCCCATTCCATGTCATGTATGTTACGTTACACTTTATAAATAAAATGTGGACTAGCCTTCCTTATTATTCAAAGTCTACATACTGATGATTAAGTTGCGGTGTGTGAATTATTCCAGATTTATCGATCTATACCTTCTCTAGGAAACTATGGAATGACAATAACAATATGGAATGTTTCCAGTTTAGATCGTAACATTGTTTGGGCAGAGACTTTTTTTATACCGTTCCTGTATGTCAAACGTGTTTTGTCAGCATTGTTTGTCTTGTTTTCCCTATTGTACAGTGCTGTCAAGTATGTGGGCACTATATACCATAAATAACTGTAATTGCAATTGTTACCTCCTCGACCATGGCTTTTAATCGCGTTAGCCAGTCTTCAGCCTGCTCCAGCACATTTTCAAGCTCACACTCGTCATGTTTTATTTTGTGAGCAGCGTTTATGATCTGGGTGAGGTTGGCCTTGCGAAACCGGTAGAGACTGTGATCCAGATGGGTGGCTTGGTGCATAGAGAGGACATCAGGCATTGGTTCGCTAGGAAAATTAAATGTGAAAAGACAACATCAAACAGAAGGAGAGGATTTTCTAAGCCGTATTTAATTGGGAGTGGAAGGGGCATGCCATTGATGTGGATCTCATGTGATGCATGCAAACCAGAAATTGGAAGATAAACTAAGCATACATGCACACCTGGTTTACAGGCAGCCTTGCAAACCTAAAAAAACAGGAATGCAAATGCATAGAGCAGAACTGAAGAGCTCTGCTGTGGACATAAATGTCTTGATATAGCCTTATTCAGTGGAAGGTTATTCTTTGGCACTTTTCTGGGATTTTTTGGGCACTTTTCTGTGCTGTCCGAAAAAGTAAGCAATGTCTATTTCTTGGTCAAAATGGCTTTTCCACCAGACTATTTGGAAGTATGAAACTGTGTCTATCTAAAAAAAATTTCCTACTCTACTAAATACGAAATATGACAATGAACACAATAACTATGATAATGACAGAGCTGAATAAAATCCCTTCTGTTTCTTTAGCTAAACAGAGAAAATGTTTTAAATCGACCTAGAAGGAACCTGTAAAAAATGACAGAACATGTTCCAGTTATGTGATCAGAGAGCAGCAATCTGTGGGTCTATGCGCCAAACACTACTTCATTCGCCACAAAAAGAACAACCTCCGACACGGAATACAATGCATTCTATTCACGTAAGCATGTAATTAAAATTTATGGCCAGCTGTCATTCTTTCCACCTTGACCCAAGTCTTGGTATTCCTTGTAAACATGATCAAAATGATCAACAGTTTTATTTCTGCCGTGGAATCCGATTCCAACAAAAATACATCTTCCTGTAATAAATAGGAGTCCGTTCCAATCTGGCAAATTTACCTGCAGTCGGTGATGATGTCATCAATTAAACGCGCAACCAAGGAATCCAAGTCATACGGAGAGCTCTTTGCTTTTACAGAGAGGTGGACGTTTTCCAAGTTTGCTTCCTATGAAACAGAGATGAAAAGTCATGTCTAACACAGAGGCTGTTTAATCACACATGGTGCTCGTTGCACACTATGTCCTCACGTTCAAAGAGCTGCTGGCTTTAGCTCTGGCACTGGTTAATGTGCAGGCAGACGTTCAGAGACACTGGGCCTTGTTACATGAGAGACCCAATGAGTGTCCAAAGAAAAATGTGAATTGGAGGAGAATCTTAGTATATTTATAAAGCAGGAAGGACTTTGGTCTATGGTTAGTCATAACGTTTATTGTATGATTAATCTCCCATGTTTAAAATGAGTTTAGGATCCAACATATTGGGGCGCATGGATGTAGAGGCGGGCTTAGCATGGTTTGCCATGTAAGAAAACTGGATCCAAATCTTAAAGAGATATTTCCAGAATCAACACAACTTTAATACATTTTATAGCATTTGGCTTAAATAATAAGCTATAGTTTTGTATATATTGTTCTTCTCTTTAAAATAAATGTTTTGCAGAACATCTGAGCTGAGGTTCTTTTGTCCCTGTAATCTACAATAATTGTGTATATCTGGTTTCTGCACGTTTTCTGTACTTCCCAACCTGCAGTGTTGAGCAATACAGCTGTATATGTTATCAAAAATCACAGTTCAGGTAACACATTCCTATTAGGAAGCTGCTAAATGTTCTACAGAAACCCTTGCTCTGAGCAGAACTGAGGATGTCCACAGAGCTGTGAAATCTGCTACGCAGCACATCCACCTACGCTGTAATGCTTGCTTGGCTAAACATCCAGATTGCCTTTAAAACAATGAGAGGCTGAATTACTACCCGGTGAGGGCAAAGGTTAGGGCTGATTATGTAATATGTGACGATTTGCACAAAAAGATGAGACACTAAAGAAGGTTTTTATCTTTTGTGTTTTTGGATTGGTCATTTTTGCCTCAACTACAAATTACATTAAAAAAAGTAAATTCTTGCCTTACGTGCCCTGTCTAACTTAGTTATGGTTTGGTTATTGTAGATGGCAAGTTAGTGTCCTTTCTGCTGTAACTACACGAACACACCACGTACGGTATCACTCCACCTCTATGAAGGATTAACAGTAGATACAGAGCTCTACCAGTGATATGCTATGCGATATTGCATTTTGTCATTATGTTAAAAGATAAAACTCATTATTCCCACATAGGTCCTTACCAAGATTTTGTGTACACCCCACCTTGCTGTTATATTAATTCACCTACCAGATTGTCAATAGTGTGCTGGAGTATATTTTGAGCATCTGTCCGGAAGCTGATGTCTTCCCAGTACGAAGAGAGTACAACCACCGGCTTCACGTTGCCCCATGGTAAATAGTAATACTGACAGCCTGAAAAAGAAAGCACAGAATGTAGAATATTCACCACTAGGCAGTGGCATGATGTCCAATAAGCAAGAGGACAGATTTATATATATATATTTACTAGGTCCACCATGTTTTCAGGGACACATATACAGTATACATATTGATGGGCAGCACATAAAAAAGGTTGCCCTGTAGTATGTAGAATTTAGAAGAAGGTCTATAACTTAAAGTAATTGGACAATTAATAATCCTGCAGACTATGCACTATATATACTGCAGGGCAACGCATTTCATGCGTTTTCATTAATATGACAAAATTATGACAATGTGTCCCTGAAAACATGGTGAATCTGGTAACCCTACAGTCACACACCCGGCTCCCAGCCTCACTCTGCAGCGCGCGAGGGAGCTGAGCAGACCGCTCAGAGGAAGTGCTCCCTCGCCAGCCGCCCGCCCGCCCGACCATCAGCCAGCGCCGCCCAGCGCCCGGCATGTCTGTTAGCCGCAAGGCTAACTAGGCATTTGCCTGGGCATTTGGGGGCGGCGTTTTTTGCCGCCCTCTGAAAAATGCCGCCCAAGGCAAATGCCTTGTTTGCCTCGCAGCTAATACGTCCCTGCCTACATTTATATAGATCACGAGGCAAAGAGGTTCCCCACCCCTTTGTTTACTTGGTCAACGGCTGATAATTCCATTGATTTGCAGAAATCACACAGGTGTAAGACGGCCCCTTATTGCTCTGACATCACAAAAGGATTCTACACTTCCTCCTTTGACAGGACAAGTACTTGTACAGCATGGAGTCGACTCATACTGTCCATTCTCCTATCCAGCTCTCTGATATAGCCCAAGCTACAGCAGCACACATGAATATTTGGCTAAAAATAAGCTGAAAGCAGTTGCACTATGGCGGCTATCATTTTATATGAAAATTCTACTCATCAGATCGGCCGGTGGTGGTTGTACTACAAACCACACATAGGACCCCACAGGCCAGAACGAGAAGCTACTGATTGATTGGCTGAGGCATTTCCCAACCTGGGAGAAACTCTCTGATGCTGCTGCTTGAATTAAAAGGTGATATTGCTTTTATTTATATTTTTGTTTTTGCATTTTTTTCTTTTTTTAACACATTATGTACATATTGCATTAAAATGGGTGTCACTTCCTTCTTGGATTGTCCCTTAAACATTTCAATTAATTTAGGAACATTTAGAAATTATACATTCTCCATTGCCAATCAAGATTCCTCAAAATTTTGTTGATGTTGGGATGAAAAAAAGCAAACAGCCAATCAGAATCAGAGCTACTGACTGTTGGAACATTCTGCTGGTTTTTGATGGGTTCTTTCTTCTAAACAGAGTTTTAGCCCAGCTATAAATAATATAATATATAAAAAAGGCTGTTTACTTCACACCCAGTTTGTCCCTTTAATGGACATCGGCATGGCCGGTGCTTTAATTACCCTTAAAATATGCATGCAGAAAATGAATGAAATGAATTAAAATTAATCCATAAAAATATAAGTTTAGTGCAGGTCTTCAGTTTTAAGTCTTGTCTGTTTATCTCAAGCAACTAAACCAAAATATCTCTTTCTCTGTGTCTACGATCAAACGAGTCCTGTAATAACTGCTAAGATTTACTTTTCGTATCTGTTTGTTAAATGTCACATTGTATCTGTATTGTACTGACTGTGCTTACACTCAAGAACACAAGACCTAATGGTCTATTCTAACTGGTAAATAAATATAGAAAAATGTGCGACTCTGCTGTTAGGTATGTACTGACGTACTGGATACCGCACTCACCAAATAATCCAGGTGTTCTGAAGCCAGGGCTGGCCAGGCCTCCCTTTCAAGATATGCTGAATAAATAACGGCTCAGGCACTCCTGGTTAACAAAAATAGCAGCTTTATTGGGGCAAAAACTGCAACGTTTCGACCCTACCATGTCTTTATCATGACCCGTGGGGTCGAAAGTTTAGTGTTTTTGCCCCAATAAAGCTGCTATTTTTGTTATCAAGGAGTGCGTGAATCGTTATTTATTCTGCATATCTTGGAAGGGTATGTATGCACTGTCTTAATATTATGGGAAGAGTTAATGCTGTATATGGGTAACTTGTGATTAATAATATTTTGATTTGGGCAAGAGAAGTGGAAAATACTTAAACAGATGTAAATGGCAGTATATAGGTCAGGTAAAACACCATGTCTCAGAATCAAATTAACCTCCTCTTCCTTCCATTCAGGTCACAGCTACAGAAAAATGTAAGCTGGTTTATAGACTGTGTGTTTGTGTATTTAACTTGCTTTCCTTTTTTTAAAGCAATTAGAAGCCTGCAGGACTGGCACAGGCCATATATTAAAGCCAGTAATGTTTGTATAGTTTTGCGATATAGTTTATTCAGCACAAACCTTCTCTCCCCGTCCACTATTAGCAATTCTTGTCACTTACCATCGAACACAGCTCTGCTGTACTGTGTCGTTGAGGGCAAGGGCAAGCAGGTTGCGTCAAACCTATTGCCGTAGTTTCCAATGCTGACTTCAAACTGAACTGCATCGTCGACATCTTGAAGCATGGTGGCCGAGTAGAAAGCAGCAAAGAGACAATACTTTCGTCTCCGAAGATATTTCTGCGAAATAATTGAAAATCTTAGAATTGAGTGTATAGTGTAAAAATTTATATTAGTAAACTAGACAAGTTCAAATATATGGTTGGGAGACGAGAAAGAAGAGCAGAAGGTATTTTATCAGCCATGACGAATACTGGTAGATTTGACCACAATGTTTATTCTCCAGGCATCCATCTGTTTCAGAAGGTTCTACTAGAGTTGGAGATTCTCCCCCAAAACTTTAAATTAAGTTTGGTCAAAAAGTAGACCACGACAGTCACGTTGCCTTAGCAGCTGTAAGGTCTCCTTGCCATCTCTGTCTTAAACCATCAAAAATAGGAGTCAAAATGAGGGACAATTTCAAGTTTTAGAAAAAGTCCTTCCTTCCTGGGTCAGTTTACTTAAACTTTAATTTTAGTGACAACATAGAAAAGGACCATAGCTTATCATTTCAGATGACTAAGGCATGGAAGTGGGAACTGATGAATTTAAAGAATGTAAAAACCCACTAAATTAGGTTTATTTTTGCACTTTGGAGATCTGCATTATAATTTTATTGAGAGCAATGTTTCAAAAATCGCTAATTTTCATTAAGCGTTAATACTTTAATAAATCCTAGAATGGATACTAAAATGGTATATGGCATTCACAGCGAATCTATCATAAATGTATTTAAAATAAGCATTGATTAAAATCATTGATCTGGTATCTACTGACAGCGACTAGCACACTAATAAATACATTGCTAGATTGTTTGCAAACGTAGATTACATTTCTTTATGTCAAGTCGAGTAAAAAGTTAAAACAAATATCTATATTGATATATTATGTATGTTTAATAAATATATAAATATAGATTTATTTTTTTTACTGCTTGTCCTCTCTGTCCCTGTATTAGTCACGTCTCATTTTAACCGTGAAACAAAATATCACAAATTAGTTTCCATTTCCAAGCCATCAATCAGCTATTTTTCCCAATAATCATCTCATTTTTGGCATCACGGGTAGAATCCCAAAGCAAACAAATATCACGCTAGTCGATTGCTCGATTATACATCCATGGAGATCATTGGAGCTAAGGAATTCAGCCAAACCACCGATCGGCCTAAATTTGGAGTAATTGTAATGTCACTGAAACCAAATGCCCCAGTCTGAAACCACTGTCTTTTCTACCTGCACATGACTGAAGTAGAACACCAAGGGTGAGGTTTGCTGTTTAGATGTTAATTGGGAAGATAAGAAAGTTGGTGTTTCCATGGATACAGAGTATAATGTTTTATTTGCTGTTTAATAATGGGAAACTCTAAGGTTCCGTAAGAATAATTATACTTTGAACAAAATGGTAAAATGGTTCTCATAATAGCACTCTGTTCTCCATCAGGCCAACCACACAGAATATTAAGAAGGTTAATAGAGTGGAAGAAATCTACACATAGTCCATCAAAACATTCAACTGTATTTATGACTTGCGTCGACCCACATCCTCCTCCTAACCAAATTAACCTTCTAGCATGTGAAATCCATGAAGTGGGAGACACAATCCACAACCCAATTAAGATATTTTATGTCTTCCTGATTAAGGAAAATGTTCCAGTCTTGAAAGTAGAAACGTTATGGTCTGCACAATTATTTACAAGACCATAAGTTCTTTTTTTGCTGGAGACTATTTCCTTCAAAACAAACTTGTCATTACCTCGACTCGTAAGATATCATCGGAAGGAATATCGTCAACCTTCTGCTCAATGTGTTCCACAAGTTTGGTATCCAGCTCGATCAAGACTCGCCCACGATAGGCCACTCCTTCCCCCTATAAGACCATCGACACATCAATTAAATGAAAGATGTTCGTTAAATGGTGAATAACAAATCAGGGGACTGCTGACATGTGTACAGTGTTAGTTGAGCCCAATGATTAGCTGAAAGTTTAGAACACTGTTTTAGGGAGGGTAATGCAGATTTAAATGCTTGACTCCATTCCTTTCTACAGTTTTGATAAATTTATTTTTCCAGAATTAAAAAACATTATATTATATAGATTCATTACAAAAAAACTTATATTCTAAAACACCTTTATAAACTGACCTTGGCTCTACCTCAATACCTCCAATATCCTTTCACTGTATTCATTTCTTGTCATCCATAGCATGTAAACTCTGATATACATGAACTATATGATCCGTGGAATATGTCTGTGTTCAATAATCATAGTATGCTTACCTTTAACTGAGTGGTGATGCAGAAAATGTTGATACTTTTTAAATAAATGACAATGTATCATTTTTTACATGCAGAATTAATAAAGTGCAGCTTTCATTAAAAAAATGATTAGGTCTAAATTATCCATGCCATACATTAGCCACATTACTGGTTAACATACCTCTTAAGTGTCACTTTATTTCCCTATTTAGTAGGGACAATCCCTATTTTGGACTTTGTGCCTCTGTCCCTACTTTCTATCCTAGTTTCCCTCTTTCAGATGAAAATAAATTCTAGGACAAAATAACTGAGCTCATAAAACTATCTAATCCAGACCTACCAATAGCCCTGATTTTTGTGGGAAAGTCCTGTCCCACCTTCCCAATTTAGTTCCCAGGTGTACCGCTTCCGGAACACCATGAAATTGTCTTTGGTCAGCACAGAGCCTGTGAACAGGCAGAGAGTGCTTCAGCAAATCTTTCTGCAAGGTCCTGTAAATTGGGGACTGGCCTGAAAGGTCACTTCAGTGGGCATTTTCTGGGCATACCAGCCCATTATGGCCATCGTCAGTGACACAAATCATGTCAGAGACCGCGCCCACCCATCACAATCTCATACCTCCCAATGTTGGCAGTTATGTTAATTAATAGAGCAAATATTTTTATTTAGATAATTTGTCTCAATGGATCATTGCATTGTTGAATCTCTTCTGTCACTGTATATGTGCCAATCAGCTCTTTCCTAGGTAACACCATATGTGCCATGCTATGAAATACAGCTTAATTTTTCAATTATATAACATGACCCTTTTGTAGATATTCAATAAACAAAATATAAAATGATAAAGACTTTAAAGTAGGCTAAGTAACATGAAAAAAAAATCAAATACAGGAAAATTTGCTGCAAATTTATAATCGTAATGGGAACCGGCCCATGTGGCAAAAAAAGAAGAACCATAATACTTCAGAATTTTAGAGCTGACTAATGTGATTTGGTGAAGTAATGCGTCCAACAGGCATCAATATTCACAAATACATGTTTATATAATGTTTTATTTCACTTTGGAATATTATGTAGTAATCAAGTATATTAAGCTTAAAATAAAACGAGGCAGAGAAGTTCTCCAAAGGTGAGCGTTATTATTATTATAATTTGTGCTACGTGGCATTTTAGGACTCAAATATGAAGTGACTCTGCAATGCAACCACAGACCACAAGCATGTGTTACTATTGTATTGCAAGTTCAGAGAAGTGACGTGTCCTGTGTATTTGTAAGCTCTCTGGGCTACTTTCCATGTGAGATTTATAGGGATAGGAAAAACTGTCTTAGCCTTCCCAAAAAATAATATAGGCACTTTATATCAGACGTCAAGAACAAGAACTGGGCCCTTAGCTTTAAAAGGAAAGCAATCTCCTATTAATGGCACCCAAATATATTCTACTGAAGAGAATGTAAAGTTATTATGGTCTATCTCTGGAGTAGGCCTCCTTTGGCATGCCATGTGTTTTAGACTATATCTCTCATAATGCTCTTACAGTCACCATGCTGGCAAAGCATCATGGAATGGGAGGGGTAGTTCACAACATCTTGAGTGCAAAAGGTTGGCTACCCCTGGTCTATCCTAATGAAGCAGGCCTTGGGAATTTTTTGTAAACAAAAGATCCTGTTAAAACCAGATTGGCACTCTGGTATACGCAGTCAAAGAGGCTCTGCAGAGCAATATAATACCATACATTTCTTGATCTTCTTCATCAGACCCCATGGGACATGATCAAATATCCAATTATTTCTTAATAAAAGTGGGACATTGTGATTTAATTCTTACTTTCCCTTTGTTCAGCTCTTCGTAGGGGTCAGGAAAGCCTGTGAATTCCCGAGGACTCCCATACAGATTCACATAGCAGGGTCCAAAGGTCGGAAGGAATCCCAGACTATCGTCAGCTAGAATTGAATCAATTACAAGAATAGATCACTGTCAGGTGGAACACGGTGACTTTACACAAACAAGTCAATCAAGCCATGCATTTCCAACTCTACAGGGTTATTCCATAAACAACAGCATTTCCTAGTTTAAAATAATCAACCCGTTACTCTACAAAATTAGGAGAATGTCTCTAAAACAGCCAAATGCTGCCAGATTTAATTTTACTGCTATTCACACATTAGTAAATTACCACGTTAGCAAATTGGAGGCTTTGGAATGTTTACTTAGCGATAAAATAAAGAAGAAAATGTGTTTGTTCTTCTGGATTAGTGATGTCCCGAATGGTTCGCCGAACGGTTTGCACTGTTCGGTCCACCCCCTATGTCATCATTGAGTAAACGTTGACCCTGTACCTCACATTCAGCAGACACATTCCAGCCAATCAGCAGCAGACCCTCCCTGCCAGACCATCCCACCTCCTGGACAGCATCTATTTTACATTCATTGTGAAGCTGCATTCTTAGTGAGCTGTCCAGGAGGTGGGAGGGTCTGGGAGGGAGGGTCTGCTGCTGATTGGCTGGAATGTGTCTGCTGACTGTGAGGTACAGGGTCAAATGATGACGAATAGGGGGCGGACGGAACAGCGCATATGTTCGCCGTCCGTGGCGAACAGTTCGAGACATCACTATTCTGGATCATATGTGCATACATTAAAGGACCACTCTAGGCACCCAGACCACTTCAGCTTAATGAAGTGGTCTGGGTGCCAGGTCCTTCTAGGGTTAACCCATTTTTTCATAATTATAGCAGTTTCAGAGAAACTGCTATAATTATGAATGGGTTAAGCCTTCCCCCTAATCCTCTAGTGGCTGTCTCATTGACAGTCACTAGAGGCGCTTGCGTGCTTCTCACTGTGATTTTCACAGTGAGAGCACGCAAGCGTCCATAGGAAAGCATTGTAAATGCTTTCCTATGCGACGGGCTGAATGCGCGCACAGCTCTTGCCGCGCGTGCGCATTCAGCCGGCGGGGCGGACCGGAGGCGGAGAGGAGGAGGAGAGCTCTCCGCCCAGCGCTGGAAAAAGGTAAGTTTTAACCCCTTTTCCCCTTCCAGAGCCGGGCGGGAGGGGGTCCCTGAGGGTGGGGGCACCCTCAGGGCACTATAGTGCCAGGAAAACGAGTATGTTTTCCTGGCACTATAGTGGTCCTTTAATTGCGCCTCACAGTATTGCCATCAGTTATTAGTATTTGCTGCTAATGTCTTGGTGCCGAATACCATATGACACGTTCCTTGACGAGGGAGAACTACATGATACTGGGCGGGTGGTTTTAATGTTGTGGCCGATTAGTGTCGATACGGCCAACACTTTACAATTACAGAATAGAGATATCATGAAGTAAGAAAGAATATAAAAGATTTAATAGATAGATTGATAGAAACCATGATGTCCAACAGAGTGAGAACTCTGCTGTAGGTCATCAGCGGTGATCCTGTGAGCCTGGACATATTTTTGAGAAGATATGGGTCTGATTGTGACAGAGACTGGCTGGACCTGGGATAGCTCATCGTTTGGCTCATCTCTCTGCTTTTCACCACTAGTAAATCTCCATTCTCCTTTATTTTTAACAGAGCTAAATTGTGAATCAATCAATATATTGAACATTATAAAATGCAATGAAAACAAAACAGGATATCACCCATTACATTATAACAGCTGCTGAAAATCCAAAGAGTATTGAATTAAACGTTGGATTGTTTGCTTTTTCTATATCACATAATAACACATAACACAAAAAAAATGCTTTGTATAAAAAAAATCATATAAAGTTTTATTTTTTTAAAGCGATATATTTGTTTGAAAAAAGCATGTTGGTGGTCAATATTGTCTCAGTACTTATTGCCTTTGGGCAAGGATATATTTAAAACAATTCCTGGAATTTAAAGATCTGGTTGTCTCCTTACTGAAATATCACCATACCTGTGCTGTGCCTTTCTGATGCTGATGTGAGACGGAGAACCTACTGCATGTGTTAAGGCTGTTAATCCACCCAGGTTAAGGTGGCATTTAAACCTCAGTCTACCTTGTATTAATTAACAGAGGAGCTGTAAGAATTTATGGTGTTCACAATATGGCCTTTTTAGACATTTAGCACAGCTAAACCCACCGATTCTCATTTTAAATATTTTATTTAGTGATTGAAAGATAACCAAGTTATTGGGGGTGAAAGGAATAATGATTGACGATCGCTCAGACCACTGACTCGAGCCTGTTAAATGGGCTCAAATCAATTAAATTTAGCTCCAAAGTACAGTCAGCTACAAACAGAAGAGAACTCTGTGAGATCATCCTAAGAAGTTTTAATGAGGACAGCTTTGGTTTTCCTTGTTTGATCACACACCATATACAAAAATACAATGGCCCAAATACTAAAACCCATTGTTCATGAGGTTAAATCCCTTCTACTGATTGAAACCATTAAATCCAGACAAAATCACACCGGTTTCATAGCACGTACGGTTAGAAGTCAGGAACGACTTTGCAGGAATCTCATCTGAAGCACAAAGAAACGAACATTGGTTAGATATGATCAAGAGAAGGTGTCAATGCCACTGAGTCCTACAAAGATATGGAATGTTATCACATAATTGGGGTCCGTATAACAATACTTGGACTTGTTAGTTAATTGAAAGTGTAAGCGGTTAATGGGCCCCTTAAAATTAAGCTAACTTTTGCTTCTTTGATATAAAATATACTAATAACTATGCAGCATCAAGAATCTTCAAAACATTATTTGACAATTCTGCTCCTTGGACTGCTTGATGTTGGCTTGCCTTGTGATTATATGTATTTCTGGTACCCTGACCTCAGTTTGTTCTACAAAAACAATACTTTTAGTTTGGTGACTATTTAATGCAAGATATAAATATAGTTTCGAGTGAATGGTGGTACAGCAGATGTCCCAGAAGCTGGAATTAGAAATATCTACATGTGTTAATAAGTTGGAGTTCCCTTTCTCTCATTTATTCACTTCCATATTTGCCATCTTATTAACTAGGCCTAGCCAAAGGTAGCAGATCAGAGAGGCATTAGAATACAAACTTGTTTTTTTCCATTTTTTAAATAAAAATCAGGTCGCTGCTACCCAAATAAGTTCTCCTTAAACAAGATGTCTTCTCTCCTCTCGAAGTCTCATTTTTCCATGCCCCCAATATGCATGAAAACATCCTGAGAAGACAGTTAATTAGCTCCTGCCATGTCCAACTACCTTAGTGCCTCCTATATGTAAGTAATATTTGGCTGGCATGTAATACTAGGTCATGTGTGTGAATGTACTGAAGTGTTAAGGTGAGCTAAGGAACCAAGCATAAAGCAAGTGCACTGACTGTGCCGATGTATTTATGCATGTGGCATTTTAGTTTGTGATGTTCGCGCTTTCAGGTCCACATTAATTTTCCAAGTGAATTATACCGTGTGCATGCATACAACTATGTTAATAATATTAATCCCAATACAGATTATTTACAAGATCCACTAAATGGCCAACATTATGTGGATATCTGCCTCTCAAACACCTAATTTCAAAATCATGGGCATGAGTATTGATGTTGTACCCCAAATTCTGCAACAGCATCTTTCGCTCTTCTGAGACGTTTTGACTCGAGATTTTCCTCAGTTTGCAGCAAACTGGAAATCACTCACAATTTGTCATGTTTTGAATCAGCCAGAGAAAAAAAGGAGTGTGAAAGGATGTGTTTTATGTACTGCACAACTATGTAACTCCACAAAATTAGAACCGGGTTGTTCATAAACCCAATAACAGAATTTACCGGCAATTTCAAATATTGGCAAAAATAGCCAATTTGGAAAAGTACTTTAATTTGGCTATTTTTCTAACTATTCTGAAATTGCTTGAACAATTCCTAACTAAATCTATTTTTTAATTGAATATCCCTGTTAGTATAGCATATGGGGAACTCAGGTTTGAGAGCATCCTCTCTCCCACTGAAAACCCTTTCATGAGGCTAGTTATTGTTCCGGCATTCCATCCAGAGGTATTTCAAAACTGTCTGGAGCGTGATGAACCTACAACAAATATGTCACCATTCGCATCTCCAGAAGGGGAGAAATGTGAATGGCCTAACTTTATGGAAGTTCTGACCTCACTATTAGAAAGAGTACCCACATTATTTTGGCCATTAATTCAAGATTAGTTGAACAGAACAAGCAGGAAAGTTTGTGCATGCAAGACATTAGTTGATGAAATGGAAAAGAATACTTAGGCAAGATTATCTTCTTCAAGGGGTTCTTACAAAAATCCAGACTGGCATTGTGTGGACCTCTTTAGATTGGCATTATATGAGCATGCTCATCCAATACTATATCACCAGACAAGGGGCCATGCGCACCTGCCCTATTTGAAGTTAGCAGCCAGCATAATGTGCACATATGTCCTGTCAGACATTCTTACCCAGTAATCATACAATATGAAGATATCACATGTACAAACCGATCGATTGAGTAAGCAAAAACAAATTCCATGCAGTCTATGTGCGACAAAGTACTCAGCAAAGAAATTTCCCAAGTTCACCAAAAACACCAGCGTCGCTTGAAAAACCACTCCAATATTCAGAATGACGAGCAAGTTACAACAAGTGGGCTTTTCTCACCTTCCAGTTCACCTCCAGGAGCTGAGATCTTGGACATGCACAGGTAAGTGGTACCAATTATGTCATTGTGGGTCAGTCGATCCCTGAAAATACAAATACATTTGCCAAAATGACTCATACTTAGGAGGTTTATGGATGAAAGATAAAAGTGCAACCGTAGATTACGGACTGGTATATAATGGCTCTTTGCATTTTATTACCAGGACTAACAACCAAATGTCCTATTTATAAAGAGAATGGTCGGCGTTGCTAGGCTCAATGTAAACGTAACAACTACTGCAATGAGTTATTTTATGAATGTTTTTTCTTCATAATTTGTAGATTTCAGTCCTGAAAAAAAAACATTTTTCATGTTAGATTTCCGAAGATTTTTTCGGGACATCCAACATTTGGTCGGATGTCATGTTGGTCAAATGTTGATTTAAAAACTCGAACCAAAGAAGAAATCAAGAAGGGGAAATGAGCCAAACAGTTTTTGAATATATTGATAGGAGTATTTTCCCACTATTTGGTTCACAGGTCAAGTAAGAAAAAGCAACTAATAAGGGAAAACACAAGAGGAACAGTAAAAAAAGGAGATATTTATATATTGTATATTTATTAAATATATAATATATATAGATAGATTTATTTTATATTATTTCAGTTAGTCTATAATTCAAGTATATTTCGGCTCAGAATTCGGGGATTCTGAAGAACACACAATAGGCCCAAATTCGGCTGAATTGCAAATCAGTCCAAAGCAAATCTCTAAATCTAATCATTTCTGTATTTCCTTTTTTACCAGGCAACGTTAAAAGTGTTATTGAAAAACCACAGTTGGAATTTTGATCAATAACTTACAGGCAGACAATAGCATGCAGATAGCTATTGGGCAATGTTTTTAGAATTCCTAAACAATAGTGCACAAAACATTCTCCTTATCTATAACCAGTGCAGTCTTACCTTTACTTGCGATGTACACTGCATTTAATATCAGTAGTATTACCTTGCTTTCCACAATTTATTCAATGAACATAAGAAAAAGGATACCAATAGTGCAAATAAATATACTCAAAAGAGTAGCAACAGAGTAAATATCCAAAGACAAACCATCTAATAAACTACACCTGGGTAATTAGGGATTATGGAGAATTTTTTTGTGCATAATTTTTCAAAGTTTCTAGTAGTTTTTGGGGAATCCTAGCTGGATTGATGGTAGCTGAGAAATATACTTTAAACAGTAAAAGAGTTGTATTTGAGTTGCGTAAAGCGTCTAAGTTGGGTAATTATATACTTTAAAATCACAGAGTTTTCAGATTGATCTCAAAATTATCATTATGCGAAAGACCAAAACAAAAAACATACATCGAACTATTTGATCTGTGAGATAATGATAGGGTTAGGATTACGCTATCGTAAATGTATCGGTAGGTTCATGTCTACTGACTTACACTTAATAGACAACTGTGTTTAGAAAATGTTCCTCACAGATATCACAATGTGTTTGTGGAAGAGGCACTAGAAATTCTCTAATGACAAGCATTCTCAGTCCGTGTTGAGATACGTTTCAGTCCATTTTGTGCTGCTGTAGACATGTGATCCTCTACTCTGAGTTTTAAGGCTGTGGTGTCCTGCTATACACATTGCACATTAAGTGAGTTTCATTACAGAGGAGCTCTGTGATGCAGTCAAACATACTGCACATTACTGTGAGTTTTATCACCGTGGAGCTCGATGATTCTCTCATGAACTCTAAACATTTCAAGCTCCTACAAAATTTAGATTCTAGTATAAAACAGTGACAGAGGGTTTTAATCCTAAAGATCAGAGCTTGTCAGAGCTTGTCCTGTCATCTCCATTTTGACCATTGCCAGCACCTCATGTTTATCACAAAGCAAAGTTTCAGTAGGAGTTTTTTTATGGACACTGCTCATATTTTTAAAACAGTAACACTGCTGCTCAAGTTTAATAGAAAAAAAAAAGGATGGTACTACCCTTTAATTAGACAGCTTGGCACGATTTCTGGGTTGTACAAACATTCACCAGTGGGCTTCATAAAAGGCCAACCCAAGCTATGGTTAAGAAATTAAAATCATAAGCATGGAAAATAGATTACAGATAAAATAAAATGAAAATCAAAGCACATATGCTCATATTCATTTCATTTTAAGTATTGTTTTTAATGGTGTGTTAACAATAGCAGGACCCCCTCCAGAGGAACGGTACTATTTTAAGTTGTGGTGAATCCCCGCCATTAAAGATATCTATTGATGTGGTTTTTAGTATGTGTGCTCCCCAAGGATAAATCAAAATGGCTGCCAACCCTAGCTCCGGCAGCCAGTAGGATGTCTCTCTTTTATTAGGGGATGGCTTTTCAACTTCCTATTGAACTGTCTGACTATTTACGTAGAAAGCTGGCCCGAACCGAAAGCAGTAAATATTCTGGAAACAGTGCCCAGCCCAGGGACAAAAATAGCATTGTTGATCTTTGCAGGATGTCTTTTTTTTTCAAATGTAATAAAGTAATTTAAATCTATAAAACAGACACTGTGGCTGCTGTGAAACACTGCCAGAATCTGGTTTAATATATGGTTTAGTCAGAATTAAACGTTATCGACCTGTCTTTTGAAAACTGTAAGACAAAGATGGATCATCACTAGTCAAGCAGATACAGGCTGGTGAGCATAAGTGCTGGGTAAGTGCCCTGCTAAATGTAAGTTTTGCCAAGGGCTCTTAGAAGTAGACTTGTCATGGTTTGAGGTTTGACTTGTGTCCACCATTTGTTTTGTTATGGGGAGGGGGAGGTTTAGAACACAGTAGAGACCTGTGATTTAAACCTTTTTGCATTGCCCGAATTTCACGGATAATCTCATAGCCATGTCAAGTCCTCTTTAAATGGACAGCAAAACCTATGTTTTGTCCTAAAAAATTGGAGACATCTTAGGTTGATGGTCTAAGAGAGTACTAATGTTCTTAAGAGTCTGTCTGAAATGTAATTGAATAGTGATACAGAATGCTTTGAAAAAACATGTGCCTCTACCCCAAAAAGTAGGGGAGGATTGGGCCTTCCACACCTCCACCTCTACTACCTGTCTGCCCAATTGGCACAAATAGTCGAATGGCACTCACCACCAGACTCCCACAGATGGGTGGATCTGGAAACACTCCTCATGTGCACAGACCTTCCACAGTTCTGGATATGGATCCCCAAGATTGATAGACCTGAACTCCGTACAACATGCCCCGCCATCCTGAACTCCATCAGGATATGGGACACCACAGCACACAAATACGCCCTAACACATCCGACCTCACCACTAACCCCATATCTTCGTAACAAAGCCTTTCCACCCAGTATGAGCCCTAGAGACTTTAAGGGACTGGAAGACACAGGGATCCAACGTTACTGTCACTTATAAAACTCGGGCACCTTCCGAACTTATGATAACCTCAAGACACTAGCTACACTCAACACAAAGGATTAGTTCAGGTACCTCCAGCTTATGCGTTGGTTCACCACCCCAGTGGTAAGTTACACCACCTCCCTCTCTCTTCTCTCCTAGCCCTCTACTGTTCTCTCCATACACTAATCATTGCCCCCCACCACTTCCCTTCCCCATTTCCCCAACCCCCTCCCAAGGTTGGGAAACTGTGAATTGTTCTAAAAATTTAATTCATGCATGGCGAGTACCTGAAAAGACTGCCAGTACAAACAAGTGAGCCAACAAATACCCAAAAATACAGGACACCCACAAGCTAGCAAACAAATCTTGCATGATCTTGTGTGCTTGGGTACTCGCATCCCGTAATCAAATGGGCACAAATGGGGAGCTCACCTGACAGAGGAAACCCTATAACACACCAGCGTCCTCCCCTGCTACTCTATACTGTATTTTTACACTGAGGTACAGCATGTCCTTTTAGCTAAAGATGATGCAGGTATTCGCTAACTTTACAACAAAAAACCCTTGTCAAGTGGTACGAAGAATGTCACTCGTTTGAATGATACATGTGGTACAAGAATATCGATTATGTAATGTTGTTTATGCGTATTGCATACCATATGGCTTTGGCATAAGCCAGAATCTTCCTGTTATATTGCCAACTTTGTCAAGACGAAAAAATAAAGAATTTAAAAAAGAAGTGCCTCAAATGTAAAGATCTAGTTGCCCACGTATTAGTAAAGAGGTGAATGTCTCAATGTATTTTAAGGTGATGGTAAAACAAAAAGCGATGCTATCATTGCCTTTAATGTAGTACCAATGGTTCACTAGTCATTTGGTGACCGAGTCCTCGTAAATCACAAACTACACTAACAAGTGATCTTCCTCCAAAACTAATTATTATTCGTTTGGTGTGGCATTTTATGTAAAGAAAATGTAGCAGATCTGTCAACTAGTCATCTGGTACTTCCCTCAATAAAAAATAAATAAAACCACAAATATTATCTGCCAATCATTGCCCACTCCTTGTGTCACATGACTAAACGTTAGACTTAATCAACCCATGAAAAAAATGTAAATAATTGTAAAATATTCTGCAGGCTTTCCTGTTTTCCAATACTGCTCCGATTCATGTTACCCTGCAATCCACAGTTCCCAACTTGTTATTAATACCATTGGCTTTCCCTATTTATGTATATGCTGTATTTACATATTACTGTGGATAAACTACCGCCTACATAGTGTGGTTTTCTACGATGCTTTGATTCAGATAGGTTAAAGGACAACTGTCACCTCAAAACTATTTTTAATATAATAATCCTTTCATTAAGTTTTGAAAGAAAATATATTTTTTATAAAGTATATGGAAAACAAAAATAGTAAACCTCACCCCCACCTTTAGTATAGGACAGGCTCCTTCAGCCATATACATACACCTTGGGTCAGACAATGTTTGGAAACCAACAGTTAGTCTCTATGGTCTTCCCTGCTTCCGTGCATGGAGTGAAGCCGAGAAGACCATAGAGACTAACTGTCAAATACAAACACTGTCTGACCCAAGGTGCATGTATATGGCTGAAGGATCCTGTTGTATAGATGAGTTTTACATATACTTCATTTGTAAAAAATCTATTTCTTTTCAAAACTTGATGAAAGGATTATTATATTTAATAGTTTTAAGGTGACAGTTTTCCTCTAAGCTTACAAACATTATTTTAAGAGAGTCTCCTTCAGTTTGAATGTTATTCACTGCCTATAGCTTACCTGGATCCCAACAGCAGTCCTGCTACTATGACTTACCACCACCTGTCCTTAAAGTATAACAGCTCATTTCATTAGGCCGGCACAATCTAATATATATATATATATATATATATATAGGGTGAGGTTTGCTCAGTCACTTTAATTGATCTTTGCAAAGTAAGTTTTTAAAATATGTCCTGCTTTCTCTCAATGTGTCCGTCTCAATGCTACACTGACTTCAAGTCTTATATCACAATTGTCCTTACCCATAAGGGCTAGAAAATGATTTACTGCACCCATTATACTTTGTAGATTACAGTTCTTTAAATTATGTATCTTTAAAAAATAATATGAGATTCTATCTGGGTTTACGTGAGCCCCAAATACTGGTATACAAACTTTAATAGCTAACAATAGTATTCAATAATGTCAGTTCTTCTTTATCAATAAAAACATGTTGTACCTTTTTAATCAATATATTGGTAATAATGCAAAAAATTAAATAGTATCACTACTGCAAATATTCTTTTATAAAACAGAAAATTAAGAGTAAATTACCAATTAATAAATATATTTTTTTTTCCTTTTAGCGTTGCGATTTATATACTGTATAGTCTGGGATCCCTCAAACTAAATTTGGAGTTGAGAAAGGAAAGTTCCTAAAATATACATTAGTATATGTCATTTCTTTGCGCCCCTCTAAAGTGGTCTACCACATTTGAAATATTTGGCTCGCTAACTCCGCCGCGAATTATAAATAGCTGGCCTGACCTCGATTGAATAAATCACATCGAGAAAGCGGCTGAGAAAGCTCAGCTGAACACACCGAGTAAGCGCTTAGCCATCTGTCTCCTGGTGTAGAGGAGAGGAGGCTACCTGTCCAAATAAACCCAAAGCACTTGCTTTCTTCTGAGTGTGAATTTCAACGCTCCGGTGACAGAATGGGCAGCATGAGCTAGGAATCTATACTTTAAATGATTTTTTTTACTAACCATATGTTTAACATGGCAGCAGCTTTGTTTTGGCTGCCTTTCACTTAATATATTAAGCAGCTGATAAAAAGATGAACTTACTGCGTGTAGAGAAGGAACCTATCTTATTATCTGCTGAAAGATCCAGCTCTGGACCTACAGCAGTCAGTCCAACACGAACACTATTCTACGTGCTTGGAGAAGAGTTAATATCACAGGCCGGAGGACAGTAGACATTACAATAATCGTTTGGGGTCCTGCCGCAGGCTTTGGTTAGTGAAGAATTATAGAAACGTGGATTAACAACCACTAGTGGGCAAAGGATCGGAGGTCAATGGTGGAGGTCAGTGTGGCTTACCAGTCAGTGAGTCTGATTTTAATTTTTTCACACATGGATGGGAACTGTGGAGACATAAACAGAGATTGTCCAGGTTTACACAGGTCTATACATGTGAAAGGATTATTAATTGGGGTGTAATGGGGGGCTCACCCTGATGGGTAAAGTGATGCTCTGATTCCACTGGGGATTTGCGTTCTTCTCCATGATTTTACTGCAGAGCTGTAATGAGAAGCAGAGAGCGTTAACCCTAACCCTGGCTCAGATTCTGAGATGGCTGAAGGGAGGGCAGAATCAGACATTTAGGATGCCTTTCATGTCTAAGTTGGGTTTAATACATGTATTTGCATGCCTGCACTAATCACATAGCACATTCAGTTCATGTAGGAATGGTTACTATGTGAAACTGGTTTAAGCATTCTGACATAGTCAATATATACCCATAGAAACATAGAATATGACAGCAGATAAGAACCATATGGCCCATCTACTCTGAATGAAACTTTCATTAGTCCCTGGCCTTATCTTATAGTTAGGATAGCCTTATGCCTATCCCACGCATGCTTAAACTCCCTCACTGTGTCAACCTCTACAACTTCAGCTGGAAGGCTATTCCATGCATCCACTACCCTCATATTCATACTCAGGGCACTTATAACTATGCATTATACACAGCAACACATTATTACTCTTGTGGTACACAGCCACACATTATACACTCACATGGTACACAACCACACTTTATACAATCTCATGGTACACAGCCACACATTACACAATCTCATAGTACACAGCCACACATTATACAATCTCATGGTACACAGCCACACATTATACAATCTCATAGTACACAACCACACATTATACAATCTCGTGGTACACAGCCACACATTATACAATCTCATAGTACACAGTCACACATTATACAATCTCATAGTACACAGCCACACATTATACAATCTAATGGTACACAGCCACACATTATACAATCTCATAGTACACAGCCACACATTATACAATCTCATAGTACACAGCCACACATTATACAATCTCATGGTACACAGCCACACATTATACAATCTCATAGTACACAGCCACACATTATACAATCTCATGGTACACAGCCGCACATTATACAATCTCATAGTACACAGCCACACATATACAATCTCATGGCACACAGCCACACATTATACAATCTCGTGGTTCACAGCCACACATTATACAATCTCATAGTACACAGCCACACATTATACAATCTCGTGGTACACAGCCATTCATTATACAATCTCATGGTACACAGCCACACATTATACAATCTCATGGTACACAGCCACACATTATACAGTCTCATAGTACACAGCCACACATTATACAATCTCATGGTACACAGCCACACATTATACAATCTCATAGTACACAGCCACACATTATACAATCTCATGGTACACAGCCACTCATTATACAATCTCATGGTACACAGCCGCACATTATACAATCTCATAGTACACAGCCACACATTATACAATCTCATGGTACACAGCCGCACATTATACAATCTCATGGTACACAGCCACACATTATACAATCTCATGGCACACAGCCACACATTATACAATCTCATAGTACACAGCCACACATTATACAATCTCATAGTACACATAGTCAATATATACCCATAGAAACATAGAATATGACAGCAGATAAGAACCATATGGCCCATCTACTCTGAATGAAACTTTCATTAGTCCCTGGCCTTATCTTATAGTTAGGATAGCCTTATGCCTATCCCACGCATGCTTAAACTCCCTCACTGTGTCAACCTCTACAACTTCAGCTGGAAGGCTATTCCATGCATCCACTACCCTCATATTCATACTCAGGGCACTTATAACTATGCATTATACACAGCAACACATTATTACTCTTGTGGTACACAGCCACACATTATACACTCACATGGTACACAACCACACTTTATACAATCTCATGGTACACAGCCACACATTATACAATCTCATAGTACACAGCCACACATTATACAATCTCATAGTACACAACCACACATTATACAATCTCGTGGTACACAGCCACACATTATACAATCTCATAGTACACAGCCACACATTATACAATCTCATGGTACACAGCCACACATTATACAATCTCATAGTACACAGCCACACATTATACAATCTCATGGCACACAGCCACACATTATACAATCTCATAGTACACAGCCACACATTATACAATCTCATGGTACACAGCCGCACATTATACAATCTCATAGTACACAGCCACACATAATACAATCTCATGGCACACAGCCACACATTATACAATCTCGTGGTTCACAGCCACACATTATACAATCTCATAGTACACAGCCACACATTATACAATCTCATGGTACACAGCCACACATTATACAATCTCATGGTACACAGCCACTCATACAATCTCATGGTACATAACAACATATTATACAATCTCATGGTAGACAGCCACACATTATACAATCTCATAGTACACAGCCACACATTATACAATCTCGTAGTACACAGCCACACATTATACAATCTCATAGTACACAGCCACACATTATACAATCTCATGGTAGACAGCCACTCATTATACAATCTCGTAGTACACAGCCACACATTATACAATCTCATAGTACACAGCCACACATTATACAATCTCATGGTACACAGCCACACATTATACAATCTCATGGTACACAGCCACTCATTATACAATCTCATGGTACACAGCCGCACATTATACAATCTCATAGTACACAACCACACATTATACAATCTCATGGTACACAGCCGCACATTATACAATCTCATGGTACACAGCCACACATTATACAATCTCATGGCACACAGCCAAACATTATACAATCTCATAGTACACAGCCACACATTATACAATCTCATAGTACACATAGTCAATATATACCCATAGAAACATAGAATATGACAGCAGATAAGAACCATATGGCCCATCTACTCTGAATGAAACTTTCATTAGTCCCTGGCCTTATCTTATAGTTAGGATAGCCTTATGCCTATCCCACGCATGCTTAAACTCCCTCACTGTGTCAACCTCTACAACTTCAGCTGGAAGGCTATTCCATGCATCCACTACCCTCATATTCATACTCAGGGCACTTATAACTATGCATTATACACAGCAACACATTATTACTCTTGTGGTACACAGCCACACATTATACACTCACATGGTACACAACCACACTTTATACAATCTCATGGTACACAGCCACACATTATACAATCTCATAGTACACAGCCACACATTATACAATCTCATAGTACACAACCACACATTATACAATCTCGTGGTACACAGCCACACATTATACAATCTCATAGTACACAGCCACACATTATACAATCTCATAGTACACAACCACACATTATACAATCTCGTGGTACACAGCCACACATTATACAATCTCATAGTACACAGCCACACATTATACAATCTCATAGTACACAGCCACACATTATACAATCTCATGGTACACAGCCACACATTATACAATCTCATAGTACACAGCCACACATTATACAATCTCGTGGTACACAGCCATTCATTATACAATCTCATGGTACACAGCCACACATTATACAATCTCATGGTACACAGCCACACATTATACAATCTCATGGCACACAGCCAAACATTATACAATCTCATAGTACACAGCCACACATTATACAATCTCATAGTACACATAGTCAATATATACCCATAGAAACATAGAATATGACAGCAGATAAGAACCATATGGCCCATCTACTCTGAATGAAACTTTCATTAGTCCCTGGCCTTATCTTATAGTTAGGATAGCCTTATGCCTATCCCACGCATGCTTAAACTCCCTCACTGTGTCAACCTCTACAACTTCAGCTGGAAGGCTATTCCATGCATCCACTACCCTCATATTCATACTCAGGGCACTTATAACTATGCATTATACACAGCAACACATTATTACTCTTGTGGTACACAGCCACACATTATACACTCACATGGTACACAACCACACTTTATACAATCTCATGGTACACAGCCACACATTATACAATCTCATAGTACACAGCCACACATTATACAATCTCATAGTACACAACCACACATTATACAATCTCGTGGTACACAGCCACACATTATACAATCTCATAGTACACAGTCACACATTATACAATCTCATAGTACACAGCCACACATTATACAATCTCATGGTACACAGCCACACATTATACAATCTCATAGTACACAGCCACACATTATACAATCTCATAGTACACAGCCACACATTATACAATCTCATGGCACACAGCCACACATTATACAATCTCATAGTACACAGCCACACATTATACAATCTCATGGTACACAGCCGCACATTATACAATCTCATAGTACACAGCCACACATTATACAATCTCATGGCACACAGCCACACATTATACAATCTCGTGGTTCACAGCCACACATTATACAATCTCATAGTACACAGCCACACATTATACAATCTCATGGTACACAGCCACACATTATACAATCTCATGGTACACAGCCACTCATACAATCTCATGGTACATAACAACATATTATACAATCTCATGGTAGACAGCCACACATTATACAATCTCATAGTACACAGCCACACATTATACAATCTCGTAGTACACAGCCACACATTATACAATCTCATAGTACACAGCCACACATTATACAATCTCATGGTAGACAGCCACTCATTATACAATCTCGTAGTACACAGCCACACATTATACAATCTCATAGTACACAGCCACACATTATACAATCTCATGGTACACAGCCACACATTATACAATCTCATGGTACACAGCCACTCATTATACAATCTCATGGTACACAGCCGCACATTATACAATCTCATAGTACACAACCACACATTATACAATCTCATGGTACACAGCCGCACATTATACAATCTCATGGTACACAGCCACACATTATACAATCTCATGGCACACAGCCAAACATTATACAATCTCATAGTACACAGCCACACATTATACAATCTCATAGTACACATAGTCAATATATACCCATAGAAACATAGAATATGACAGCAGATAAGAACCATATGGCCCATCTACTCTGAATGAAACTTTCATTAGTCCCTGGCCTTATCTTATAGTTAGGATAGCCTTATGCCTATCCCACGCATGCTTAAACTCCCTCACTGTGTCAACCTCTACAACTTCAGCTGGAAGGCTATTCCATGCATCCACTACCCTCATATTCATACTCAGGGCACTTATAACTATGCATTATACACAGCAACACATTATTACTCTTGTGGTACACAGCCACACATTATACACTCACATGGTACACAACCACACTTTATACAATCTCATGGTACACAGCCACACATTATACAATCTCATAGTACACAGCCACACATTATACAATCTCATAGTACACAACCACACATTATACAATCTCGTGGTACACAGCCACACATTATACAATCTCATAGTACACAGTCACACATTATACAATCTCATAGTACACAGCCACACATTATACAATCTCATGGTACACAGCCACACATTATACAGTCTCATAGTACACAGCCACACATTATACAATCTCATAGTACACAGCCACACATTATACAATCTCATAGTACACAGCCACACATTATACAATCTCATGGCACACAGCCACACATTATACAATCTCATAGTACACAGCCACACATTATACAATCTCATGGTACACAGCCGCACATTATACAATCTCATAGTACACAGCCACACATTATACAATCTCATGGCACACAGCCACACATTATACAATCTCGTGGTACACAGCCACACATTATACAATCTCATAGTACACAGCCACACATTATACAATCTCGTGGTACACAGCCATTCATTATACAATCTCATGGTACACAGCCACACATTATACAATCTCATGGTACACAGCCACACATTATACAGTCTCATTGTACACAGCCACACATTATACAATCTCATGGTAGACAGCCACACATTATACAATCTCATAGTACACAGCCACACATTATACAATCTCATGGTACACAGCCACACATTATACAGCCACACATTATACAATCTCATAGTACACAGCCACACATTATACAATCTCATGGTACACAGCCACACATTATACAATCTCATGGTACACAGCCACTCATACAATCTCATGGTACATAACAACATATTATACAATCTCATGGTAGACAGCCACTCATTATACAATCTCAGTACACAGCCACCATTATACAATCTCGTAGTACACAGCCACACATTATACAATCTCATAGTACACAGCCACACATTATACAATCTCATGGTAGACAGCCACTCATTATACAATCTCGTAGTACACAGCCACACATTATACAATCTCATAGTACACAGCCACACATTATACAATCTCATGGTACACAGCCACACATTATACAATCTCATGGTACACAGCCACTCATTATACAATCTCATGGTACACAGCCGCACATTATACAATCTCATAGTACACAACCACACATTATACAATCTCATGGTACACAGCCGCACATTATACAATCTCATGGTACACAGCCACACATTATACAATCTCATGGCACACAGCCAAACATTATACAATCTCATAGTACACAGCCACACATTATACAATCTCATAGTACACATAGTCAATATATACCCATAGAAACATAGAATATGACAGCAGATAAGAACCATATGGCCCATCTACTCTGAATGAAACTTTCATTAGTCCCTGGCCTTATCTTATAGTTAGGATAGCCTTATGCCTATCCCACGCATGCTTAAACTCCCTCACTGTGTCAACCTCTACAACTTCAGCTGGAAGGCTATTCCATGCATCCACTACCCTCATATTCATACTCAGGGCACTTATAACTATGCATTATACACAGCAACACATTATTACTCTTGTGGTACACAGCCACACATTATACACTCACATGGTACACAACCACACTTTATACAATCTCATGGTACACAGCCACACATTATACAATCTCATAGTACACAGCCACACATTATACAATCTCATAGTACACAACCACACATTATACAATCTCGTGGTACACAGCCACACATTATACAATCTCATAGTACACAGTCACACATTATACAATCTCATAGTACACAGCCACACATTATACAATCTCATGGTACACAGCCACACATTATACAGTCTCATAGTACACAGCCACACATTATACAATCTCATAGTACACAGCCACACATTATACAATCTCATAGTACACAGCCACACATTATACAATCTCATGGCACACAGCCACACATTATACAATCTCATAGTACACAGCCACACATTATACAATCTCATGGTACACAGCCGCACATTATACAATCTCATAGTACACAGCCACACATTATACAATCTCATGGCACACAGCCACACATTATACAATCTCGTGGTACACAGCCACACATTATACAATCTCATAGTACACAGCCACACATTATACAATCTCGTGGTACACAGCCATTCATTATACAATCTCATGGTACACAGCCACACATTATACAATCTCATGGTACACAGCCACACATTATACAGTCTCATTGTACACAGCCACACATTATACAATCTCATGGTAGACAGCCACACATTATACAATCTCATAGTACACAGCCACACATTATACAATCTCATGGTACACAGCCACACATTATACAGTCTCATAGTACACAGCCACACATTATACAATCTCATAGTACACAGCCACACATTATACAATCTCATGGTACACAGCCACACATTATACAATCTCATGGTACACAGCCACTCATACAATCTCATGGTACATAACAACATATTATACAATCTCATGGTAGACAGCCACTCATTATACAATCTCATAGTACACAGCCAACCATTATACAATCTCGTAGTACACAGCCACACATTATACAATCTCATAGTACACAGCCACACATTATACAATCTCATGGTAGACAGCCACTCATTATACAATCTCGTAGTACACAGCCACACATTATACAATCTCATAGTACACAGCCACACATTATACAATCTCATGGTACACAGCCACACATTATACAATCTCATGGTACACAGCCACTCATTATACAATCTCATGGTACACAGCCACACATTATACAATCTCATAGTACACAGCCACACATTATACAATCTCATGGTACACAGCCGCACATTATACAATCTCATGGTACACAGCCACACATTATACAATCTCATGGTACACAGCCACACATTATACAATCTCATAGTACACAGCCACACATTATACAATCTCATGGTACACAGCCACACATTATACAATCTCATAGTACACAGCCACACATTATACAATCTCATAGTACACAGACACACATTATACAATGTCATGGTACACAGCCACACATTATACAATCTCATGGCACACAGCCACACATTATACAATCTCATAGTACACAGCCACACATTATACAATCTCATAGTACACATAGTCAATATATACCCATAGAAACATAGAATATGACAGCAGATAAGAACCATATGGCCCATCTACTCTGAATGAAACTTTCATTAGTCCCTGGCCTTATCTTATAGTTAGGATAGCCTTATGCCTATCCCACGCATGCTTAAACTCCCTCACTGTGTCAACCTCTACAACTTCAGCTGGAAGGCTATTCCATGCATCCACTACCCTCATATTCATACTCAGGGCACTTATAACTATGCATTATACACAGCAACACATTATTACTCTTGTGGTACACAGCCACACATTATACACTCACATGGTACACAACCACACTTTATACAATCTCATGGTACACAGCCACACATTATACAATCTCATAGTACACAGCCACACATTATACAATCTCATAGTACACAACCACACATTATACAATCTCGTGGTACACAGCCACACATTATACAATCTCATAGTACACAGTCACACTTTATACAATCTCATAGTACACAGCCACACATTATACAATCTCATGGTACACAGCCACACATTATACAATCTCATAGTACACAGCCACACATTATACAATCTCATAGTACACAGCCACACATTATACAATCTCATGGCACACAGCCACACATTATACAATCTCATAGTACACAGCCACACATTATACAATCTCATGGTACACAGCCACACATTATACAATCTCATAGTACACAGCCACACATAATACAATCTCATGGCACACAGCCACACATTATACAATCTCGTGGTTCACAGCCACACATTATACAATCTCATAGTACACAGCCACACATTATACAATCTCGTGGTACACAGCCATTCATTATACAATCTCATGGTACACAGCCACACATTATACAATCTCATGGTACACAGCCACACATTATACAATCTCATAGTACACAGCCACACATTATACAATCTCGCAGTACACAGCCACACACATTATACAATCTCGCTAGTACACAGCCACACATTGCCACAATCTCATGGCACAACCACACATTATACAATCTCATAGTACCACAGCCACACATTATACAATCCTTAGTACACAGCGCCCACGTATACAATCTCATAGTACCACACACACATTATACAATCTCGCAGCACACAGCCACACATTATACAATCTCGTGGTACACAGCCACACATTATACAATCTCATAGTACACAGCCACACATTATACAATCTCGTGGTACACAGCCATTCATTATACAATCTCATGGTACACAGCCACACATTATACAATCTCATGGTACACAGCCACACATTATACAGTCTCATAGTACACAGCCACACATTATACAATCTCATAGTACACAGCCACACATTATACAATCTCATGGTACACAGCCACACATTATACAGTCTCATAGTACACAGCCACACATTATACAATCTCATAGTACACAGCCACACATTATACAATCTCATAGTACACAGCCACACATTATACAATCTCATGGTACACAGCCACACATTATACAATCTCATGGTACACAGCCACTCATACAATCTCATGGTACATAACAACATATTATACAATCTCATGGTAGACAGCCACTCATTATACAATCTCATAGTACACAGCCACACATTATACAATCTCATAGTACACAGCCACACATTATACAATCTCATAGTACACAGCCACACA
>OW240917.1:17853743-17893095 GCA_933207985.1 Pelobates cultripes | reverse complement strand
ATACAATCTCATGGTACACAGCCACACATTATACAATCTCATAGTACACAATCACACATTATACAATCTCATAGTACACAGCCGCACATTATACAATATCATAGTACACAGCCACACATTATACAATCTCATGGTACACAACCACACATTATACAATCTCATAGTACACAGCCGCACATTATACAATCTCATGGTACACAGCCACACATTATACAATCTCATAGTACACAGTCACACATTATACAATATCATAGTACACAGCCACACATTATACAATCTCACAGTACACAACCACACATTATACAATCTCATAGTACACAGCCACACATTATACAATCTCATGGTACACAGCCGCACATTATACAATCTCATGGTACACAGCCACACATTATACAATCTCATGGCACACAGCCACACATTATACAATCTCATAGTACACAGCCACACATTATACAATCTCATAGTACACAGCCACACATTATACAATATCATGGTACACAACCACACATTATACAATCTCATGGTACACAGCCACACATTATACAATATCATAGTACACAGCCACTCATTATACAATCTCATGGTACACAACCACACATTATACAATCTCATAGTACACAGCCACACATTATACAATCTCATGGTACACAGCCACACATTGTACAATCTCATGGCACACAGCCACACATTATACAATCTCATGGTACACAGCCACACATTATACAACATCATGGCACACAATCACACATTATACAATCTCATGGTACACAGCCACACATTATACCAATCTCATGCAATTAATGTTTAAGGCAAAGGACTAGACATTGTAAAGTCCGATTTGTGAAGTTTAATATAATATAACAAAGACCAGCAGCAGCATCTAGTGGTGATTTTGAGCATGACACAATCAGACATGTGGGGAATTAAGTTTTATAACATGGTCCTTTGGAGAGCAAGGCTCCAGCCTCAGTCCTCTGGGTTTGTGATCCTGGGGGTGTGTAATAAGAGGGTGTGTAGCTCCTCCTCAGTAACCTAGTGCACAAGTGTGACATCAAATCCCACAGGGGATCCCCAGTATTAGACACCAGGGAGAGAAACCAGTCTGTGTATGAGTGTCAGTATGTGTGTATGATTGAGTGTCAGTGTGAGGCTGTGTATGAGTGTCAGTATGTGTGTGTGATTGAGTGTCAGTGTGAGGCTGTGTATGAGTGTCAGTATGTGTGTATGATTGAGTGTCAGTGTGAGGCTGTGTATGAGTGTCAGTATGTGTCTATGATTGAGTGTCAGTGTGAGGCTGTGTATGAGTGTCAGTATGTGTGTATGATTGAGTGTCAGTGTGAGGCTGTGTATGAGTGACAATATGTGTCTGTGATTGAGTGTCAGGGAGAGGCTGTGTATGAGTGTCAGTATGTGTGTGTGATTGAGTGTCAGTGTGAGGCTGTGTATGAGTGTCAGTATGTGTGTGTTATTGAGTGTCAGTGTGAGGCTGTGTATGAGTGTCAGTATGTGTGTATGATTGAGTGTCAGTGTGAGGCTGTGTATGAGTGTCAGTATGTGTGTATGATTGAGTGTCAGTGTGAGGCTGTGTATGAGTGTCAGTATGTGTGTATGATTGAGTGTCAGTGTGAGGCTGTGTATGAGTGTCAGTATGTGTCTATGATTGAGTGTCAGTGTGAGGCTGTGTATGAGTGTCAGTATGTGTCTATGATTGAGTGTCAGTGTGAGGCTGTGTATTATTGTCAGTATGTGTGTATGATTGTATATTAGTGTGAATCTATGATTGTATATTATTATGTATCTATGATTGTACAGGTGATACTCAAAAAATTTGAATATTGTGCAAAAGTTCGTTTATTTCAGTCATGCAACGTAAAAGGGGAAACTAATATATGAGATAGACGCATTACATGCAAAGCAAGATAGTTCAAGCCATGATTTGTCATAAGTGCAATGATTATGGCTTACAGCTCATGAAAACCCCAAATCCACAATCTCAGTAAATTAGAATATTGTGAAAAGGTGCAATATTCTAGTCTCACAGTGTCCCACTCTAATCAGCTAAGTAAGCCATAACACCTGCAAAGGGTTTCAAAGCCTTTAAATGGTCTCTCAGTCTGGTTCAGTAGGAATCACAATCATGGGGAAGACTGTTGACCTGACAGTTGTGCAGAAAACCATCATTGACACCCTCCATAAGGAGGGAAAGCCTCAAAAGGTAATTGCAAAGGAAGTTGGATGTTCCCAAAGTGCTGTATCAAAGCACATTATTAGAGAGTTATGTGGAAGGGAAAAGTGTGGAAGAAAAAGGTGCACAAGCAGCAGGGATGACCGCAGTCTGGAGAGAATTGTCAGGAAAAGGCCATTCAAATGTGTTGGAGACTTTCACAAGGAGTGGACTGAGGCTGGAGTCAGTGCATCAAGAGCCACCACACATCCGGATCCTGGACATGGGCTTCAGATGTCGTATGCCTCTTGTCAAGCCGCTCCTGAACAACAAACGTCAGAAGCGTCTTACCTGGGCTAAAGAAAAACAGACCTGGTCTGTTGCTCAGTGGTCCAAAGTCCTCTTTTCTGATGAGAGCAACTTTTGCATCTCATTTGGAAACCAAGGACCTAGAGTCTGTAGGAAGAATGGAGAGGCACACACTGCAAGATGCTTGAAGTCCAGTGTGAAGTTTCCATAGTCTGTGTTGATTTGGGGAGCCATGTCATCTGCTGGTGTTGGTCCACTGTGCTTCATTAAGTCCAGGGTCAAAGCAGCCGTCTACCAGGAGATTTTGGAGCACTTCATGCTTCCTTCCGCAGACAAACTTAATGTGGATGCTGACTTCATTTTCCAGCACCTGGGCACCTGCCCACACTGCCAAAAGCACCAAAGCCTGGTTCAATGACCGTGGGATTACTGTGCTTGATTGAACAGCAAACTCGTCTGACCTGAACCTGATAGAGAATCTATGGGGCATTGCCAAGAGAAAGATGAGAGACATGAGTCCGAACAATGCAGAAGAGCTGAAGGCCGCTATTGAAGAATCCTGGTCTTCCATAACACCTCAGCAGTGCCACAGGCTGATAGCTTCCATGCTACGCCGCATTGAAGCAGTAATTGCTGCAAAAGGGGCCCAAACCAAGTACTGAGTCCATATGCATGCTTATACTTTTCAGAGGTCCGATATTGTTCTATGTACACTCCTTGTTTTATTGATTGCATGTAATATTCTAATTTACTGAGATTGTGGATTTGGGATTTTCATGAGTTGTAAGCCATAATCATCGCACTTATGACAAATCACGGCTCGAACTATCTTGCTTTGCATGTAATGCGTATATCTCATATATTAGTTTCACCTTTTACGTTGCATTACTGAAATAAATGAACTTTTGCACGATATTCTAACTTTTCGAGTATCATCTGTATGATTGTATATCGGTGTGTATCTATGATTGTATATATGTGGGTCCTGCATATGGTAGAGGTGGACCTGGGCTCCAGGCAGTATTATTTCAGTTAATATACAGTGTGACCACAGGTGCAGAGTGGTAAAACGTACTCACCATTTTGCCTGCAAAGCTGACTTCAACAAACGGATCCACTAAATTTTTCTTGTTGCTGTCAAAGCCAAAGATTTGTTTGACATTGTCCAGAATGGCATCATCCACTGAAATAAGACCAGATTTACTGATTGCATTAAGATCCATTCAGGTCAGAATGCATGTTGGAAAAGCATGGAGGTCCGTATGGTCCCTGGTCGTATATCCTGAGGATGGGTTGTAGACCCTAGACCAGTGGTTCCCAACCCAGTCCAAGTGGCACACCAACAGTCTCCATTTTGTCAGTATTCCATTAGTACATATCATTGTGAAATGCCTGTATACTGTGCTGATGGTGTGCCTGAAGGTCGAGAGCCACTGATTGTCAGGGAAATCCAGGGAGATCCCAGATCTACTCTGGGTACACTCAGCAAAAACAAACAATCTACATAAAATAATAGCAATACATTAAAGAAACCAGAGTATTAAATGCTCAGTTATTTAGCTGCTAATATGAGACAGAGAGCTAGAGTTTTATATATGCTTTAAATCTGTATAATTAATAAAGGGGAAACTGTCATCTCAAAACTATAATATAATAGTACTTCCATTAAGTTTTGAAAGGAAATATATATATTTTTTAATGAAATTAAAAAAAAGAATTTGAAAAGTTCATCCCTACCTTTAGTATATGACAGGATCCATCAGCCATATACAGTATCTCACAAAAGTGAGTACACCCCTGCCCACCTGGTCTTGCCCACCGTGTTGCAGCTCAGTTTCAGGGTCTTGGTAATCTTCTTATAGCCTAGGCTATCTTATGTAGAGCAACAATTCTTTTTTTCAGTTCCTCAGAGAGTTCTTTGCAATGAGGTGCCATGATGACCTTCCAGTGACCAGTATGAGAGAGTGTGAGAGCTATAACATAAAATTTAACACACCGGCTCCCCATGCACACCTGAGACCTTGTAACGCTAACGAGTCACATGACAATGGCAAGGGAATATGGCTAATTGGGCCCAATGTAGACATTTCCACTTAGAGGTGTACTCACTTTTGTTGCCAATGGTTTAGACATTAATGGCTGTGTGTTGAGTAATTTTGAGGGGACAGCAAATGTACACTGTTATACAGGCTGTACACTTACTACTTTACATTGTAGCATAGTGTCATTTATTCAGTGCTGTCACATGAAAAGAAATAATAAAATATTTATAAAAATGTGAGGGGTGTACTCACTTTTGTGAGATACTGTATCTGAAACTTGAAAACTGACAATATAGGCTCCATGATCTTCCCTGCCTTACTTCCTGCACAAAAGCTGACAAGACAATAGAGACTAACTTTCACTTTTTAAACACAGTCTGACCCAAGATGCATGTATATGGCTGAAGGATCCTGTCCTATACTAATGCATTTTTTTATTTTTATTTTTAACTAAGGATAAGGATAATTATATCCATTGTTTAATTTTGACACTGCATTTTTTTTATCACATTAAATTTGCATTTTATATATTCACAATGCTCTTACAACAGATTGTATAAATACACTTTAGCATGTAGCACTAGCACTATTTCATTTGTCTCCCACATTGGAATTAGATATTAGGGTACTGTGAAGTAGTGGTAAGCGTAACACAATGTGGCCATATGGTCAAACTGAATCCCCATATTTGTTGGCAGTGATAGGTGATTTTAAAGGGACACTATAGGCACCCAGACCACTTCAGCTCATTGAAGTGGTCTATGTACAGTGTCAGAGGTCCCTTAACCCTGCAATGGTAAATGTTGCAGTTTTTGATAAACTGCAATAATTACCTTTGAGGGTTAACTCTACCTCTAGTGGCTCTCTGGCCACGGCACTGGCCACGCATGCTCATTATGTCCCCCCAGCTGGCTGACGTAGGGGAGCGGAGGCTGAGCCTGAACCAACGCCGAGTGTCATTGCTGGAATCAGGTAAGTGACAGAAGTGGTTTTTAACCCCTTCTACACTATGGGGAGGAGGAAGGGGGCAAGGGAGATGGGCACTATAGGAAGCTATGGTTCCAGGAAAACAAAGCACTATAGTTTCTCTTTAAGTAGCCTTATAACAATTTTAATTGTATTTTTGTGTGTGCAATCTACAGTATTCCACAGTAGAACGTTGACATCTTTACTACAACTCCCATAAACTCATGCATAGTTTTTGCTTAGAATTCCCATAGAAAATATGTCAGTATTGGGACAGGGTGAAGACCCACTTCATGTTTTGTTAAGAGCTCACAGCAGAGGGTGCAAAGCCTGGGCATTTACCGAAAATACGTGAACTTTAATAGTGGATATTTTTTATTTTGTATAATTTATTTTGTTTATCATAATATTTCATGGAATTTGACTTTTATATAAAAGAGATCAACTAAAAAAAAAAGAATGGGTGAGCTCCATTCTGGCATGTCCATTTAAGCTTAGTATGTCACTGGACTCACAGATAAATAAGAAAATCTTTAAAAAGGACTTGTCTGCCCAGCAGGTCCCAAGGAATCAACCAAGCTGCCATCTATTTCTTCATTATAAGATGTCCATTAAGACAATTATCTAATTAATTCGATTTAGACAGAGGCCATACTTTGGAAACAGGTTCAGACATTTTGTAACATAGATTCAATAAATGAATTTATTCTTAAAATACTTCTACCATAAAAGATGTTAGTCAGGACGCTGTCACATATCTCCTTGAAAATACATACTCTGGGGTAGATCCTCAGCTCTGAATATCTTCAGCCTCAGGTGAGCCCCTCGTAAGGACACCCCAGCAGGTCTCAGTAAATTCCCCTCGATGTCTTCCTTGTCCTCTGAGAGCTCCTTCTTTTCCATCTGCACAAATAGACAACACAGTTCATATTAAACTGACAAACCATCATTTAACAGTGCCAAACGTAAATCCAGCAGTTGTTGTTATTCATTGGAAACTAGGCTGCGTATTTTAGCCATATTCTTTCTGTGATCCCTGTAGTTATGTGCCAATCTCTAAGCTCTCAAATTGCTAAACTCCAGGAGAACATCAGGGAAATGTATCACCTTGTTCGATGATGACGTAACATAGATGTTTATACCACTAGATATCTACTTATAAGACTAGGAATGGGGTGCAGCCCATGGCTACATGAGTTTATTATAACTCAAAGTTGGCAGGCCTTGGTAGATAAGACTAGTATCACCAAGTTGTACTCTGCAAAGTTAGACTTAGCAGCAGTGCTTGGATTTTAGGATAGGAACCTGCAGTGGACTCAATGTCAGGAAGACCCAAAATAATTCAGCTAAACTCTTTCAATTTTCAGTAGGTTTAGTAATAAGAATGGAAGGGTCATGGTTACTCTTTACTCAAAGTACTCACTGTATCAGTCCTGAGCAACTTAATACAATTCCTGGCTCAGGGAACATTTAAGTAGATAATGTAACAATAAGTCTACATCCTCTCTAGCTAGGTTCTGGTGTCTCCAAGTGCCACCAGCAGATACCATAAAGGTCTTCACTATGTCCAGTCTCTCTCAGCTTTGATCATGGGGACGTTTACTGACGCTGTCCTGATGTACTGCAGTGACTACATTTATTAGTTTCTGTTACCTTGCCTTGGTTTTAGTCATGGTTTTCCTAAATAAATCTTGTCGAGCAATGCTAGTGAGAACAAACAGAAGACCGAGATCGGCTGAGAAATCTCAGCTATTTCTTGGTTCAAGGAAAAGTTGTAGCTTTGCAGTTAAAAAGGGAAAATCACAGATATGTCACTATTTATCTAATTGTTTTTTTTATTACTTTTTCCCTTTTGAATTATTTCCATTAAGGATTACATAATAAAAAATAAATTCTGAGAGTAAAATTCCAGATCAGAAATAATTACACAAACGTGGCATTTTTAGCCGCGCTTGCAGCCACCACTATCTCATAAAAGAGATGAGATATTAAAAGGCGTGATCAGTTTTCTTTTCTTCCTGTAGAATGTCTAGCCCTGAGCGTGATTATAACCATAGTAATAAAACACGATACTCACAGGGCAGTCGTCACCAGGACCCAGGACATACAGGCTGACCTTCAGGTAACCTTTAGCCCCGGCTGAGAAATCTTCAGGGTCCGAGAGAAGTAGCCACTTTCTAAGAAAAGCATGTTCTGAAAAATAATTAAATTTTTTCAAAATTAAAATCTTTAACCCCTGGTTCTCAAATATACCACATTCAATAATAACCAGAATGGAAAATCAGCATTCCGTGCAGTTCCGTCTCAGTAACGATAGGTGTCGCTAACGCTCTAATTGATCACATTTTACCCACTGAGTGTTATTTAACACACATGTATGAAACATAAAAGCCAGGTTTGTGCTGTACAGGTTTACATAAAGAATTAATAAAAGATAAAGACCAGAAGTGTCTAATTACACGTATTTAGACTAAACATCTCAACAAATAATTGTGGTTTGGACTCTGAGCAGAGAACATTATATGTTACTTCTGCCATCCTAATTAACCCTACACGTTAGATAAATCGAAACAAACTATTTCGGATCCATTCATTTTCATCAGGATAGCGAATTAGGGAATTATCTACTAAGCAACTGAAACAGCAAAATTAAGAAAAAAGGCTTGTCTTCATTTTGCTCTTCCTGCTGTTTAGTACACAGCTCCCTAATTTGTTAGTGTAATAATTTGGGATACGCTGCATTTCACTTACCCCATATATCTGTCATACCTAGTATCAGAGATTCAATCTATTCACCCCGATGGAATATAATTGATTGTCCTACCTACTATACAATTATAATCGCTCTCTGTGACCTGGAGCCGTATATAAAGTTTGTGTTTTTCATCAAGGCACCTAGCCTAATACCTCTTTAGTTAATTCAAACAAGGGTAATAGCATTAGTATTGGTCTTGTTTTTTGCAAGCCTAGTCTAATCTTTCTCTGCATCTCTAATATGAGTTTCTTTAGTATCACATACCCAGAGTAATTCATTAGTTTCCCTGTACATGATGTAAAAGTGGAATATGATGAAGTCACTCACTGTATATAACGACTTGTATCCAACGTTGTCGCTACATGTCAAGGGCCAGGCTCACTAAAATGCCTGTTGCTGTTGTTAGCTAGTACCTCCAGGGAGACGATACTGGCTGCTATTTAATGTCACACACTGAGTAGCAGCGCATATTATTCTCTATGGGAGCTGCTATCCCCAACTTACTGTCTGCTTTCCGACTGCTGTCCAACCCCGTTACTATTGTTTAACAGTTACTGCTAACTACTCAAATATAACACCAGCCTCGTATTTAGTGTAAAGATATTAACAGCTAAATCCCTTTATATCATATAGGAAACATACATGTTACAGCTACATGGCATTACTTTACATCCTAACGCACATACCAAAGCATATTAAACTGATTACTTTCATAATTAAAGTGTATAAATGAGCAGCTCACATCGAAGTAATGGACCTCGATAGTTACATAGATATGTATCTGGAATAGCACAAAATCCCAGTTTAATACATTGGACACAATTTCGCTATCGCCTGCTAAGATCAGGATGAAACATGTCTGATCAGAGAGGACCTGATGCAGCAATTACCCAGAGCACCTGCCTTGCAAAGACTTCTCATTGAGCTGCATTGGGAAGTCTGTGATTGGACAGCCATAGAATGTCTGGGCGGGGTTAAAAGAGGAGGGCCTGCAAAGGCAGCAAACTAGATCTTTTGCAAGCTACTTTTAGATATAACTCTAATAGAAAAATGTATAATTAAATGCATGAATGTTTTCTTTTACGGTATATCTATTAAACGGTGGTGTTTATTTTGTTTGGATTTGGTCAATGGAGTGTCCCTTTAAACATTTAAACATCTAGACTACACAATGATACTCCTTGGATAACTATTCATCTATCTCATCTCATATTCTAATGGGAAACATCAGCCAAGCGAAAGTATCAGTACAGAGCGTGAGAAATAATCAAAGGAGACGGACATATGAGTTAGACATAGCTTGTGGCCACTCTGGGGATTTTAGTCAAGATTTATTCTCCCAGACAAACCAATGGTGGCAGAGAAAAGATACTCTGAGAGCGATGGTGACTGACAAACTAAACAATGTCTGCATATTTCTCCAAGGGAACATTTTATTTTCAAATATCAGTTTGGACTCTATAAAATCTAGTAGAATTTAAGAAATGATTATAGTGGAATTACCACTTCTCTCGGATTTACACCGCTGGACAAAACATTGAAATTACCTAAATTATCATTATTATTTATACAGTGCCAACATATTCCACAGCGCTGTACAATCATAGAACAGGGATAAATGACAACAAGTAGTTGACATACTGAATATTAACAGAGGTAATAGGCGAACAAGGCCTGTTCACAGGAGCTTACAATCTATGACCTTGTGCAGGGGCGTTTTAGCCGCGAGGCAAACAAGGCATTTGCCTTGGGCGGCATTTTCCAGGGGGCGGCAAAAAAAGCCGCCCCCCAAATGCCCAGGGCAAATGCCTTGTTAGCCTTGCGGCTAACAGACATGCTGAGCGGGCGGGCAGCTGGCGAGGGAGCACTTCCTCTGACGTCATATTCCGGCTCCCAGCCTCACTCTGAGGCGCGCGAGGGAGATGAGCAGACCGCTCAGAGGAAGAGCTCCCTCGCCAGCCGCCCGCCCGCCCAGCGCCCAGCAGCCACTGGACCCCAGGGAGAGAGAGAACCCCCCCCCCCCCAGCATTCCCAAAGGTAAGGAGGCTGGAGGGGAGGGGGTTAAAAAAATAAATATGTGCGTGTGTCTGTTAGTGTGTCTGTTAGTGTGTGTGTGTGTGTGTGTGTCTGTTAGTGTGTGTGTGAGTGTGTCTGTTAGTGTGTGTGTGTGTGTGTGTCTGTTAGTGTGTGTGTTAGTGTGTCTGTCTGTTAGTGTGTCTGTTAGTGTGTCTGTGAGTGTGTCTGTTAGTGTGTGTGTGAGTGTGTCTGTTAGTGTGTCTGTTAGTGTGTGTGTTAGTGTGTCTGTTAGTGTATGTGTGAGTGTGTCTGTTAGTGTGTCTGTTAGTGTGTGTGTGTCTGTTATTGAGCGTGTCCTGCTAGTGTGTGTGCGTGTCTGTTAGTGTGCGTGTGTGTTGGCGGTTCGTTAGTGCAGCAAGTGTCTGTTAAAGTGTGCGTGTTCGTGAGTGCGTCTGCCAGTGTGTGTGTGAGCGGGCACTGTTAGTGCGTCTGTTAGTGTGTGCGTTAGTGTGTGTGTCTGTTAGTGTGTGTGTCTGTTAGTGTGTGTGTTAGTGTGTCTGTTAGTGTGTGTGTGTGTCTGTTAGTGTGTGTGTGTGAGTGTGTCTGTGAGTGAGTGAGTGAGTGTGTCTGTTAGTGAGTGTGTCTGTTAGTGTGTGTGAGTGTGTCTGTCAGTGATTGTGTCTGTCAGTGAGTGTGTCTGTAAGTGTTTGTCTGTTAGTGTGTGTGTCTGTTGGTTAGTGAGTGAGTGAGTGAGTGTGTCTGTTAGTGAGTGTGTCTGTCTGTTAGTGAGTGTGTGTGTCTGACTGTTAGTAGTGTGTGTAAGTCTGACTGTTAGTGTGAGTGTGTTTGCCTGTGAGTGTGTGTGTCAGTGAGTGTTTGTGTCTGCTAGTGTGTGTCTGCTAGTGAGTGAGTGTGTCTGCTAGTGACTGAATGTGTTTGTGTGTGTGTGTCTGACTGTGTGTGTATGTTTGCCTGTGAGTGTGTGTGTCAGTGAGTGTGTGTGTGTGTGTGTGTGTCTGCTAGTGTGTGTCTGCTAGTGAGTGAGTGAGTGTCTGTGTGTGTCAGTGAGTTTGTGTTTCAGTTAGCTAGTGTATGCGTATCTGTCAGTGAGTGTGTGTGTGTGTGTGTATTTAGAAGGCGGGGCGGGGAAGGAGGTGGGGTCGCGCCACGCATGGGAGGCGGGGTTGGGGGGGCGCCTGAGTTTTGTCCTGCCTAGGGCAGCACAAAACCAGGATACACCACTGACCTTGTGTTAACCTTTTTTTGTGAGAAGCTCAGTTTCCTTTTCAATATATATTAAGATATGGCAAATGTTATAATAATTCAAAGTGTAGAGTTTATTAGAATGACTGGTTGCTAAAATAGAGGCGTCCACGTGCAGCATGGGTGGGTTTCTATATTTAATTTTATTTCTCACACCTCACAGTTACATATTTTTAAATATAGAGATTTAGGCATCCTCAGAGCAGTTATAATGTATATTCCATTTGTGGTCCACTGTGAATCCATATTCCAGGTGTGGGTCCTAAACATGGTGGCCTCACATGGCCATTACAGTCTCCTTCATTTCTTGACAGTATCTGTAACTTTTTTCAGTGATTTTGCCCTCACAAACCATGTACATTGTGCTGCCGACAGAAATCCTCTGTAACAGAATCTTTACTAACATAACCTTCAGATGGGCACAGAGACATTAAACGACCAATTCGAGTGTTTCCTGATTGGTACTTACTTGGTTCTCCGTAAATCATTCCTACATCCATCTAAAGAGAGAGAACAGAGCAGCCATATTATAGGAACTGTTTTATTAAAATCACAACATGCAGACAGTCTAAGACAACATTACCAACAAACAGCAAACAACATACTGTAATTACTCCGTCACAGTCTGTGTGCACTGGATCTGCAGCAGACAGCCCTTACCCCCAGCCAGTAGCTCTCCCATGATGTTATATTACAGTCTCTGGCTCTGTGTGTTTAATTACTCTATCTAAAAGGGCTGTCTCACTGCAGCTCTCATCTCTCATATACATCTATCTACCCCTTCAATATTTTAGGAATCTTACCGGCTGGGATGAGTGATGGGAGTTGTAGGTGTGTTACGATGATACACAAGCATGTCCAACATCACATACAGTAGTAATGTTTCTTATTATTAGAAATACTTACCCGAAATTCACCAATACTGGAGTCTGTTCGAAGGGATCGCGAATCAAAGACCTGAGGACAGTAAAATAAAATCCATTAAAGCAGCACTGGAGGGGAGAGCAGTGGAACATACTGAGGATTTGAATCATTTAAAGAGACTCTCCAGTGCCAAGAAAACAAACCGTTTTCCTGGCACTGCATGTCCCCTCTCCCTCCCACCCTCCATCCCAAGTTGCTGAAGGGGTTAAAACCCCTTCAGTGACTTACCTGTATCCAGCGCCGATGTCTCTCGGCGCTGGGTCAGGGACCGCCCACGCTCCTCCCCCGCCGACGTCATCTGGCGGGGGAGACCTATTGAGCATGCGGGGTAATGCGCGCACGCGCATTAGACCTCCCCATAGGAAAGCATTGAATAATGCTTTCAATGCTTTCCTATGGGGATTTCAGCAACGCTGGAGGTCCTTACACACCGTGAGGACGTCCAGCGATGCTCTAGCACACATTTCATGTGCTAAAAAAACACGGAAGTGCCCTCTAGTGGCTGTCTACTAGGCAGCCACTAGAGGAGGAGTTAACCCTGCAAGGTAAATATTGCAGTTTATGAAAACTGCAATAATTAAACATTCAGGGTTAAGGGTAGTGGGAGTTGGCACCCAGACCACTCCAATGGGCAGAAGTGGTCTGGGCGCCTGGAGTGTCCCTTTAAAGCTTATTGTGTCTGACACTGGGTCAACGCCAAATAAAGATGAAGAAAGTAAATCTACTCGCTCTACCTACATATCATTATTATTGTTATTACACGTATCGGGAAAGTTAGAATTTTAGCTCAAATATTTTTAGCCAAGTTAAAACAAATTGCTGTTCTGGAAATTTAACTCAGATACCAATTTAGCCTAAATTTTGCTCATCGGTTTTGAAGTTACCACAATTTATTAGTGAATGGATCCCAATCTGTTCTTTTTTTTCCTTTTATTTTAATGAAAGTCACTAAACACACATGAAACATGCATAGCCTTGCAGTAATTATAGAGCTTTAAGATGTATTATAAGTGGCTCATTGCCTGGACTAGTGTCGGCCACAGGCACAATCCACAGATTCACCATATTATGTGCAGTTTTATTTATATATCAATATAATGATTTATGGATATTCATAGTATTTCCGAGGATTGTATTTCCCTACTCACCGTCAGGAACACTGGCTCATCGAAGAGCTCAGCCGGGGACTCAAAGAAATTGAAGAAGAAAGTCTGAAAAATAAAATAAATACACAATATTCTAACCATAAATGAAATAATGTGGGTAATGATACATTTTACCTCCTAAAATTATAAAATAAAACCTGACAAACAGGCAGATGTACAAAACAAATACATACATACATTTAGGTCTGGAAATATTTGGACACTGACACGATTTTCATAATTTTGGCTTTGTATGCCACCACAATGGACTTGAAATGAAACAAATGAGATGTAATCGAAGTGCAGACTTTCAGTTTTAATTTAAGGGGGTGAACAAAAATATTGTATGAAACGTTTAGGAATTGCTACCATTTTCATACACAGTCCCCTTATTTCAGGAGTTTAAATGTTATTGAATAAGATAAAACAATCCTAAATAAAATGTACATTTTTAATACTTTGTCAAGAATCCTTTGTAGGCAACGACTGCTTGAAGTCTGGGACGCGTGGACATCACCAAACGTTGGGTTTCCTCCTTTGTGAGGCTGTGCCAGGCCTTGGACTTTGTAGCTGTCTTCAGTTGTTTGTTTGTGGGTTTTTTATAGTACGTTTTGTCTTCAGCATGTGAAATGCATGTTCGATCGGGTTGGAAACCCGGTCATTGGAAACCACGCATGTCCATGCCATCACACCATCGCCACCGTGTGCCATTCCAAGCCTTCTTTATACTTTTTTATTACCATCATTCTGGTACAGGTTGATCTTAGTTTAGTCTGTCCAAAGAATGCTGTCCCAGAACTGGCTGGCTTTTTTAGATGTTTTTTTTTTTTTTGGAAAAGTCTAATCTAACCTTTTTATTCTTGAGGCTTATGAATGGTTTGCACCTTGTGATGAAACCTATGTATTTGTTCTTGTGAAGTCTTCTCTTTATGGTAGACTTAAATAATGATAGGCCTACCTCCTGGAGAGTGGTCTTTAACCCCTTAAATCCAGAGGGCGTACTATAACGTCCTGCAGGAGCTGGGTCTAAACGCCGACGGGCCTAATAGTACGCCCTCGCTATAATGGCCGCCCACTGCAGATCGCGGTCGGGGGGGATACCCCCCTGTGGCTGGTGACCGCGATCTGCAGTCTCTGATCGCAGTGACAGGCTGTTACTGCGATCAGTACTTACCGTGTGTCAGCCGAACACATGTGGCTGACACTAATCGCGGTCGGGGGGGATGCCCAGGTAACCCCCCGTGGCTGGTGACCGCGATCTGCCGTCTCTGATCGCAGTGACAGGCTGTCACTGCGATCAGTACTTACCCTGTGCAAGTATGTTTATGAATGGGTTAAGCCTTCCCCCTAATCCTCTAGTGGCTGTCTCATTGACAGCCACTAGAGGCGCTTCCGTGCTTCTCACTGTGATTTTCACAGTGAGAGCACGCAAGCGTCCATAGGAAAGCATTATGAATGCTTTCCTATGTGACCGGCTGAATGCGCGTGCAGCTCTTGCCGCGCGTGCGCATTCATCCGACGGGGAGGAGAGAAGGAGGATCGGAGGAGGAGAGCTTTCCGCCCAGCGCTGGAAAAAGGTAAGTTTAACCCCTTTTCCCCTTTCCAGAGACGGGCTGGAGGGGGTCCCTGAAGGTGGGGGCACCCTCAGGGCACTATAGTGCCAGGAAAACGAGTATGTTTTCCTGGCACTATAGTGGTCCTTTAAGCTGAAGTGGTCTGGGTGCCTAGAGTGGTCCTTTAACTATATTACCCTATGTCTCTCTTTTTCTGATTATCTTTTCAGATTGATTGACTGTAATTTGGGTATTGTTACTTATTTACTCTGAGTGTTCTCACCATTTTCTGTTTTTTTTTATTTGTGGTAGTGTGGCCCACGAAGGTGATTGTAGCACCATTATATTTCAGGAATTTTTAATATATTTGTTTTCATACTTTATATACTGACAATAATATTATCAATAAAAATACAGTTTTTATTTGAAAAATGAAAAAAAAAAAATGAACACTAACTTTGGCTAGGTTTTGTGCCCAAGTGGCTACTACAAAAGACTGTGTGTACCCCATTTTGAATACCCTAGGATGTCTACCTTTTCAAATGGTATGCCGTGAAGGGGGTAATTTTTATTTCTTGGCTGCCATACGGTCTTAAAGGCAACCTAGGCTCAGCAAACCAATCTGTCAAATTTATATGTAAAAAAAATAATAATGAACAAGCCGTATATTTGACCCTGTAACTTTCCAAAACCCTGTAAAACCTATACATGGGGGGTACTGTTTTACTCGTGAGACATTTCTGAATATAAATATGAATGTTTTATTGCAGTAAAACCAGTATTGTGACATTATAAGTTAAATTGACATGCAGAAATTGAAACAGCAAAATTTCTTAATATTTTTAACTTTTTTAGATTTTATTCATATAAAATGGGGTTCCATATATGAATGTTTGATATGGAATGAAAGCCCTGTTTCCCCTGAACAAACCAATATATAATAAGTGTGGGTGCACTTAGTAAGAAAGAGGTAAATTATAGTTGAACAGACAGAGAGTCAAATTCTGTGGTTTGTTTACATTTTGTTTTGATCACAACTCGTACATTTGGCTCAGTCCTTAAGAGGTTAATTGGCTGGATGTTGTAAAAGGGTTTTTCTTTATCATTAAAAGGATCCTTATCAGCCACTGCTGTTTTCTGTGGATGTCCAGGCCTTTTTGTGTTGCAGAGCTCACCAGTGCTGTTCTTTTTTACTCCGAATGTACCAAACGGTTGATTTAGCCACTCTTAATGTTCCTGCTATCTCTCTGATGATTTTTTGCAGCCTAATGTTGGCCTGTTTCACTTTTGACTGCATGTTGTGGGTTCACAGCAACAGCTTCCAAATGTGAATTCCACACCTGGAATCAACTCCAGACCTTTTACCTGCTTAATTGATGAAGAAATAACAAAGGAATAATCCACACCTGTCCACGAAAGTGCTTTTCAGTCAATTGTCAAATTACTTTTGGTTCCTTGAAAAAGAGGGGTCTACAAATTAAAGAGCTTTAATGTCTGGACCCTTCCTCCAATATGGATGTGAATACCCTCAAATTAAAGCTGAGAGACTCCACCTTCATTATTTAACTGTAACTTGAATTTATTTTGGTAAACAGCCAAAATAGCAAACCATGTGTCAGTGACCAGATATTTCCGGAGCTAACTGTAAATGAGGCTTGCCCCTTGTAAAAAGTACCATAACCATAGTAAATCACATTCATTCATATCCACACGTATATAGATTTTCTTTCCAAACATCAGTGTTTTTCATTTCAAACATGTTATCTGATCTCATAAACAAGTCATGGGATATTTCTGAACTCACCTCATCAAAAAACGGATTATTCCCTTTACGTATCCGTGTCCTCTTGGTCTGGCCAGCGACTGTCACCTTAACTACTGGTTTAATGTTTACACCTGGAATCTGCCGTCCTTCGATCACGCGGACACGAATCTGAGTTGGAAAGAGGAAGGGATGACGTGTATCTTGTGATGGGGCTAATATTTTAACATCGATAATTACTGTTTGCAGTCTCATAAGTCATAGTATTATAATGTAGTCATTACATTTACAGTAATATGATCATTTATTCTGATAAGATGAATAATGTAATAATTGAATATTCCTCAGTGTACAGTAATGTGATAAACGTAACCTGCTAAACGTTCCATAGGCTCTTATTCAGTAATAAACTAATTTAAGAGAAACTAAACTGTAAAATAATATTTCTTTCATACAATATAAAAAAAAGCCATCAAACCAACATCTTTGTCTGCTTAAAGGGACACTATAGTGTCAGGAATACAAAATTTGTATTCCTGATCATATAGTTTTAGAATCCCCTTTTAGGCCCACATTGACAACATTGTGACTGCAAGAACGTTATGGCAGTTGTATTTCACAACATCTGGAGTGGTGAAGTTTTCCTACCCCCATCCTATACTTTATAGAAAGATGTTAAAACTTTCCGCAGCCGCTAATTACTCGTTGATAAACATTAACAGTTGTGGATTGGAAGGTTCCAGTAAACAGTAACAACAGTGACTGTTATTTTAGGGGTTACAAACATGTCTCTAAATTATAGCGATAAGCATGTAAGCGAGTTCACAAATGAGTAAAAGTGTTTTCCTCACTTGAAAGTCTTGTGGCTTATTCGATAATATCTTCTTTGCAGTACTTTTCTTCCTTTTCAGACCTTGAACAGGTAGATGGGGAGGTTTTTTGGGAAGACTTGGCTGATCTGATCCGCCAGCAACTTGCGATATTGTATCTCCCTCATCTCCAGTGACAATCTGGTCTTCAGTGTCTTCCTCACCAGCCGTATCTGAAATACATTAAATAAGGATCACGAATTGTGCATGGGGGTGCTTTCCTTGCACATCATGAGGGTGTGAAAATGCCTGGAAACATTTTATGTTATTAGTAGGCTAAATCATCATGTGGGTATCAGATAAGGTGGTATCAGATAAGGTGAGTAAGGATCTAGAGGTAGAGTAGGTAAAGAATAGGCAGGTTATAATCTCCCTACAGAATTCAGTACACTCCCAAGAGCCAGCATTGAGCTGTGACAATATATGTTTCTCTGTCACAAACATTCTCAGGTATAGCCAGGATTAACAGTTATACAAATTAAGTTATAAATGGACACAATATCTCAACTAACATGTTTCTGTGGGGTATGGGGCAGAATCTAAAATGGGGCACATCATGACAGAGACCTCTCATCAAACTGCCATTACTGTGTTTTGGCTCCAAGCTCTATAAATTGTTGGAATATACCTGGTACAATTGCTTTCTTGTTTCTCAGTACTAAACCTTGTTCAAAGCTTGTTTCTGCTCTTGTCCTCAACTAAAATCTCACCGACCAAAAGGGACCAATGAATTAACTGCTAACAATGCTAAATCTACTAATTCACCTGGATGTTCTGGCTTATGACCTTCTACCTACTCCACACTTTCTGCCAGGTGTGTATTACTTAATTATCATTTTTCTAACTTCTCATCTCCCTGTCATACCTTATATACATTTCCAAACTATTTTTATATTTAATATTACCTATCACCAGATTTAATCTCAGTAATTCAATGTATACTTCATCTCTAAGTAAAAAGTACTTCCCCACTTGATCCCCCCAAATCACTGATGACCTTCAAAAGTCCTATGGCGTCATTCCCATCTCCTAATCTGTTTATATGCCTTCACTGGGGATGCCCTCATCTTAAAGATTGTCCTTCCCTGTCGATTCTGACCAGTTACCTGACAGTTACAAAAGACATATGAAAAAATATTAACTCCATTTTCTGCATTATTTTACTCTCTCATCTTCCTACTGTCTGGTCTAAATCTTACACTACTAACATTTAAACCCAAACACACGTAGTGTGTACAGATACATATAGATACTGACTCTACACCTAACTTTCTTTATTTCCACTGTTTGTATGTGTATCCCACTTCCTAGATTGTAAGATTGTAATCGTCATCTCTTCTTGGGTTTTCCAAAAATACATTCTCCTCAATGACTTGTGAGTTGTGTGTACCTATTGAATAGAGCTTTTTTTTAGCTGTTTCAGGGCAGGTCTTTTAGACATTGTTACATTATGAAATGGTTTTGAAACGCTCTCCTTCGTGGATTATCTCAGGTGCTTACTGAATTAAACCCGAACAAGTTTGAGCCTCGACATCCCTAAAACCAGTGGCAAAGATTTATTCAAATGCATTTCTGGGTCATTCCACAATGAGTTAAATGACACAGGGAGAAAAGCTTTGTTAGTCATTTTTTATCATTTTACTAGATTTTGCATAACACATAACTAAGCTGTATTGCTGTGTTTACATGGTTGTCTGAGCTATACAGCCTGTAAACCTATTAACTGTCAAGTTTTTATAATTATTGTCCCATTACTTATATTATGTTTTGTATAATTAATGTCTTATTCGTTTACTTTATGTTCACATTTAGAGAAATTCCGTTTGATCTTTGTTTCTGTATCGTGTTATCTTATTCTGAATAAATGTTACTTTCCTTATTTAGAAATTGATTGTGATTACTGTTCACAGGGCTATCCTTGTACGAATTCAACAAATAATTCACATTTAATTCCTGACAGTTAATAGGGAATAATCTTGACAGATGTTGTAATTTATATCGTAAGAAAAATGTGCTGAATTTACAGTAAAAATAGAGAAAAAAGAGAGAAAACTGTATCTATGCCGTTCCTACTTGCTACTTAATATCTGGCATTGATGTTACAGAATTGTCAACTGTGGCAAAGATCATTCAAACTGTGGATAGGAATCTTATTGTGAAGCTATTCCAGATTTTAATAACAGTTGCATGTAATACCACTCTTGTCCTGTAGGTGGAGCTGGGAATGTTCTCAAAGACCTTTAAAGACAGATACAAGAGATAGCCTCAAAACAAGTTTAAGGGTGAAAATATTACTTTATAGATAAAAGAGAGAGAGCTCAGTAGACAGCGTTCCAGTTGCAGAGTCTCAGAATAGCAGATTCAATTCACAGCGAGATCAAACCAGCCTTCTATTACTCTAAGGTTAATAAATCCCCATGAATAAATCTCATCCCATTGTACAGCGCTACAGAATTTGTTGGCGCTATATAAATAATAAAATAATAATAATAAATAATAATAACGTGTATTTACGGTTCCATATAAAAGCAAGAGAATCTATGTCCTACAGGTTTACCCCATAAAATGAATCTCAATGTGAAGTCTTTAAATTAAATTTTATACAACAATGTATGGTCTCTTTTTTTCCATGTTTTAAGTTGCAAAATAATCCAAAAGCAGGTGGTAAAAGCCCTCCCACCGGCTCTGATAATCAGCCATACGTGATGAGCAGTAGATGTTTATGACAGGTCAGTGCGTGTCCACACACATTTTTGCGACAACACTGGCAACAGAAGTTACATAGGATTATTGAAGAGCAGCTTTGAGAATGTTCGACATCAGTAGGAATACTCCCAGGAGCTGGATATGGCCGCAATTAAAGTAAAAGTTCCTGGAAAGTTGCGTGCAAGTAGCTTTCTCTTTGCAGAACACGTTCTAAGGTTTAGGCGAGGTCTCATTGAGTGATGTTTGAGAAAATACAAACAAAATTGCAAAGATGTATTTTTGGAGAAGCTTTTCAAATGATTTAATATTTTTGGATAAACTTTTATAATTATATGTTTCAAATTAGTAAAATATAAAAATATATATATAAATATATTTTAAAAAAATATCAAAATATTAAATTATTTTACAAAATAGTAAGTCATTTAAAAAGCTTATTCAAAAATATTTATATCGGGGCTGAAGGTCACATCTCGTCACACAATTCTGATTGTATGGACTGACATGGCGCTCACACTGTCCTGCCTGGGGGCAGCAGGATAGGACCTCAAAAGCTGGACTACTGGGAGGCATGCGGAGGGAACCTGTAACATTCACACACCAGACTGAACCTACGACAAGGCAGCCTGGAACTGAAATGCTGATGTAATCCCTATTTAGGAGAAATGATTGACAAACCTCAGAGATTGTTTTAGCCTTATTTGGGCCCTGTCAGTGAGGCACAGCTGATCCTCCCCATCTATGTTTCATTCATTTTCTGATGGTATTCACAGCTGACGTCCTATGTCTGTCCTCATTCCTCTCTCTTTGTGTCTCATTCTCTCCTCTCCCACCTTTACATCACGTGTCCTCTAACTATTTTTTTATTATCTTATGGATTCTTTTTGTTTTGAATAAAATACTTAATATTAAGCATTCACTGGTGTATATTCTGATTTAATGACTGAATTCCTTATATCTGCTGCTGTTACTCTTCCTTGGATGAGAAGAAATGGATAAGAAGTGAGTACTTACCAGTGACTGTGTCCAGCTCATTTAGAGACGGAGTGGGCTCCTTGATGGGGGTAGGTGGATTAATAGGTACAGCTCCAGGTGGGGGGAAGTATGAAAGCTGCAAGGTTAATGTGGCCTGAAAAATGAAAAATGGATAGGAATTAATAAAGAACATTTACATACACTCAGTAAGTAACACTGATCCCTGAGATACAATAATCCCCCTCATTTTCCTAAAGATTTACTAACACTACCCCTTCCTGAACTCTCACACTGACCCCCTGGCACCTTCCTATACACTCACTGAGTAATGCTACCCCTTCCTAAACACTCACTGAGTGACACTAACCTGCCAGGTACCTTTCTGAACACTCACACTGACCACCTGGCACCTTCCTATACACTCATTGAGTAATGCTACCCCTTCCTATACACTCACTGAGTGACACTAACCTGCCATGTACCTTCCTGAACACTCACACTGACCCCCTGGTACCTTCCTATACACTCATTGAGTAATGCTACCCCTTCCTAAACACTCACTGAGTGACACTAACCTGCCAGGTACCTTTCTGAACTCTCACACTGACCTCCTGGCACCTTCCTATACACTCATTGAGTAATGCTACCCCTTCCTATACACTCACTGCTAGCCGTTCCTAAACTACCCCTAATGCTACCCCTTCCTATACACTCACTGAGTGACACTAACCTGCCATGTACCTTCCTGAACACTCACACTGACCCCCTTGTACCTTCCTATACACTCATTGAGTAATGCTACCCCTTCCTAAACACTCACTGAGTGACACTAACCTGCCAGGTACCTTCCTGAACTCTCACACTGACCCCCTTGTACCTTCCTATACACTCATTGAGTAATGCTACCCCTTCCTAAACACTCACTGAGTGACACTAACCTGCCAGGTACCTTCCTGAACTCTCACACTGACCCCCTGGTACCTTCCTATACACTCATTGAATAATGCGACCCCTTCCTAAACACTCACTGCTAGCCGTTCCTTAACTACCCCTAATGCTACCCCTTCCTAAACACTCACTGAGTGACACTAACCTGCCAGGTACATTCCTGAACACTCACACTGACCCCCTGGTACCTTCCTATACACTCATTGAGTAATGTTACCCCTTCCTAAACACTCACTGAGTGACACTAACCTGCCATGTACCTTCCTGAACACTCACACTGACCCCCTGGTACCTTCCTATACACTCATTGGGTAATGCTACCCCTTCCTATACACTCACTGCTAGCCATTCCTAAACTACCCCTAATGCTACCCCTTCCTAAACACTCACTGAGTGACACTGACCTGGCAGGTACCTTCCTGAACTCTCATACTGACCCCCTGGTACCTTCCTATACACTCATTGAGTAATGCTACCCCTTCCTAAACACTCACTGAGTGACACTAACCTGCCAGGTACCTTCCTGAACACTCACACTGACCCCCTGGTACCTTCCTATACACTCATTGAGTAATGCTACCCCTTCCTAAACACTCACTGAGTGACACTAACCTGCCAGGTACCTTTCTGAACTCTCACACTGACCTCCTGGCACCTTCCTATACACTCATTGAGTAATGCTACCCCTTCCTATACACTCACTGCTAGCCGTTCCTAAACTACCCCTAATGCTACCCCTTCCTATACACTCACTGAGTGACACTAACCTGCCATGTACCTTCCTGAACACTCACACTGACCCCCTTGTACCTTCCTATACACTCATTGAGTAATGCTACCCCTTCCTAAACACTCACTGAGTGACACTAACCTGCCAGGTACCTTCCTGAACTCTCACACTGACCCCCTTGTACCTTCCTATACACTCATTGAGTAATGCTACCCCTTCCTAAACACTCACTGAGTGACACTAACCTGCCAGGTACCTTCCTGAACTCTCACACTGACCCCCTGGTACCTTCCTATACACTCATTGAATAATGCGACCCCTTCCTAAACACTCACTGCTAGCCGTTCCTTAACTACCCCTAATGCTACCCCTTCCTAAACACTCACTGAGTGACACTAACCTGCCAGGTACATTCCTGAACACTCACACTGACCCCCTGGTACCTTCCTATACACTCATTGAGTAATGTTACCCCTTCCTAAACACTCACTGAGTGACACTAACCTGCCATGTACCTTCCTGAACACTCACACTGACCCCCTGGTACCTTCCTATACACTCATTGAGTAATGCTACCCCTTCCTATACACTCACTGCTAGCCATTCCTAAACTACCCCTAATGCTACCCCTTCCTAAACACTCACTGAGTGACACTGACCTGGCAGGTACCTTCCTGAACTCTCATACTGACCCCCTGGTACCTTCCTATACACTCATTGAGTAATGCTACCCCTTCCTAAACACTCACTGAGTGACACTAACCTGCCAGGTACCTTCCTGAACTCTCATACTGACCCCCTGGTACCTTCCTATACACTCATTGAGTAATGCTACCCCTTCCTAAACACTCACTGAGTGACACTAACCTGCCATGTACCTTCCTGAACACTCACACTGACCCCCTGGTACCTTCCTATACACTCATTGAGTAATGCTACCCCTTCCTAAACACTCACTGCTAGCCGTTCCTTAACTACCCCTAATGCTACCCCTTCCTATACACTCACTGATTGACACTGACCTGCCAGGTACCTTCCTGAACTCTCATTGAGTAATGCTACCCCTTCCTATACACTCATTGAGTAATGCTAAATAATGTATGGGTTGAAGTTTCTGTTTGTTGTCTGTTAGTTTCCCTCTCTGTGATCCCCTGACTTTGTTTTACAGAATAGAATCCCACATCACTGTATCCTAACCCTGCCGAGGGTTTAATAGACCAGTTATTTTTATGACCTGTGATTAAAGTAAAACTGGAATATATTAAGTAGACTATAGCTGTTTAAACACGTGATAGATGTAGCAGACTATCTGACTATCAAAAATGTCTGTAGGCAATGAGTGCTTTTTGAAGGATGCGTAGGGGACTGTTATTATAATACAGAATCCAAAAACAACGGCAATCAGAGAATTAGCACAGCAATCAGGAAGCTTTCTCTGGCAGACACATTAATGGATCCACGTGGACAATCTATTTCTGCATTGCCAAGAAATACTGTACAAATGTCAACACAGGGGTCCACAGGAAGCTCCGGCTGAGGTCCGTGAAAATAAGTGATACTGAACATATTACTGGGTGTCTACATATGCCATCTTGATTTGGAAAAATCAGTTAGCAGGGAGCTTGTTCATATACTGAATCTTTTGACTATATATTAAATATATAAATAAGATAATTCTACTTCATTTCATCTTCCGAAGCATGCTTTCCAGTGCTTCCAGAGCTCATCACATTCCACAGCCAGAAAAGGACGAACAATATGACAGAAACAAGAGGATTCTCAGCTGTGAAGTAACGATATGGAGCTTTAGACATGCAGGAAGCAGGGCCCATAACACAGATGGTCTTATTTCAACAATGTCTCCAAATTCATAAAGTCCAGCTCATAATGTGTCTTTTACAAAGGTCAGGATTCCATATTGTTTAAAGGACAACTGTCGCCAAGTTTTCAATTCTCACCTTTTAAAAGGTTTTTTTTACATTAAAAGAAACGTAATTATATTTTTTAAAGGATGTGTATTTATTAAATTTTTTTGAAAATTTAGCTTTTTGATATCCGACTGAGCGGCCATGTTGGGTCAGACTCTGCTGTTATCCGACCAACTGCTGCTCAACCTAACTTGCCGGCTGCTGTGATCGCTCTGTGTGTACCTGCAGGATCGAGTCATTTAGGTTGAGCAGCGGTTGGTCAAATTACAGTATAGTTTGACCAAAGTGTGACATTTTCTCAAAAACATCAATACACATTAGCTAAACAAACACCATTAAACACCATAGTGTAAGCTCTCAGTCACCAGAGTAAACCATATTTATTAATGCCTTACTCAGACATCTGTCATTCAAAGAGATAGTATTTGAGTTAATATTTGAGACGTGGATGTTTTTATTTTATTAGTTACTAATTTTTGCCTCACACGTGAGAGAGTTCTTGACTCCTGTCTCCTGACATTAAACAGCAGCGAGGCATTTTTAAGTGTGAATCTTCCTATGTCCAAGCGAAAGGGCAGAGACAGGGAGGGAAATACAGAAAAGGGTGTGGGGGATATTTTAGGGTTGTCCTCATTGTTATGTTTTGGTAGCCTGTATGTAACGGAGATAGTATGCTTAAAGTCTAAAAATAAATGTACATACATATGTTTGTGTTACATTTGTATATACAAAAAGAGAGGAGACAAGAAAGAAAATCAACATAAAATTCCATTTTTAGACTCACGTTGCAAAAACATAGCGCACACACACACACAAATACACACATATATAGATATAAGATAATTATAGGATAAACAAACAAAAAAGAAAGAGACGGCAAGCAAGAGTCATTACTTTCGGAAATAATAAATGCTGGGGTCATAATGCAGCGGGTGGTAATGTCCTAAATACCACAATCACAAGCAATGACATGAAATGACAACAAGAAGCTCCCAGATACATGACATGAATTGTAACGTAAAAAATATGCAGTTAATATAGACATTTTCAAAATGCATAACATGAGCGAAATGAAGAAGGGATTTAGTCACAAAACTAGAATTGAGCCATCAGATGATATCATTTTGTTAACATCTTGAGAAATATCACTTTGTTTATTCAGCAACAAAAACAGGCAAATCTATAAAGTCCTTCAGTCTTCTTAGACTCAATAATACTTGTTACGGTGGATATGGATTGCCGAGGCCAATAAGAAATTGCAATGATGACTGTGGCAAAGGGAAATTGGCTGTGAATGAGTTTCAGGAGATTCTTGTGCAACAATTTGTACTAATCATCGTCATTTTGTATGAAAAGATATAGTACAGATCATGCACAAGCAGCTCTTCTATTCTACTTAGTATGAGCAAGTGATGAGCATATTGTATTATCAGCCTAATTTACAGTGAAATAATATCTCTAGCTGCGTTTTTTAAAAACTTGTGTTGGTAGATAGGCTCGTAACCATTAACACAGGCGTATCTCATTTTGCCATGAGTTCAGAGGCATCACACCAGGAAATCACGCTGGACCAAGTTTATAAATCAGGGAGCCGGTTAGTAAATTGCATGGATCCTTTAGAAGAAATACACGTGTAAGTGAATTGTTGCTGTTTTGCTTGTGCACTTATAAATCAACCTGTCTAGGGCCACAATCAGAGAAGGGCCATGATTGAAGATCTATTTAGTAAGTGTAGACACAGAGAATAAAGACATCACTCAGACTGCAGTAAACATCGAGAGGTTCCGTACATAAAGGAAATATCAATATATTAAAAACTAAATTATGAAAACTCCATGCGTCATTATAATGACATTGCTGTAGAGTTACGTGACCCAGTCATTACTTACCCCTATACTCTGATTCTTGTTGTCCAGAAGAGGGGCGTTAAATGTGGCCGTCAAGTTGGGAGATGTAAATAAATCCCGAAGTAATATTCTGGTTTGACCCAGAAACCTACAAGAAAGAACAAAGAATGTAAAGAGACATACTGGGAGAAAAATGCAGAAATTCTTCACACAATCGCAAAAAGACTCCTAGATTCCAAAAGTGACTCCCAAAAGATCTAATTTTTTCACATGGATCCAATGTCATGTTAAAAGGTAAAATCAGTGTACACAGTAATTATGTGTGTTCACCTACTGTGCCCAAGAATTCTCAAAAAAAGAAAACTATACTTTGGAATAGAAGTACAGTATTGTTTTCTGTTGTTAACAGTTATTGGGCACAATAGTACAGCTTTAAAATGCCACTGACTGCTCCCATGGCCGTCTTTAATACAAGGAAAACAAAGCAGATGCCCCAAGCCCAGTTACACCTGGGAGACCCAAAGCAGCTACCCATACCAAGTTGAAGGGACACATTGGGTGGCCCATGTATTTAAGGTCGCCTGATGATTATCACTAATCAGGGGCACGGTCAGGCTCCATGGCCCTTTAAGAGTGCAACTGGACCCCTGTAATATCTGCCAGCTGAGAGGAAGTGACAGCCAATCACCTCCTCCCAGCTTCATAAGAAAACGCCTCGAGGGAGGGAAAGAGGGTGGGAGGCGGCAGGGATGGTACACACAGGCATCATGGGAAAGAGTGGCAGAAGTGAGCTGCTACTGACCCTCACGTTCACTCCCATTAGCTTCAGTCAACATACAAAATTAATAAAAGGAATGGAACATTTTAGCTATGAAGAAAGGTTACCAAATTTAAACTTCTTTAGTTTAGAAAAAAGTCGCCTCAAAGGGGATATGAGAACATTATACAAATTTATTGTATACTATACAAACCACACGATACAAACCATTGTGTGGAAATCTATTCACAAACAGGACTATACATAGGACATGAGGATATGCGTTTAGACTGGAAGAAAGAAGATTTCGTCTAAGGCAAAGGAGAGCATTTTTTTACCATAAGAACAATAAGGATGTGGAATTCTCTGACTGAAGAAGTAGTTTTATCAGAGTCCATACAGATGTTTAAACAGCAACTAGATGCATACTGCAAAAACAGAATATTCAAGCATATAATCTTTCAATGTAGGGTAATAACTGCTTGATCCAAGGATTAATCTGACTGCCATTCTGGGGCAAGAAGGATTTTTTTTCCTAGTTTGTTGCAAAATTGGAAGTGCTTCAAACTGTTTTTTTGCCTTCTTTTGGATCAACAGCAAAAAACAAATGTGAGGAAGGCTGAACTTGTTGGACACATGTCTCTTTTCAGCCCATGTAATTATGTAACTATGTTACATCCTCAGAAGCCCAAGCAAGTCACACTCCTTGACACAAAAGGTATGCTAGGGAGGTGGCTGCAAATATAAAAATTTATAACATGTATGTGTCTATGTACGTCAGGGTGTGTGTGTGTGTGTGTCGGTGTGTGCATCTGTGTTTCAGTGTGTGTATTCTGTGTCAGTGTGTGTATCTGTGTGTGGATGTGGTAGTGTGTATCTGTTTGTCAATGTGTGTTTATGTGTGTCAGAGTTTGTATCTGAGTGTGTGTATTTGTGTGTCAGTGTGTATGTGTGTGTCAGTGTGTATCTGAGTGCCACTGTGTATCTAAGTGTGTGTTTGTATGTGCCAGAGTGTGTGTGTGTGTGTGTGTGTGTGTGTATGTGTCACATACAAACACACAGCCCTGGCATTCAAACACAAACACTACACACAAGTACGTCACTGCATTCCAATGGTAACAGTACTTACAAATACACCTCTACGTGCACACACATATACTCTATACAAAAACATGCTTACATTGAAACGCAAAAACACTGCTCACAGATACAACCATGCAAGGATTGTAAAATGGTCGATCCTGAGCTGGCATAGCATCGTTGGGGGTTGAACGACAGATGGTTATCCATCTTTTCGTGCTAGAGGGAGGCCCAAAAACCTTTCTTGCACCAGGGTCTCCTCTGCATTAATTCCGCCACTGGGTTGGGGTGGAGGGTGTTATTGCATGCATGGGGGTAAAGCAGGGTCCACCAAAGCAAATGCTTGCCCAGGGTCTAATCAATATTAAAGACAGCACTGACTGCTCCATCCCACGCAATTCACAAGCTGTCCTTTACAATGGCTACGCAAATCTCTTGAGATAGCTGCCTTATCATCATCATTCTGCAAAAAGTCCATCATCAGTGAAACATGGGAAGGGAGCACCACCCATCACCCCTCTAATGCACAATAATATCTACCATCTAGTTCCAATAGAAAAGTTTAGATTCAAGCTACCCATGACTTGTTCTCTAAACTATGAGATTAATGACTTAATGTCTGCTCGACCTTCCTCTGACCCAATATCACTCGCTCCCTTACTGCATAGAAAGCATTAGACAGAGTCATGGACGATAAGTATGCTTTTCATTTTATTGTCTAGTTTCCTGGAAATACGTTATTTTTTCTTTACTGCAATTTATGTTTTCATAGTGTATTGTAATCTGTATGCCGTGTTGTGCTATGAAAACATGCAAGTTATTAAAGGAAAAATGTAACAATTTTTATTATTTTTTTTTTTAAATTAAAGATTAAATGCATTATAACCTCTGCAGATAATATTGTAATGGGTATTTTTTGAAAACATTTTTATAATAAAAATTGCATTTTTATGATGTGCTCCTGTGTTAAACGGTGAGATTCCCTTTAATTAAAACAAAGTGGGAAGAAATATATTCACAGCATGTTTTTGTACGACGTGTCTCATTGACAATTTGCAAAACCATCCGCAGATTTAAATTAAAGACCTACAAGGTTATTTACTGCAGTGAAAAGTCCAAGTGAATCCAATGTGAATTTCAAATTTAAGGACAGAGGAGGTGAAATGAAAGCATAGATGGCTTAAACGATTTTTCAACTTTGGTTATACTTTGGTCACAAAGTGAGTGAAAACAGTCAGGGATTGGGAGAGACGGGTTCTTCGCAGAAGTTCTGGTGGGAAAGAACAGAAACAATTGAAGAGGAGTTTCAACGAGAGAGAGAGAGACAACTATGTAAGGAGAGTGGAGAGTTGCAAAAGGACAGGGAACCAGAATAAATAAAAACAGAAAAGGGGTTGAGAAACGAGATAACCATAGAAAAATAAAGGGGAAGAAAGGACAGATCTTTTGGAGATCAACAGAAAATGAGAAAGAGAGAAAAGAGAGGTCTGAGATTTGGTTGGAGAGAACAAACTATAAATGTTTTGTGAGAGTTGCAAGGGCCGAGATGGGAACAGATAACGACTGGAGGATCGAGGAGCAGGCTGAGATATTGAGGTGGGTCACTGGTAACTAGTCAACAATTAAGCAGCTTTAGAAAGGACACAATATGGAAAGCAGACACTGATGGAAATGTATAATGTAACTCTGAGACAGAAACAAGCTCAGACAGCTTTACACCAGTGACAAAGGCTGTTTCTATCACTGGATGAGGAGGAATTATTTTAGACGTCAGTCACCTAGAGGAAGGCGATTTTGAACGATGTGACCGCAGTGTGCCATGTTCTGAGGAAAGTCGTTAGCCTCGGGAATTAAACGGTCACTGGAATTTTCATTGTTACACAGAGTGTTGTCCTTTCTACATGAGGAACAAACACAGGATATGAATAAAGGATATCTTGGTGACTCGCACTGAATGATTGCGGAAAATGACTCTTAGACTCCAATATACTGTGTGTGACAAATGCACATTAAGCCTTCTTGTCATTTTATTTTGTGTTTTGTTTTATTACAATATATTCAGACACCACCAATCCATTGGTGCCTGCGAGACACGGTGAACTAGAAGGAACTTGAGTAGGAAACATTCTATATATAATGGTGGACCAGGGGTCACATACTATGCCTACACACTATAATAAAAGACCAAATGCTCGGGGCCCTGTGGCTGTAATACTGAAAGGGTACATTTAGGGCATACAGGTAGATTGTGTAAGCTACGAGAGGGTAGGTAGACATTGAAAGGTCTAGAAGGTTGGCCCAAACACAGGCAACTAGTACTTTATATTATTTTATCAATGGCTGGAGCTCCTCACACACATTGAACAGATTTATTTTTTCATGACAAACATTGTTATCCAGCAATACAGTGACGGTGGCATTGGATGAGATAATCTCACAGTCACGTAATCTGTTATTCATGGACACACTGGGCATGCAATCAGGAAAGCCTTTACCACTGGCACTGGTGCTTTGATCAATGTGACTTGGGATCCCATCCATGGATACCAAGAGAGGTTTCTCTCAAATCTCATTTAATTTATTTAGGATTATATTTATTCTGGAGTCGATTCTGAAGGAGTAATGACAAACACACACACACACACACCAGACAAAACATAGCAGTATAGGATGCTGGCACTTTATTAGGCCGCTTAAAAGCCATTCGCTGAATAATTTACTCCATTGATCCGAAGCAGGAGTCTGTTCCATCTTTGATCTATAAAGTCTATAGTGATCCCATTTAAGTCCAGCGTTAATCTATAAGCTAGATGTACAATAACAGGAAATTAATACCTTTTTGAAATGCTTTAGATTTGAGAAATGGAGGATCTCCTGAAAGCTTGTTGTTTCAAAGATAATAATTGTGGCCTTAGTTTGGATAAGCTTTTAAATTGATTTAATATTTTGATATTTTTTATATATTTATATTTTAGATTTTTGGCTGGTCCTACTCTAGCAACCTTATCCCCAAGTAAGTGGGTTAATCTCATAAGAGCAGGCATTAGGCTGTTAGAGTCAGGGGCAGATCCAGAACCTATTCTCGGGACGGGCACTGGTAGGAACAATCCATGCACAATAACCACTACAGCTATTTGTAGTGGTTATGGTGCCAGTAGTGCCGTGGCACACTCCCAGAGTAAGTAGTCAAACCGTTTAAGAACAATTTGCCACATTACCTAGGGTCTGCCAAGATAGGAGCTGTAGTGAGGGAGAGGGACTATAGTAAGGGTTAGGGTTTTTAGTGTGTGTGAAGTGTGGAGGGTGTGTGAGGGGTGAAGTGTGCGAGTGAGGGGTGTAGTGTGTGTGAGGGATGCAGTGTTTGTGTGTGTGTGTGTGTGTGTGTGAGGGGTGCAGTGTGTGTGTGTGAGGGGTGTAGTGTGTGAGGGGAGCAGTGTGAGTGAGTGAAGGTTGCAGTGTGTGTGTGTGAGTGGTGTAGTATGTGTGTGCCCTGGGTGCATTGTGTATGTGCGCGGGGTGCAATGTGTGAGTGAAAGGTGCAGTGTGTGTGAGTGAGGGGTACAGCATATGTGTGTGTGTGTGTGTGTGTGAAGGGTGCAGTGTCTGTGAGGGGTGCAGTGTGTATGAGGGGTGAAGTGTGCATGTGAGGGGCGCAGTGTGTGTGTGTGTGTGAAGGGTGTAGTGTGTGAGAGGGGTGCAGTGTTTGTGTGTGTTAAGGGTGCAGTGTTTGTGTGTGTTAAGGGTGCAGTGTGTGTTAATTGAGTGCAGTGTGTGTTAATGGGGTGCAGTGTGTATGTGGATGCACTGTGGGTATGTGTGTGTATGGGGTGCAGTGTGTGTGTATGGGGTGCAGTGCGTGTATGGGGTGCAGTGCGTGTATGGGGTGCAGTGTGTGTGTATAGGGGTGCAGTGCGTGTATGGGGTGCAGTGCGTGTATGGGGTGCAGTGTGTGTGTATAGGGGTGCAGTGTGTGTGTATGGGGTGCAGTGCGTGTATGGGGTGCAGTGTGTGTGTGTATAGGGGTGCAGTGTGTGTGTATGTGGGTGCAGTGTGTGTATGGGGGTCTAGTGTGTGTGTATGGGGTGCAGTGTGTGTATTTGGGGTGCAGTGTGTGTATGTGGGTGCAGTGTGTAAATGTGTAGGGAGTTATTGTGTGGGGTGGGGGGGCAGAGCCATACAAATATATCTATATAAGTTTGGATTTTTTGTATTAAAAATAAATATACTCCCCGAATTTTGTTCCTCTTTCAGGCTATACCCATCCCTATCACAAAACGCAATCTCATCCCCCTACAGCGGGCAATAGACAGATTTATATGGCAGGATAAGAGGCACAGAGTAGCCCGCAACATACTGTATCGCCCAAGAACGAGAGGAGGCCTGGGTCTACCCCACCTACATTTCTATTACATAGCCGCGCAGATGGCACAAATAGCCCTATGGCATACCCCCCCAGAAACTAGAAGGTGGGTAGATCTTGAATCAGCACTAATGAGATCCGATCTCCCTCAATTCTACATCTGGACACCAAAGGAGCACAGAGCGGTCCCGAGAACAGCGTGCCCAGCCATCACCAACTCAATCCAATTATGGGACACTTATGCCCTCAAATACGACCTAACCTCTACGACCTCCCCTCTCATCCCTATATACCGTAATAAGGCTTTCACACCAGGCATGAGACCCTGGGACTTTAAAGGTCTAGAGCACGCCGGCCTCCAGAGGGTGTGCCAACTATACATGGGCGACACATTAGTCTCCTTCCCAGACCTACAATCCAGAGCAACCCTGCTTAAGGGTTTAAGTTCGATATTTACAACTTAAACACTATGCGGCCCAAGCGACGGTGAAAACCGTCGCTAAAACCATTTCGACTTTCTTTGAGCGCATCTGCCTAGCGGAACAATACCAAAGAGGCATGATCACCCAACTATACTCTCACCTCTGTTCCACCACGCGGGAATGGGGGGACCTCCAATACACAGACTTGGGGGAAACCCTAGAGGGAATAGACTGGCAGGATATATGGGAAGCCAATACCAGAACTTCCATCTGCGTCACGATGCAGGGACAGGCTTCTAAAATGATGCTCCAATGGTACGTTACCCCGGTCCAACTATATCACATTAAAAAAACACCCACGGATCTCTGTTGGCGTAACTGCGGAGAAAAAGGGACTTACGCACACATGTGGTGGTACTGCCCCGCAATTAAACTTTTCTGGGAAAACATCCAAAAGCTAATATCACAAATTCTACATAGACCGATAGACCTAAACCCATGGACATTCCTGCTGGCCAGACCCCTCGACGATTTGCCCAGACCAGAACAACAATTGCTAAACAAGATAGCATTAGCAGCTAGAAAAGCCCTAGCCCAAACATGGTTGCAGCCTACCCCTCCCCTAATGACTACAGTACTCAACAAGATCAAAGAGTGTCACGTCATGGACAAATTGACGGCCCAAATACAAGGCTCTATGAAAGCATTCACCAAGGTGTGGGAACCATGGGACAACTACACAGACGATTAGTAAACCACAAGAGACGTCCAAGACTACCCCCTCCCCCCACATCCTCACATATCCTCCCCCCCTCCTTTTTAATTCCTACCTTTCACTTATTTTTTCCCCAATACAAGGCCGGTCTCACCGGTAACCCGGCCTATAAGTTCAACACACCAAAGCCACTGCAACACGATGGCAACTTAAATATCCAGTTAAGAGTTACAATTTAAGTTATATGTTTTCAAGTGTTGTTCTTACCATATTATTGAAAAACAATGACGGACAGGTGTTTAATACAAACAATGTAAATGGAATGACATGTAAACCGCCTGAATGATACTGCGGCTTCTGCGCAAGCCATATAACTGCATAGCACAATTATATCTGTCATTGACAAAATAAAGAATTATAAAAAAAATATATATATATATACTTTCCCCCCACCCCCCCTTACCTTTGCCCAGGGAGGGGGGATATTACTTCCAATCCCTGGTAGTCCAATGGAGAATCCCTGGCGGTTCTAATGGTGACAGTGAACTCTCGTTCTCGCTCCATTCTCGCGAGAGGAGTACACGGAGGAGCTGCAGGCTGAGCTCCTGGGTCCTCTCTCCCTCCCCTGTTGGCTGCCAGCAAAGTGCCCGCGAACCGGTGAGGGAGATCTCTGATCTCCTCTCCGGTCCGTGAAGGAAAAAAGCAGGGGAGAGGCAGAGCTTCAGCTCTTTACTATTTTCTCATGGAGGAGGGGCAATTTCCCCGTTGTCCCCCTCCCCCCTATCCCGAATCCGCCAGTGGTTAGAGTAGGATCTGCCAAGAATGGGGTACATTAACATTGTTGCAGGCTTATGCAATATATGATCATACAATGTAACTAACCCCCCCCCCATCTTTATACCTAGGTGAGGTGTTTTTAAATAGAACTATTACAATCTGTGAGACTTGAAATAGGTGAAGGCTACAATTTGCTATAAATTAACAAGAAGTGCAGCTTACTCAGGTGTAATTATAGCCAATCTAAAATGAATAAATGTTTTAGGGATGCAGACAGTGAATAATTTTCCTGTTGTTATAACTATAACTTAGAGTCTTAGTGTCTAAAAATTCTCTTTTGTTTCAGAGAATCAAAAACAATGAGTCATTAGTTCCAGATAACCAGAAAGTCTTATTTTGATCTCTTCTGTTAATTCTACAATAAATCTGAGTTTACAGGAGTGAAGAGATAGGGCTAGCGTGCGGTGGGGTGGGATGTGAGTGGTATTTATTCAAATAATATATGCATGTGTACAAGTAAATAAAACTTCATGCAAAACCACAATCTATTTCCACGTTAGTAAATATGGCCCCAGGAATTTATTAAAAGACTGAATGCTTACATTTGCTTTGTTACGTATCTATGTGGTGAGGTAGAGCAGCAGGTAAGTGCGTGTGTGAGTGGAAACGGTGAAAATAAAGAATGATCTCCAAAAGTCAGGGCTAAGTTTGGCACCCCAAATGTTTCTCAACTGCATTTCCCATGATGCCCGGACAACTTCTTTTAATGTGTCAAACTGTTTTTGTGCTACTTAAACTAAAATAAAAATTAAAAAAAACAGGGTGCTCCTAGAACCTACACCCCACACCCTCTTTGCAGAATGTGACAGTAAACTTCAACACTGGAACATCCAGCTTTGGGCAGGAATGACTGGCTGAGAGTGCTGGGGGCCCGGATGGTTGCTGTATCTCTCGTGCAGAGAGAACGTACCGGGACTTCATAGAGAATGCATCCAAGGCTGTATTAATATCTGTGTTAAAAAGCCTGTTGGGTTATTTTATGAGAATTCTCACTTAAAGGGAAACATTTTGTCCATTTGTTGTTCATTAGCCTTGCTGCACTGTATAGCAGAGGTAGATTTAATATGGTGCCACTATGTAGGGCAAGAAAGCACCCTGGTATGATCTGAAAAAATCCTTATTGTCTAGAAAGGTGATGTAACAAACTATGTCACCAAAAGACTATATGCCCTCACCTTCTATCCCTGTTACCCTTTCCCCCATGAGCTGTAATCCTGATCCAGAGAAATAGTAGCTGTCCCAAAGAGCGCTCTCTCCGGTGCAACCCAAGCGGAGATATACGCCAGAGAGTGACGCGTGCCCGAGTCGACCCTATGGAGCTATGAGGCGGCATCACCGTTGCAGAGGCCTGCTGGTCCATGCCGACCAATAGGAGAAGGGCTGCCATTTAAACTGGTTGGTGCCTTTTCTCTCGATTGGCACACCTCCCCTTCCCCTCACTGATTTGTGCAAATTGGTTTTGCGCCCTTTCTCCTGATTGGCCGCCGCGTGGTTTAGGCGAAGTTTGAATCTACCGGCCTAAACCAAGTGATTTTGTGGAACTATTTTCGGGTATGTACAGAACCTCAAGCCCAGACTTTATACGACGATTTATGTGGCTCTGTACATCAGGGATCATAGCTGGGACCAGGAGCTATTCAGGGGTGTATGTTTTATGTGTGTGCCCCATTCCCTCCCCGGGAGCGGAGCACTCTAGGTTTCCACAAGTGTATGTTATGTGTATTACTATATGGAATTGTTTTACCATTTGTATCTCCATTAACGGGAGATAGCTATCGTAAGCCACCCCCCCTCGATCTGTGGGAGTGTTCCGGGGTGAGTTTGACTGTGTCCATGTTTTGTATAAATTGTCCGTACCTTGTCTCATTAAACACATTCCTGTTGTAACCTTCATCAAGTCTGATGTTTTGGTGACCAAGGGCTCTGATCACTGATTCACGTGGGAGTTGGGAGAATTACAACGGTCAGAGTATAGAGTATATATATATCCATTACAGGTGACGTGCTAAATTTACATGTATTTAAAATTTTGTTATGCCATAATAATCAGATATTATTTTCTAAGTCAGCAATACTTTACAAGCCATATCAACTCATCACCACTCTGTTTAATAAATATATCCCATAGATGATGCTTAGTGTGGGATCAGGAAGGAGGCAGGTAATATTATATATGTTCATGTGTTGCCGGTTTAGAACTTCCAAAATCATGAGAATTCCTGGAGACTCCATTTTGAGGCAATACAAATGTTTACAGTTAATTAAATATGCAGCATTATAATATTGTGAGCACACTGGTTGTTTTCTAGGCACACATCCAGTAGAGAAACCTAACAGCCCTGATATAAGTTTACATTTTTCCTTTGATTCGTGGCCGGACTCAGAGGCAATATCTGTCATTTGGTCCGGCCACCAGACACATACGATGTTTAATACATCTCTGTTCTGTTTATATTTTATTCTGTCATGTATACAACATAACACCAACCGAATGCTAGTTTACTATCTGTACGACATGGGCTATGTCTAAGAAAACATGGTACCTGCTATTGTTAGCACAAAACTGTGATGCTTATATCTTTGCCCTGTAATTCTGCTATATCTTATGTACTGCGTATAACTGTCACAAAAAATATATACAGCTATTCCTCACATAGCGAGATAGGATATGGCGTATACTGTGCCCAAAATCATACGTATATACAACTGCAGAAAGGGGGGCTGTTAAATACCTCAGGATAATAAAACAAAACAAAAAAATAATAGTGCAGTGCAATTTCACAAAGTGCAAGAGTGCGAGATATTAGCTTGGTGATATCTCGCACTTTGTGAAATTGTACTGCACTATTATTGTTTGTTTTTTGTTTTATTATCCTGAGGTATTTAACCCCTTAAGGACACAGCTTCAGAAGCTTGACTTACGCTTAATGACACAAGCAATTTTTGCATTTTCTTGCTGTTTGCGTTCAACTGCAATTTGCATCTCTCTCATTTATTGCACCGACACATATTATATACTGTTTTTTAAAGGACAGAAAGGGCTTTAATTTGATATAACATATATATATGTAAATGCTTACTTATTATAAAAAAAATACAGAAAAATGCAAAAAAAATGAAAAATATTGTTTTTTTTTTACAGTTTTTGCAATAATAATGTGTGCATAATTAGTGCAGGTTAAGGAAAGTAATTAAAAATAAATTTATTTATTTGTTCTGATTTACAGAATATATAATGTGTCTGGGATTTTAAGTTTTTTTTGGTAGTTACAGGTCACAAAGCACAAGGAGTAAAATAAAATTTTAATGTGGAGCGATTTTAGAATTTGGTATGTTTGTCTTGTAAGCTTAATAGCCATAAAAGAAAACAAAATTGCCACACAAAAGTATATATTTATATAAAGTAGACATCACGGGCTATTTACCTAAGGTTGTTTTGACACTTTCTACGTAGCCATTTCACCGCCAACCTCTGCTAAATATTGGAGTAAAATTGTGTTCTTTTTGGTTTTTGGCACACAAACTTATAACAGAGAAATTCTCGTGTATATTTTGTAAAGTTGGTGTGTGCTATTCCTGTACAAAGTTTTATTTTGTGTTCAGTTACATCTGCTGAGTAAAATGACACCCCCATTGTATGTCTTTTGCACTATTTCGTGAAGTTACAGTGCCATACAGGATACCTGTCCTTTTCAGTATTCACAGTAGAATGTTGAGAGATGAATTTAATGAGCCTTAGCTTCCATTTGGGGTATTATAACAGTTTGACTGTTCAAAAACCCCCACAAAGGCCTACCATTTGTAAAAGTAGACACTCCAGGGTATCTTATAAGGTGCATATTGTGCCTTAACATGCCCCCATTTTTTCACCAATATATGCCAAAGTATGTGGTAAAAAAAAATTTTGTGCATTTTTTACATACGGATTGCATTTTTGCTGGGCGTTTTGTATATTTCATATGTGCCACTAAGTTCAAACCCCCCAAATTATGCTCAGCTAAGTCTTCTGAGTAAAATGACACCCCATATGAATGTCTTTGGCACTATTTCGTGAAGCTACAGTGCCATATAGGAGACCTGTCCTTTACAGTATTCACAGTAGAATTTTGAGAGACGGATTTAATGAGCCTTAGCTTCCATTTGTGGTATTATAACAGTTTGACTGTTCAAAAAACCCCCACAAAGGCCTACCATTTGTAAAAGTAGACACTCCAGGGTATCTCATAAGGTGCATATTGTGCCTTGACATACCCCCATTTTTTCACCAATATATGCCAAA
>OW240917.1:17842246-17853643 GCA_933207985.1 Pelobates cultripes | reverse complement strand
TGTGTGTGTGTGTTTGTGTCTGTCTGTGTGTGTGTGTGTGTGTTTGTGTCTGACTGTGTGTATGTGTTTGTGACTGTGTCTGACTGTGTGTGTGTGTTTGTGACTGTGTGTGTGTTTGTGTCTGACTGTGTGTGTGCCTGACTGTCTGACTGTGTGTGTGTGTGTGTGTGTCTGACTGTGTCTGTGTGTGTGTCTGTGTGTGTGTTTGTGTCTGTGTGTGTGTTTGTGTCTGACTGTGTGTCTGACTGTGGTGTGTGTCTGACTGTTTGTGTATGTGTGTATTTAGAAGGTGGGGCAGGGGGAAGGGTTGGGTGGGGGTGGCGCAGGGGGGTGCCTGAGTTTTGTCCTGCCTAGGGCAGCACAAAACCAGGATACACCACTGACAGCACCCACACACATACAGCACCCTCACAAACACACACAGCACACAAACAGCACCCTCACACACACACACAGCACACTAACAGTACCTTCACAAACACAAACAGCACCCTCACACACAGTACATTAACAGCACCCTCACAAGCGCACACACACACAAACACCCTCACCCACATAGCACACTACACACTACACTATGTATATACATACATTCATATATATACAAGGCGTGTGCTTGTGCTTTAGGGTGCACACCCTAATGCAACAGGCTGCGCATGCCTATGAACCTATCTCTGTTTCACTATTACACAAGGTTTTGGGAATCATTGTACTGTATACAGCAGCCCTCATTTATTTGTCGTATTATAGAAGAGCGCCTATAAACTTTTGTTATTCCTCCCTTACCGACCAGGTTCTGTTCTTACAAAACCGGTCGTAAACTCCACCTGCTTTTTCACCAGCCTTGACCAGGAGATAAGATGTAGTTTTCCCATAGAATGAACTTTAAGGCTTTTAACCAATATTCAATGAAAATGGGGTAATATTTATTCACCAGCAACTGCCAGAAACTCTTTAAGTAGCAGTCAGGTTGGGATATCTCACTTTGTCCACAGACAAAGCACGTCAACTGGTGCCCACCATCAACTGAGAAGATCATGAGCAGGTCATCCACCAACAGAGAGGCTGTGACTATCGGCTATCAACTGCCAGAATAAACCATGCTTTGATTTAAACTCCCAGACAGGGAGTAAAACAAGCAGCAGTCACCCACCACAATATTAACCACAATTATTACTTCTGAAAACCAGAAATGGTAGCACAGCAAGACAGTATAAAATGGAAACCAAGTCAAACAATAAAACTTTGTAACATCTATCAATAAAGGGGATGCAGCTATCAAACAGTAACTGCCAGAATTACCCAATACAATTCTCAATATTGACACAAAACTCCTGAGGGACGTTTTCTATCCAGATCTCATAACTCATCAGCCCCAGACCTGGCAGAGAATTTTAGGAGAATACTGCTGTGTTTTGGCAAAGATGCTCATACAGCGTACCCACCTAGCTACTTCTAAAACATATTGGGAACAAATCGATGGGGGATTACTGTACAGCAGTGATTCCAAATCAGGTTCTAGAGGCACACTGGGACTGGGAGTCCAGGATTTAGGCATTTCGCTGGAATACTGTCAAAATCTCATTACTTGGTGTTCTCTGAGGATTGGGATGGGAACCACTGGCCTTCAGTGAATGAAAATGAACATGCATACAGAAATAAATAGCTAGATAGCTAACAAAAAAATTCTGGAAGAGCCATCTTACACAAAATATTTGTGTGATATTCAAGTCCAAAATAATTACTTTCCGAGCTGCAATGACCAAACACTAAATATTCTCTATGAGTGATTGCTTGATCCCAGATATTTCCCTATGAAGGCTGGCATGAAATGGTTACCCATGAAGGAGGTTCTTTGTCTCTAAAGCCAGATACTGCTTTATATTAACAGACCATCCTACCAGGAAACAGAGAAATGAGGCCCAAAGCAGGACAGAAATCCTGTAGATACCATCTCAGTCTTTCCATAAATACAAAAGCAGGTAAAAATAAAACACTATTTGTGACGAGACCAATCTCGCCACATTGCATTGGAGAAGCCTGGTTGCTCGCCTGCTGCCTTTGGACTATGGCCCCCTTTTAAAAGACTTTATTTTGCCTGCAGAAAAGCTGTATTCGTGCTTTTCTGCCGGTTGTTCGGTAGTTTCAATCTACCGAACAACCGCACGAATGAATAGACCACCTGGGAGCTGGAGTGTGCCGGCAATTAACCTCCCTGAAGCTGCGGTTAACCGCAGCTTAATTGATGAATGCTGGGTGGCCGCCATTCGTATCCCGAACACGAGGTCGCGGCCATTTTAAAACATACGAATGCACAGCGGTGTTCGCCTCTATTTTCATGGAACTAAAATCGGACACAGTTTTACGCGAACACCGCTGGAGCCGCCGACCTCCCTTCTTGTTCGGTGGAAGTGCATGAACGGCCCGGTGTTCGGTATTTTTGTTCGAATGTATTATACCCCAGATAGGAATCCCATGGAGCCCATTCTTATGAAACTGACTGTGTAAAGACTTTAGCTCCATGGCGATTAAACTGTATTCATGCGGTCTGAGTGCCATTCACCTAATAATGTGCACTCAGACCTGAGCTATCTGGGGATATGTTACATGTCTGTGTTTTATGTAGTAAATGTATTTTAAAGTATAATACTGGTTTTGTGTCCCCACATGTGTAATGGAGTTTTGCCTTTGTCTTGGGAGATAATTGAGTTACTTCCCAATTATCTCCCAAGGCAGAGGGGAGGAAGCCAGGATGCATTGTGGGAAATACTGTGACTGTGTGTCCTATTTGTCTGCTTGTCTGTCCCTTGTCACAGTCTCCCATTTGGTCCCCTAGGGGAGTGTCCACCAGGTGGGAGACCTGCATAAATACTGGGCAGGTAGCCCTCATTAAACAGACCACTGCTTGACCCTCAACACGGAGCCCTCGTCTTTGGGGGGATTTACTGTATGCTGCTAAGGACTGATTGCCAGGAGTGTAAGCCGCTTGGGAGCTTTTCCTGTTCGTCTGGTAGCAGCAATTCGTATGGTTCCTGTTCGTGTATTTGGAGTGCTACCTTATTCCCTTGTATGCCGTTCGGGAGTTTGGAGCATTCACTTGTATGCAGTTCGAGTGTTTGGACCATTCCCTTGTATGCAGTTCGAGTGTTTGGAGCATTCCCTTGTATGCAGTTCAGGAGTTTGGAGCATTCACTTGTATTCAGTTCGTGAGTTTTGGTGATTCTACAGTAGCTGTGCCTGTCTCTGAAAGGGGATTATCGTCTAAGCGGTTTTTTTCCCTTTTGTGCAAAACGGTCCGTAACAATTGGTGGCAAGCGGCGGGATCGTTCCCACAGACTACAGGACAGCTACAGGCGACACCATTCCGTGGATTTTTACAATTTGAGGACAACGCATGTCCCAGTACAGCGACCCTGACAGCACCGAGATGGAACCAGCAGTGGAGTATGACGAGGGTGCCATGGATGACCGAGATGCAGTCCATAAAGGCATCTGGTACCAGGCACTGGGTATTGTGGAGTACCAGCGGGGCAAGAGACTCCCCAAGGAAGACCAGCGACTGCAGAAGCGAGTAGCCCTGCGGATGCCCTTTCTGGGAGAGCAGCCCCTGGATGAATGGGTGAGGAAATTGGAACACCTAGTATGGCAGGAGTTGTGGCTAGAAGATGCCTACCAGGCGCTCTGGTGGTATGGGGCACAGTACCTGCCCTGGACAGCCGAGCATGACAAGCCAGAGGGAGAGGAGTTTGATGGTCCTGGCTTGTTATGGGAGGCTTTTTCAGAGCTCGAATTTGGGAGCCCTACACAAGCCCGGTTCAGTGATCTCTGGGAGTGGAGGGAGAGCAGGTATGACTGGGACGACACTCACAAAATTGAGCAAGACCTGGTCCACCTGGTGACCCGGGAGATGGAGCTAGAACAGGGCTACCAGCAGCTGTTCCAATACAGTGAGAAGGCTCAGCAGGAGAGCAGCATGACAGACCCAGAGCCAGACCCATTCAGAGGGGACGAGATGGTACAGTTTTACTGGGAAGAACCCCAGGTGGCCGGTGGAGATGGGACCGAGGTCTCTCCACCGGTCCTGCAGGGAATTGGGAGCCCAGTCTCCATTCCCCAGCGGCAGTGTAAAGTGCAGGGAGAAGAGAGCAGCATCCTCCCTCCCCAGCGGCAGGCTGAGTTACAGGGGGCAGAGGTAGTTGTTCCTGCCCTCCAGCAGCAGAGTGATATGCCGGGAAGGCAGTGTAAAGTGCAGGGAGAGGAGAGCAGCGTCCTCCCTCCCCAGCGGCAGGCTGAGTTACAGGGGGCAGAGGTAGCTGTTCCTGCCCCCCAGCAGCAGAGTGATATGCCGGGAAGGCAGTGTGAAGTCCAGGGAGAGGAGAGCAGTGTCCTCCCTCCCCAGCGGCAGCGTGATTTTTTGGGAATTGGGAGCCCAGTCTCCATTCCCCAGCGGCAGTATGATGTTTTGGGAATTGGGAGCCCAGTCACCATTCCCCAGCGGCAGCACAGATTATTGGGAATTGGGAGCCCCGTCTCCATTCCCCAGCGGCAGAGTGTCCTACCGGGAATAGAGAGCCCAGTCTCCTTTCCCCAGCAGCAGGACTCTGTATTGGGAGCAGAGACAGTCGGTCACCCTCCCCCGCGGCTGGAAGTATGTATGGGAGAGGAGCTTGTTACCCTCTCTCCCCAGCGGCAGCTTAATGTACCCGGGGGAGACAGTATTTTATTTTATTTAGTTTGTAAAATGCTTCCAAAATTAAACAGAATAACAAAATAAATAACAAAATAACAATAATAAACAATCAACTGAAATAATGCCCAATTCAAACATAATACCAAATGAAACATAAATACCCCAAAATTAAACATAAATACCAAAATAAAAACTCAGGAAGGGGCACTAATAGGGGAGTAAACTTATACCAAATTAAATAACTGGGAATAACAGGGAGAGGGATTAACAGAAAAGGGGGGGGAAACTAAATCATAAGGTGGATAAATTAAAAGGCGGGGGGCTCCATTACTTCATGGAGCCTTGGGGAGGGAGAAAAAAGGCTGAAATGCTCCTGAAGGAGCTCTTACATAACAAGGGGGGACAAGGGGGGACCCAATTGACCTCGAGTCCACAGCCAGCTAAACACAAACATAAACCAAGCGTGAAATAAAACACACACACATAAACATAAACAAACCCATTACCCACATGGAGTCCTTTTCTCAGTTCATAAAACCCACCAACCACATGGAGTCCATCCCTCCGTCCATCAACACCAACCCACCACCTACACTTTAAACCCAAACTTTAAACCCAAACCCACCACCCAAATGGAGTCCATTTTCAATTCATAAAACCCACCACCCTCATGGAGTCTATCCCTCCGCCCATCCCCCAAACCCACCACCCAAATGGAGTCCTTTTCTCAGTTCATCACATCCAAACCCACCACCCACATGAAATCAAAATTTTGTCCATAGACCCACCACCCACATGAAATCCAGTTTGTACACCACCCTCAAGGAGTCCATCCCTCCGTCCATAAAGAAACCCAGTGTTTGGTTTTTTTTTTCCCCCACCCAAAGTAAATTTTTTCAATTTGTCCATACACCCACCCTAACCCAAACAATACCAAAAATAACCTGTGCATAACCATAACCATAACCTAACTACACTGCACTACCTAGACGCAGAGGAAGGTACTCGTCTGCTAAAGGTGGCAGCCTTCCATGAAAAGAAAAACCAGTTCAAAATCTACGGGGGAAAGGTGAAGACAGATTTGGAATTCCCTTAACCAAGACAAGGGCGCCCATGGAGCGGTTCAAGGCGGGTGGACCTTGAGATTTCGCCACAAACGCTGCCAAATGGTGGGATCCATAGAGGCCCTTTCGGTGGTATAGATCCCACGAACCGCCCTCAGAATGTCTGCTACCACCACCTGACAGGAAAGGTCTTTACTTTGAAGGGAAACCTGACACCTTGCCATCCAAGTGAAATACTTAACCACTGAACTGACTACATAAAGAGTGCCCAAATCAAAAGCCCTCCCCCTTGAGTTGGACGTCCCGTACGCCCACTCCGCATAAGTCCAGCGGGATAAGCAGGGGATGCCTAAGGCGGCTGAGACCTCTTTGTAGACCTGTACGTTAAAGGGGCACTCGAGGAGGAAGTGGTCCATGGACTCCACTTCCCCGGAACATTCCACCCGAGGACAACCACGATCCGTTATGTTCCTGTACTTCAAGTTCCCTCGAACGTAAAGTCTACAGTGGAAGGAGAGAAATGCCACGTCTCGGTATTTCTCCGGAAGGCGCCTGGAGTTGATGTTTTTCAACCCCGAGGCGAGAGTACTTGGCGGGCAGTCCTTCAAAGCAAGCTGAATGCCAAAGTGGGTGGCCAGGACCCTCCCGTCGAGAAGCTTCTTGGGAGTGTCCCGAACCTCCTCCACCGTGACGTTCCACCTGCGCAGAATTCCCACTCCCTCGATGACCAAAGACGGAAGATAGCTAGAATGCCGAACTCTCATGCTCTTCACCCTCCCACCCTGAAACCAGTCCACCAGGAAAGGTGTGACCCACTCCCTGAATATACATACCCAGCCAGGCTGCTCATCCTTCAGCAGAGCCCCAAAGTTCCTTTTCAGGAAGTTGTTAGTTAAAAAGACGATGGGGTTGACCATGGCCAGACCCCCGTCCTTTCTGGCCAGGTAAGTGACCTCTCTTTTGATGAGGTTCAGCCTGTTCCCCCACAACATGCGGAAGAACAGCGCAAACATCCGTGCGTGGAGGGACCTGGGCAAAAGGAAGATGTTACTGACGTAGCCGAATACGGTCAGAACATAGGTTTTGATTAGGTTCACCCGTTCTCTGAACGTCAGTTTCCACCTGTGGCTCTCCTCCACCTTGCTAGAAGCTATGGCAAGCCGTTCGGTCCAGTTCCTGAGAGCCAGATCCCCTGGTCCGAACACCACCCCTAAGATCTTAATTTCAGGCTGGGCCCTCGGGAAACCGTCTGGAAGAGGGAACTGGTCCCCCTCCTTCCCGCACCAGAAAACTACGCTCTTGTCCCTGTTGACACGAGAGGCTGAAGCGGCAGAATACGCTAGGATTAAATCATTCACCTCCGTGGCCTCCCGAGTATTGGAGACCACTATGGAGATGTCATCAGCGTAGGCAACAACCCGTAAAGGCTTCTCCGGAGCCCTGGCCACTCCCTGTAACGTGCCTGCCTCGACCCTTCGGATGAAGGGATCGACTGCAAACACGTACAAGAGTGGGCTGAGAGGACAGCCTTGCCTGACCCCGGATCGGATCCTAAACGCCCTGCCCCTCCACCCGTTCACAAGAGCGAAGCTTTCGGCCCCTCTGTACAAGGTGATTATCCAATTGACGAATTTTCCCGGCAAGCCATACTTCCGCAAGACTGACCACAGATAACGGTGATCTACTCGATCAAAAGCTTTGGACTGATCAAGTGCCAGAAGATATATCCCCCTTTCTCCGTCCCTGCACTTCTCGAGGGCTTCCCTGACTTCGAAAACGGCATCAAAGACAGTTCTGCCCTCGATTGAACAGTACTGGGAGGTGGATAGGACACGCCTCGCTAGGCCCTGTACTCGTTTCATCAAAATCTTTGCCTGGACCTTCCTGTCGACATTTAACAGGGATATGGGGCGCCAGTTCCCCACATCCGCTGTGTCGAGCACGTTCGGCTTGGACAGCAAGATCAGGGCAGAAGTCCTCATTGAGGGTGGCAATAATCCTTGAGCCAAGCTCTCATTAAACACCTCGGTCAGATGAGGGGCCAAGAGGTCGCAGAACTGTTGGTAAAACTCGGCCGTCAGACCATCAGGACCTGGCGATTTACACTTGTTCTGCTGTTGGATACTCTCTGTGACCTCTTCTATGGTGATCTCGCTGACCAACTCGTCAAAAGAGAGGTCGCTATGCTCAGGGAGCGTGAGCTCGCTCAAGAAGTCATCCACCCTTCTCCCGTGGGAGGTTCCCTCCTCGCTACATTGGGGGCTGCCCTTTCCGAGGAGCTCAATATAGTAGTCGCGGACCACCTTCAGAATCCTGCGAGGAGACTCCTCTAGGGTCCCGTCGGTGCCCCGCAGACTAGGGATGGACTTGGTACCTTCCTTCCACTTGCAGCTAAGATAAGGATCGGGCGAGCGGTATGACCCATGATCCCTCTCTTTTACAAGGGAGGCGTACCTGTCATACTGATAACTCCTCATCAGGTTTTTAACTGCCGCAATGTCCTCGGGGTCACCTCCCTGCGAGATCAGGATGTCTAACCTCCTAAGCAAGCCCAGATACATCTTGTACCTGGAGGACTGCATGTTCCGGGCGAGATTGCGAAACAGCCGTTGAGTTCTGGCCTTCACCATCTCCCACCACTCAGACTTCGTTTGGCCTAAGTCGGCCAATGTCATCTGATCGTGAAAGTATTCCATGAAGGCTTGCTGAACCCTCTGTTCCACCAGGAGGTCTGAATTTAGCCGCCAGATCCCTCTACCCTTAGGTGGGGTACTATAGACGTTCAACTCGCAAGACAAAATGTGATGGTCGGAGAACTCCACCGGTGTAAGCACGGGTGCCGCCACCGGGAAATGCTCCTTAAAGAAAAACCTATCTATCCTACTCTGACAGCTACCTCTGTGATAAGTGTACCCACCCGTGGGATTGGGAGTGTGATGAAGGTACACATCGACCAATCCAGCCTGACTAACCATCTTATTTTAAAAATAGGAGTCATACCCCAGCCTCTGAGTGGCGTCTCTCCTGTCTTGAGGCCTAGTTATGGTGTTAAAGTCACCGCCAAACAGGATTTGCTGGGATGTATAAAGGTAAGGCTCTATCTCAATAAACAGGCGCTTCCTCTCCCACTTAGATTGGGGGCCATAGATATTAATTATCCTGAAAGGTTGCCTGCCCATTGAGACATCTAAAACCACACACCGTCCTTTTTGCAATTCAATAACCCTGTTGATGCTAACATCAACGTCCTTCAATAGGATGGCGATTCCCCCATATCTCTCTGTGGCTAGAGAGAAGTAGGAGGGCCCCCATCTCCAGTCCCGCTTTGCAGCGTGCAGGGCCGCGAGGGTTTCCAGCCGGGTCTCCTGTACCAAGATGACATTGTACGGAGCCCGGCTGAGGTGGTCGTAAACCAAAAAGCGGGCCCTGCTGGACTTAATGCTGCTTACATTCACCGTAGCCACAGAGAGTACAGGAAAAGTCGCCATAAGGGCATTAAGTATAAGGAGACTTTCCCTTCCTTCTGCGGTACCCCTCCTCCTCCGTGTCGGAACCGAGGAACCTCTTCACTGAGACTCCGGGATACAGTGGCCCGTCGTCTCTCAGAAGCACCTCCTGTCCCACCTCAACCCCTGCCTCCACCTCGGGGAGGTTCGCCATCTCCTCCTCGTACTCACAGTCGGCCCAGCTGGAGGACAGTGCCTCGTACCTGTTAGATACGGGCAACGGGGCCTCCTGCAAGCCCGAAGAGGAGGATGACGCCCGTGCCACACCACCCTTATAAGTGGCGTCTCTCCCTTTCGGGGGTTTCGCCGCAGGGGGTATGGCGATCTTCCGGGGTGAGGGCAGCGTCGAGGTCTTGGAGGGGGGGGGTTTCTTACCTTTCACCGTGCTCCACTCTAGGGACTGTGCATCTAAGGGACGTGCATCTGGGGATTTTTCAGTGGGGGTAACCTTCACCGTGGAGAATTTAGGAGGAGGGGGCCTAGGGGGAGGGGGTCTAGGGGGAGCCATAATGGCTGTGGAGGTAGTGCGTTCTCTACGTACACTTTTCGTGAGGGGACGTGAACTTGTGGCCTTCCCAGGGTCCTGAGATGTTACAGAGACCGAGGGGAGGATGGGTTGTTGCTGGGGCAGGGAAACCCCTTGTGCCAGAGATGGGCCTTGTAGATGACGATGCTACCTGAACCCCTAACCCAGCAGAGTCCATCTCCACCGGCTCCTGACTCCAGATGGACTCTACATTGTGCTGGGCTTCGGGGCAGGTGCGGTACGTGTGACCCATCTCTGAACACAGATGACACCGGATCTCCCTGCAGCTGTCCCGGAGGTGCCCCACAGCGCCGCACATAGTGTATTTGAGGACCGTACAGGCATTGCTGTAATGCCTGTACGATCCGCACTTGTGACATACCCTGGGCTGACCAGGGTAAAAACAGGATACCCGGTCAGCCCCGATGAAAAAACTATTAGGCATATGCTGTGTGACACCTCGAATCTCCCGCAGCAACACTGAAACAGTCCATCCGCCTGTCCAAATCCCATCCTCATCTAAGATCTTAACAGGGGGGGGATTTAACATCCCCAAACCTCTTAGTCCAAACAAGGATGTCTGCTATGGGGATGGATTCATTTCTCACCAGGAAAGTGACCTTCTTAAGACCCTGGCGAGAAATGGCCACAGCGGTGAATCCTGCCCACTTTGTACCCTGTGCAGACCTGGCCGCTTCCCACCCAGCCCAGAAGTGATCCAGGAGCTGCGACGTCATAAAGGAGACGAACTCCCGGGTGCCCGAGGCATGGATGAGCGCGTACAGGTCCACGGGCGCAAATCCCATATCCTTTAGCCGGGTCACCAGCCACCGTCTGTCAGGCACCTGGGTCTCACCCCCACAGATGAGCCGTACCACGTTCCTCCTGTTCCCAAAGGAAACCTGAGGATGCGTAGCAGGCCCGTCCGCAGAGAGGCGAGGTGGCCCAGATGCCCAAGCATTGGGGACCCGCCATCTGGGAATGATTCGGACGGAATCCCCTCGCTGAACCAGAGGCCTCGGTCACACCAGAACCCTGGGTGACAACCTGGGAGTGCCTAAGGGGAACCCGTGTACCTGCTTGTGCGTCTAAACTATTTATAACCGCTGCACCCTTTGTCAGGGTGCCTGTGCCCGTGCTCGTGCCCGCCACCTGTGTACCAACTAACTCCAGTGAACCAGGGGCAGGGGCAACATAACCTGAGGCGGGGGCAACATAACCAGGGGCAGGGGAAACAGTACCAGGGGCAGGGGCAATAGTACCGGGGGCGGGGGCAACATAACCAGAGGCAGGGGCAACAACACCAGGGGCAGGGGCAACAACACCAGGGGCAATAGTACCGGGGGCAGGGGCAACAACACCAGGGGCAGGGGCAACAACACCAGGGGCAGGGGCAACATCATTAATACAAACAGGCTGGCTGTGGACCTTTTTACTAAGGCCAATAGGTCCCATCATTACATTTACAGTTACATCCATACTCCCATCCTCCTCAGCCATCCCTAAACCACCAGTGGAGTCAAACACAATGTTAGTCATACTTTTCTTACCTCCACTGGTGGTTTCCTCAGTATGGACTGCTGGCTGAGGATGATGGGAGTCCCCTGCAGT
>OW240917.1:17810351-17842146 GCA_933207985.1 Pelobates cultripes | reverse complement strand
CTGATGCCGCACTCTAGGGGCTGATCCTCCCTGAGTGCTATAGCAACGAGTGGTGCTTTTACCACTCCAATCTTGTGAGTGTAACACCTAAAGGGCACCTCTGTTTGCTTTATTTTATATATTTATAAGTGAATTACTACGCTGCACTAGGAGCTCTCTTTCTGTTTTTGTCTCCTTAATAGGTGTCAGAGTGATTTCCATGTTTGCAAGCATACCTACAGATTGTGCTTTGTTTTACCACAACCACTGTTTGATTTTAAATTATTTATATTTCCACTCTGTAAACACCTTATTTTATGTACACAGGATTACTTTCACTCTCTATAAGAGGTCCATAGTGAATACGATTTTTTTGTTGTTGCGCACCATCACTACTGTAAAAAATCTATTAATGTCAACCAGATTCCTATGCCATATAATAAAAATCTTATAAAATATTTCTTCATACTTACTAGCTCTAGATCTCCTATTTATAAAATTAAAGCTATTGCTCCATTCTTTAGGAGTAAAGGACACATTTAAATCCTTCTACCATTGTTTTACAAAATATGGGAGGGTTTTCTCTTTTTCTAAATTCAGCACTCTATAAATGTTGGATAATGAGTGTAGAACCGTTTTGTTTTTTTCTCACACAATATTTCAAAACCTGTAAGACTCAGAGCTCCAAGCTTACTATATTTAAATAATAAAGTTGAATATATCATAAATGTACACCAGGAGAGTTAGAGTTGTTAGGAAGAATTTAATATTTTGGTAGTATCCTACCTGTCTTCTTATTTAATATTTTCCCTAACCTTTAGGAATTTATCATGGCCCTAAATGCATTATGATTTATCCTTCTGCAAATGTCAAGGAGGTAATTGTGGATAACGGGTAATTGGGCAGTACAAACCTGATGGCCCGAATCTAACAAATTTATTTTGGATCTTCTTCCAGATTCTAAGCATAGGAGTAATAGTTGGATGGTCCGTAGGAATAACTATTTGACTTGTGATACTTAACCAAGGTAATGAGCACAAGAATTTTGGAAGAAACTCCTGTACTCTCTGAATTTAGAAAAATAATCAAATGTTTTACTAACCCTTTTTTCCATTCAATAATTCTTGATAGATGTACTACGTAATAATATTTATTAATATCAGAGATCGCCAGCCCCCCTTGTTTCTAGGTCTAGTTAAATATTGAAACACAAGCCTAGGGCTGCTATTACCCCAGAGAAATTTCTTAAAACAAAATGCATTTTTCCCAAAGAAAGCATTAGGTATATAAATAGGTAAGGTTTGAAGAATATATAAAATATTCCAAGAAATCACTGTAGCTTTACCAAACCAAAATAGTCTAAGTTTGCACAAACCTAACTATATTTGCTTAGTGAAGATATATCTAGAGTAAATATCAAATGTTTTAAATATTTCAGAGTAGGGGTAGCCCATTTAAATTGAAATGCATTTTTAAACTGTTCTATCTGAAGGTCATTCAAATTAAGACTTAATGGCTCAGATTTGGAGATATTTAACTAAAAGTTTGAAAGTCTGCTATATAGTTCTAGTTCTTTTACTACATAAAACAGGGAAGGAACTGGGTTAGAAAGTGTTAATAAAACATAATCTGAATAAACAGCTAATTAAATTAACCACACTTTCCCCCCACTTTTTTATTGATTTAAATTGTATTAAGAAAGGGTTCAATGGTTAATCTACACAGTAAAGGGGATAGGGGACAGCCATGCATCATGCCATTGTTTAAACTAATTAGTCCCAATAATATACCATTTACCTTAAATCTAGCTCTTGGCATAGTATATACAGCATTGATCCAATTCAGAAATATTCTCCCGATTCCAAGTCTATCCAACAAAGTAAAGAAAGAAAAAAATAGAAAGAAGGTTGAAAGCCTTTTGAGTGTTAATTACTAAAAGAATAGAGGAAGACTTATGTATCTTGGCATATATCATTAGATATAAGATTTTTACAGTATTATTTTTTTTCTCTAAGTAGTAAAAAGTCTGGTAGATGTATATATTTTTGATATAATACTTTTTTATAATCTCCTCTACAATTCTTTTATCATGTTTGTAATTAATTTTTTCTTTAAATTGAGCTAGAAAAGGAGCCATCTCATGAAGAAAAGCCTTGTTTTTTTTTAACCATGGCTGGTGATTTAAGTATTTGTTCAATTTCTTCTACAGTAATCAAATTGTTAAATTCTTCTCCTACCAATTCTGTGAAAACGACATCAAGATTTTTAAGTAGTTTGTAAGTAATCAATGATCTTTATATTAAAAGATCTAGTTGACTCCTCCGAAACGCCAGCATGAATATTATAAAGATCCTGGTAATACGTCTGCAGTATATAAATGATTTCTTCCAGTGTATTAATTGAACAATAAACTGAATAAACAAGGAAAAAAAACCCTAGGGGTATTCCAAAACTGGCAGTGAAATGAAAAATTGACAATCGAAGTAAAGGAAAAGAAAATATACCCACAAATCCTAAACAGTATGTGAATGGATTAGAGAAAAATAAATGGGATAGCAACAAAGTGCTATCTAAAATCGTTACTTGTCCTTGTTACACTAATAATGGAAGTAAATGTTTCTTAAATCTTGAAAAGGTAACAAAACGACACTATGTTAAAGAGTGCCCCCTCCCCTGGAAAAAAGTAGGGAGGATCAATTCTAAAGTAAAGGATAATGGCTAGAGGTACCTATTTGTACCTATAGGGGGAGTAAGCACAATCCTCTAAGTGTATAGGTACAGGCAGGGACCACAAACGACACAATAGTGATACTTAAATTATCAAAAGAAAAGGAGATAGACAATTAGAATCTATAACTCCAAACAGCAAAAGATCCTATCAGTGTCTTGAAATAAAAGCTGGAAAAAATGGAGCTAAGCTAGTAGAGGAATAATAAAAAAGAAAAGAAAATATTAAGTAAATCAATCCTCAAAGCTAGTCCCTAATCTCCTGAAAACACCTTCAAGGGTGTTCTAAGCTAGGTCTAACTCTTAAAAGTAACCTGCCTGATCTACCATCATCAATACTGATTAGGAATAACACTAAAAGAAAATAATAAGTGGGTCTAAAAACCCATAGTGCAGCAAAAAGTGTCCCTCAGTGCGTGAGTGAAAAGAAAAACGATAGACGGGCTATCGCCCGACGCGCGTTTCGGTGTGCCCCTGACGAAGGTGTGACTACACACCGAAACGTGCGTCGGGCGATAGCCCGTCTATCGTTTTTCTTTTCACTCACGCATGGTCAGAGGCCGGTCAGGAGGACTAGGCCCCGCAGAGGTTGAGCCCCAGTGCGGTTCCGGGTTCCCGGCGTCCAAGGAGCCTTTCAGGAGGTCCCGATGGTGGCGGTGAGAAGGGGGAAAACCTGACAGCCATAAGTAAAATAATACACAATAAATGCATTAAAACTTACTGTGCCTGCCAGGTAGAGGTAGGAAGAATCTTCTGTAGATGAGGTTCTTCTGCCACTTCCTGCTACCGCTTGGTTACTGCAGGGAATGTTCCTTACTGGCAATATTTTGCTTGCTACCCCTAGGGTCACTGCAAGTGGAAGGAGGTCGCGGGAGGCGTCACAGTGCAGCCGCACGAACACGTCGTCAGGCTAGGCTGGAGTTGCAGGCTGCTGGTTCGGGAACCGAATCTGAAACTGCCGAACGTTCCGGGAGTGAACGTGGAGGTAGGAGAACTGGCGAAAGTGTTGAAACTGCCGAACGTTCGGGAGACAAACGTGGAGGTAGGAGAACCGGCGAATGGGCTGAAACTGCCAAACGTTTGGGAGACGAATGTGGAGGTACTGATACTGCCGGCCGTTCGTTTCCCGAACGGGGAGGTAAGAAAACTGCCAAATGTTCGGGAGTTGAACGAGGAAGTAGCCATACTGCCGGCCGTTCGACTGCCGAACGGGGAGGCAGAAGAACTGCCGAACATTCAGTTTTTGTGTCCTCTCTTACAGGGAATGAAGGAGAAGTGGCTGCTGGTGACAGGAGTTCCAGAAAGCGGCCATTACAGGCAGGGTCCAGCGGAAAAAGGAGGAGCGGTAGGGCAGGCTTGGCAGCAGGTCCTGGGGACGCTCGAAGTGCTGTTGGTGGAGTGGGGACAGCTGCGGCACATTGCCCGGGTGAGTCGACCTCCGACGCCATTCCCCCTCCAGTTGCTGGGCCACGGTTACCCCAGTGGTGGGTCCTGGTGTTAGCATGGTTGGTGACGGCATGGTGGCAGGAGGCAGGCGGGGGACTGCTAGGGCACAGAGCAGATCAGAAGGGTATAGCGATATACGACACCACAGAGTCTCCCCAGTCAGCGTGCGGGAGCGCAGCGCTTCCCCAGGGTCTCCCATACAACCGGGCCGGGGACGACAACAGGCGGGTCAGGTCATCAGGGAAGGATCGGAAGGGAGTGCCAGCGAGGAACAGCGCAGAAGGTCTGCACCCTCCAAGAGGATAGCGCACAGGGCTCTTGCAAAGGGCGCACAGGGCGCAAGGAGGCACCGGTCGCGTAGCAGCCATCGGAGGGTGACTGACGTAGACGACAGGGCCCCCTGCGGGGTTGATCACACCCAGGGGCGGCATAGGGTGCCCCCTGTCAGGACGCGTGTCTGGAGGCAGCAGGAAGACAGTTCCATGAGCGGGAGTTCACCGGAGAGAGTGCAGGCTGCTGCACAGGCTCACGGCCCTCAGGGACGGACGGCTAGTGGGGAGATGGGTTACAGTTCGCAGGAAGAGAGGGGACAGGGCAGGGTTTCCAAGGCCAGCCTACCCATGATGTCTTCTCCTTGCAGGTCTCAAAGATGGTCACCCTCGGTGAGGGAGAGATCCCACGCGTTGAGGACATCGGGACGGTCGCCGCAGGCAAGGTGGACCCGGTTGCCGGACAGGCATCTTCAAGGTCGCCCGCGGATCAGGTGAGACCCAGCGCTGCAGGAATATGGCCCGAGCAGTGGAACGCTTGGGGCAGGACATCCACAGTCGGTCGGCAACCCCACGGCCTTCGGTGGCAAGGGGTGCGGAAGGTGAGACATTGTCATTGCAGCAGTCAGGGGAGCTTTTAGATGGCATCAAGCAGCTAATTGATTCTTGGGGTGTAGGAAAAAAGAGGGACGGGGATTGCAGTCAGGTTTGGGCTCAGCTGGGGGAGGTCACTGGGTTGAGTCCAGTGGTGGTTTCGGGGGCCGGGGCAGCACGGTTGGGGACGCGGGTACGACCCCCACGAGACGGACAATTTACTTTGGGGCGTCCCGGAGGCCACGCAGCAGAATGTACATGTTTCTTTCGCGGGCCCATTGGGCTGTCATCAAAAACTTGAGGTGAAGGAGAGGATCTGGAAAGGGGAGTTCGTGGAGCTCTTTTCGCTTCTCCCCCTGGAGGACTACATTGACCTCAAGGAGGAGGATAAAAAGGATGCTAAAAAAGAGGAGGAAAAGAAACAGTGGTATAGGAAGATCCCCAAGACGTTTGGGAATTGGTTGAGGGCGTTCTGCATCTTGGCCAGTGTGATGGGCGAAAAGGCGGCGGAGTGCTGCTTCACTGCTCTTTTGTTACCTGGATGGAATTTGGGAAGCGTATCACACGTACGGGGGTCTGGCATGGTGGCGATATGATGAGCAGTTTCGTCAGCGCCTGGCTGCTAATCTGGGGATGCGGTGGGACTAGATGGACCTACCACTCTGGATAAAACTTATGATGGCGCAGAAGGTGTCTCCCTTTCAGCCGGGGGCCGGCACGGGCGCTTCCCCCGCCGTGTCAGCCAACCAAAAACGGGGCTATTGTTGGCTATATAACGAGGGACAGTGCAAGTGGGGGGCCATGTGTTGCTTCAAGCATGAGTGCTCTGGTTGTGGAGGCACCCATGGACTCCACAGGTGCTTTAAAAAAGGTAAGTCAGCTACCGTGGCAGGGGTGCCTGGAGGTTCGGCCACGTCCCCTGCAACTGGGGGCAATGCCAGTGAGGGTCAGCACGATACTATCGTGGCTAAGTCACTACGCTAACCGGGAAGATGCATTGCTTGAGGAGGGGTTTACTAAAGGGTTCGTGATCCCATTTCAGGAACGGGTGGTGTCTCATGGTCTTCGCAACTTGAAGTCGGTGGGGGAATTTCCAGGGGTGGTTAGGGAGAAGTTTCTTAAGGAGGTCCAGTTGGGCAGGGTGGCGGGACCGTTCAGGGAGCCCCCTCTACCTAACTTGAGGGTGTCACCGCTGAGGGTGGTACCCAAGAAGGAACCGGGTAATTACCACCTGATACATCACGTGTCCTACCACAAGGGGTCGTCGGTTAAAGACGACATTGACAATGCCCTGTGTTCAGTGTCGTACGCTTCATTCGACCAGGCGGTGAATCTGGTGCAACGAGCAGGCTGGGGGGCATTGTTGGCAAAGGCGGACGTGGAAGCAGCTTTTCGCCTTTTGCCAATTCACCCGAAGTGCCATCACTTGCTGGGATGTCACTTCAACGGTGAGTATTACGTGGATCTATGTTTGCCCATGGGGTGCTCTATGTCGTGCGCGTACTTCGAAAAATTTAGCACATTTCTGGAATGGGTGGTGAAACTGGAAGCGGGCACTAAGATGGTGGTTCATTAGCTGGATGATTTCCTATGTGTCGGGCCTCCCGGATCGGAGGAATGCCACATGGGACTGAGGAGATTGGAATGGGTGGCGCACGTTATTGGAGTCCCCATGGCGAGTGACAAAATGGTGGGGCCTACAACATGCTTGAGTTTCTTGGGCTTGGAGATTGACTCGATCAAAGGGGAGTGTAGGCTGCCACAGGACAAGTTGCTGGCACTCCGGAAGGCAGTGGCGGAGGTGCGGGGAGCTAAGAAGGTCACACTCCGGGCTCTTCAGTCACTGCTGGGTCAGCTAAACTTCGCCTGTCGGGTGATTCCGGTCGGGAGGGTCTTTAACAGGTTCCTAGCTAGGGCGACGGAGGGGGTGGTGTTCCCGCACCACCTTATTCGGGTCTCAGCGGCTATGAAGGCCGATCTGGACGTCTGGGGGGAATTCTTACGGGATTTTAATGGGAAGGTGTTCTTTTGGGAACTGGTGGCGTATTCCCCGGAGCTGGGGGGGTGTCGCTTGAGGAGTCTAGCTCTGAGCTGTGGCGGGGGATGGAGAGTAAAGTTGGGGGGAGAAAAGAATGAGATGGGTTAAAAGTTTGCAGTTCAGGGCTTATAGGTAGGCCTTTGGACAGGTTTGGTAGGTTCGAACTCGTAGGTAGCTCCGAACCGGGGTGTATAGGGGTGTCTCGGTATGCCCTACACTTGTGGTGCCCTTTGGTGGCAATGGTCATGTTTCAATGTTAACTTAAAGGTTACAATGTTTGGGTATTATGTTATGTGGGAGTGGGTCATTGTCAGGGGTTTAAATTGTAAATTGCAGGATGGTAATTGTGCAGGCCAACGATGGCCTGCTGTTGACAATTACCTTTTTATTTTATGTTAAGAATCAATAAAGCTGTGATATGAATTTTGCCAAAACCATGGTGTCAGTGTTTTTATTGGAAATGGGTATTGGTGGGGTTTATGCATATGCCGACAAGGCGACCGTGCACATGTCAAGATCAACATTATTTTATCTAATGAATTAGCTATGGTACGTTTAGCTGGAAAATGAAGTTGACCAGTTAAGAATTCCATCACCATTTCCAAACAATCAATAACAATTAGAAGTAGCAAAAAAAAAGAAAAAAACAGCCAATCGGAGTCTGTGACTTGCAGAATAGCTCTCAGCATTACACTGTGCAGGAAACAGCATATGATTCTTTAAACTGTCTGATGATGCTTCATGCCACTGGTGCCAAAGGTTAGCTGAAAACCTTTTTATTTTATTTATTTATTATAAAAAAATCCACATATTAAAAATGACCAAGGCAAGATGTAGACCATTTTAAAAAATGATATATAACAGTGCACTAGAGGATATCTAATGGCAGAGGCACTTTAGAAACCAATTTTTTTAATCTTCTAATAGTGGGGAAGGTTGCAGATTCCATTTAGCCATTCTCATTTTGCTTCAATAACAATACATTTCTGACCCTACAGTGTTAAAAACACTATTTAAGTCCCTGCCTTCCCTTACCCCCTTAAATTGTGTTAAAACTTACCTTATTTCTAGTGCCTTGCGGGACTGCTCCGCCCCTTGCTCCACCCCTGACCCGCGTCCTTGATGATCACAAGGAAAGCATTGGGTTGGCTGAGATAGTCAATTCTGATGATCTCAGCGAAGGAGCGAGTCAGGGGCGGAGCGAAACGCAGCCCTGGCAAATCAATGCATCTCTATGGAGAAAGCTCAGCATCTCCACGAAAGCACCTCTAGTGACCAAGTGAGTGACTGCCACTGGAGGTGACACTAGAGAGTAATGTAAACACTGCATTTTCTCTGAAAATACAGTATTTACAGCAAAATGCCTGCAGGGACAGGATACAAAAACCAGTGTAACTACATTAAGTTGTAGTTGTTCTGATGACTACCGTATACGTTTAAAATGTTAGAAAAAAAAAAAAGCTATATGTAACTTGAGTTGTTTTGTTTTATTTCCTCATGTTTCCCTTTCATCACATACAAAATCGTAAATGCAGTCAAACTATCATCTGATGATATGGAATGTTATAGAACACATAAATAAAGAAATATAAAACAAATAAATCCACTTTTTATATCACTTTTCTTTTCTGCATATTTCTATGTGTACTTCAGTTTTTTTCAGAATGCCAAATTTCCAAACTATTTTTTGTTAAACCACAAAATACTACGGCATTTTACTGAGTTTACCTGTTTTGGTAACTGAATTTTATTTATTAACATAGCGTGGAAAGACTGTGTGCTGGGAACAATTCATCATACTTGGCAATTATTAGCCAAGACCTCTTAATTAAACTTTAATACATCTGTGTGAACCTGTTAAATGTGATGTATTTCATGGCACTTTATAACTGTGCTGGCATAAGCAAAGAACAGAAAGCACTTGGCTGGAAATGCAAGATTTCAACTTTGGTACAGCTAAAGTATTAACAAGCTTCTGTGGGATATAGGAAATTAACCACTTTAAATTGAATTAGTTATAATATATGCATAATATACTATTTTAAAGTACGTCTTTCAAAGTAATGAAAATATGTTATTCACATAATACACTGTATTATTTTAGATTAGTTTTCTAATTCCTCGGGTTGGAGATGATCTGTAACCTTTTTCTGATGGTGAGTAATGAATAACTCTGTTACTGTCTTTAATAAATCTACCAACTGGATGAACTCTGTGCTAGATCAGCCCGCAGTAAAGGCTAATGCTAGACAAATCTTGTTATCCAATCTTATTTGACCATTAAAAACAAACCAGGAAAAACACACAGACACACACACACATAAACACTGATCAGACACAATATTAAAAACCACCTGCCTGATATTTATTTAAATTATTACATTTGCAGTCTTACTAGTCATGCTTAAAATGTACTCACCACCTCAGAAGCATGTGAACAACATTATGTTTTTGACTCATGGATGTTAAAGGACCACTCTAGGCACCCAGACCACTTCAGCTTAATGAAGTGGTCTGGGTGCCAGGTCCAGCTAGGGTTAACCCATTTTTTCAAAAACATAGCAGTTTCAGAGAAACTGCTATGTTTGTGAATGGGTTAAGCCTCCCCCCCAATCCTCTAGTGGCTGTCTCATTGACAGCCGCTAGAGGCACTTGCGTGCTTCTCACTGTGATTTTCACAGGGAGAGCACGCCAGCGTCCATAGGAAAGCATTATGAATGCTTTCCTATGTGACCGGCTGAATGCGCGCGCAGCTCTTGCCGCACGTGCGCATTCAGCCGACGGGGAGGAGAGGAAGAGGATCGGAGGAGGAGAGCTCTCCGCCCAGCGCTGGAAAAAGGTACGTTTTAACCCCTTTCCTCTCCCCAGAGCCGGGCGGGAGGGGGACTCTGAGGGTGGGGGCACCCTCAGGGCACTATAGTGCCAGGAAAACGAGTATGTTTTCCTGGCACTATAGTGGTCCTTTAATGTAGAGATGTATTTGTGTTAAGGCTCAGTGAATTTTGAATGCAGGGATATGTATGTGGAGTGTCTATGTGTCGGTGTGTCAATGCAGCAATATGCATGTGTAATGTCTGTGTGTTAGAATGTAGGGATAGGTAAGTGGAATATCTATGTATGTGAGAATGCAGGGATATGTACGCAGAGTGTATGTGTGAGAATGCAGTGATATGTATGCAGAGTGTTTTTCTGTGTGGATGCAGGGATAGGTATGTGGAATGTCCATGCGTGTGAGAATGCAGTGATATGTATGTAGAGTGTGTTTCTGTGTGAATGCAAGGATATGTATGTAGAGTGTGTTTCTGTGTGAATGCAGGGATATGTATGTAGAGTGTGTTTCTGTGTGAATGCAGGGATATGTATGTAGAGTATGTTTCTGCGTGAATACAGGGATAGGTATGTGGAATGTCCATGTGTGTGAGAATGCAGTGATATGTATGTAGAGTGTTTTTCTGAATGTGTAGTTGGTTTTTTTATTGAGCAAATTTGCACCTATACCCCCTCCATATTTCATGTGACTGTCCTACTCACTAAGTCACTTACAATCAATTGTGCCCATGTCACTTATACCCTGTTACCATTCCTGTTACGTTCAACATCCATGTTTTTTCACTCACAATATCACTTACACTGACCCCTCTCAATCCAATCTTATATCCAACAACCTCTTCCCATGTCAAGTCCTCCAAATCCTCACTATCACTGTGTTATATCCACCCACCTCTTTTCCTCCCATCCCTTACAGGAGATAATTCTATAGATCTCTGTATAATATAGTTCAAATCAGTGCTGCCTTGAGGTAGTTTACACTAATTGGTAATTGATTATACAATCTGCATGTTACTGGTGGCAGTGTCTCTGGTCCTGGAGTTCCTAACACATTAAGATGCCATTGGATTTGCTTTACCTAGGCCAGCATGAAGAGAACTCTCCATCGTGTTTCCTTAAGGGGTTAATCTATGATGTTTATGATAAAAAATGTCAGTGTGCTCCTTCCGTGCTAAATTAATTTGATAAAACGCTTATTTAGGGATTTTTACTAGCTAATGCTGGTTTTTGGGAGTTAAAATAAAATAAAAACTATTTGTATAGAATGTAATAGAATCTACCTACAAGTGCTGTCTGCGTGTTACTGTTCCTAGAAATGGCTTCCCAGGGTTATTCAAGAGGGAATTGTCGGGTATTTACATTTTAGGCAAAAATAGCTGAATTGGAAACATTCACATTCAGCTATTGTAGCCTGAAATGTAAAATTCACCTTGATTCCAGACAGTTCACACTTTTTGTTGCCATATGTATATATTTGAGAACAACACGTTCCCCATTTGAACTTTGGGTATATCGAAAAATTCCTAGATTTTACTATTAACATGACGTAAAGTCATGATTTTATTAAAGACACGGAGGCGAGTATTATGCTTCTCTTTCTTTAATTCTCCCTCAGCAGCGAAGAGAGATATATGTAAAAGAGATAAAAAAGAATAAATAACATTAGCATATGACAGTGCCCCCATAGGTATCCACCCCCTTCAGTATATAAGGTGCAGCACTCCATGCCTCTTCCTCTTTCTTCTGCGATCCGAAAACTAGATCCATAACCGAACTATAAACTTGGCCCGAACAGGAACAGTGGGCGATGGATGAATGTCCAATCCATGAGTTTTGACTGTAATGTCTTGCATCAGAACTTTACCACCTTGGTAGTGTAATTCAGGCTAAAAGGAGAGAGGAGAAAATATGGTAATATCTGGTAGGTAACTGGATGTATCATGCATCCCCACGTATATATAACCAACTGTACAAACGTAGACCTGTCATAACCTAAGATATAGCAAGATACGTCAACTAAACACAGAGCCACTTACCTAAGCAGCGTACGTGGACCTTTATCTAAGGTAGTTAGGTCGTAGGAACTCACCTAATCTGTAAGTGGTATCCCAGGGAAAATTCGAATCCTCCACCCAGGGAGGGCGGGGGGGAATAATACTCGCCTCCGTGTCTTTAATAAAATCATGACTTTACGTCATGTTAATAGTAAAATCTAGGAATTGTATTAAAGACACGGAGGCTCCTATTATGCTCTTTCAAAGCTGAGCAATGACTCTTTCCGAGAAATGTTGGATAGGTTTAAAATAGAAGTTCCGGAATGTGGATTCCGTAGACCAGTCTGCGGCCCTCAGGATGTCCTCCAATCGACATCCAACTGTCGATGCTTTGGAGGCCATAGCGCCTCTGACCGAGTGGGCCGAAAAAATAGTAACATCTATCCCGGCCGAAGCTAGTAACCATTTGGCCCAACGGGCGAGAGTGGGTGTAGATACTGGTAAGTGCGGTTTATTTAGTGCAATAAACAGAGGGCCGTCGTTAGATGGTCGTAGGGGGAAAGTACGGGTTTCGTATTCCTTTAAGCATAGTACCGGGCACAGATTCGGTTGGTTTGGAAGGCGTGGGTAGAAGACCTGCTTAGTTGCTGATTTAGTTCTCCGAGAAATATCAAAAGAGACACCTTCCGGAGTGAAAGTACGGGCCAGCCAGTCCAAAGCTCTGACATCTGATACCCTTTTACAGGATAATAGACATAAAATCATGAGTAGTTTCGAAGACAACTGTTTAAATGACAGAGCCGCATTGTCGGGCCATTTCTCCAGGAATTTGAACACTATGTTGACATCCCAAAAGGATCCGTATCTGGATTTAGGTGGACGTGAGAAACGTATACCTTTGAGTAGGCGACATATCAGGGGGTTCTGTCCAAGGGGCATTCCGTCCACAGAATCATGACCTGCTGAGATAGCAGATCTGTACATGTTGACTGTACGGAATGCCTTGCCCGATTCAAACAGTAGAGTAAGGAAGTCGAGTACCATCTTTACAGGAGCCGATATGGGATCCACCGATTTTTCCAGGCACCAATCGGACCAAGCTCTCCATGCCGTAGCATATGCGCGTCGTGTTCCTGGTGCCCAGGCGTTCGCCAGGAGTTGGGTAGTTGTTCTCGAAACCTCCGTGATTTCCCAGGGTCCCCGGAAAGGAGCCAAGCCATGAGTCGAAGGATCCCCCGTTCTATCAGGTCGTGGTTCTCCCCATCTGGGTTGATCAACAGTTGATCCGGTAGTAACCGTGGAAAATCTATTGCCATTTCCAGAAGGTGGGGGAACCAGGGTTGAGACCTCCAGCATGGTGTTATCAAGACCAACGTGGTTCCGTACCGTCGCATGTAGGCCAGGGTCCGAGCGATCAGGTTGAACGGGGGGAAGGCGTAAGCTCGTCCCCCTGTCCAGACCTGAAGGAAGGCATCCGTTGCCAAGGCTTCCGGGTCTGGTCGCCAACTGAAGAATTGAGGAAGTTGTGTGTTCAGTCTGGAGGCAAAGAGATCCACACTCAAGGGGCCCCATAGGCGCGCTATCTTGGAAAAGACTTTCGGTTGGAGTCTCCAGTCCCCTAGGTCTCTTAGGTATCGGGAGTTCCAGTCCGCGGTGTAGTTGTCCAGGCCTGGTATGTGTTCCGCGGTTACTGACACATTGTTTTGCAAACAGTAATGTCAGAAGTCTCGCGCCAAGACTGCCAGGATGCGTGACTTGGTACCCCCCAGATGGTTTATGTATCTGACTGCAGAGATGTTGTCCAACTTGAGGAGGATTGAGCAGGAGATGCCCTTGGGTGTGAGGCTGCGGATGGCAAATGAGGCCGCCAGTAGTTCCAGTGAGTTTATGTGTAGAAAAGATTCGCTTACTGACCATCTGCCTCCTGTGGATATGGAGCCGCAGCGCGCGCCCCAGCCATGTAAGCTCGCATCTGACTCTATTATCATATCTGGAGTGGAGCCGAAGATTGCCCGTCCGTTCCACGCTTCCATGTGGGTTAACCACCAGTCCAGTTCCTCCTTGGATTCGTCGTCCAGAGCGATGTTGGAATCGTACGATTGTCCTTTCCTTAGGCAAGATGCTTTCAGGCGTTGCAGTGCCCGGTAGTGGAGCGGTCCTGGGAAGATCGCTTGTATGGAGGCCGCCAGTAACCCGATCACTCGAGCCAGTTGTCTTAGAGAAATGTCCGGGCGGTTCATTATCCTCCTGATCTCCTTCTTTATGTTGGACATCTTGTCCGAAGGTAGGCACAGGGTCTGTTGTATAGAGTCTACTCGGAATCCTAGGAATTCCATCTGCTGAGAGGGTTGTAATACCGATTTCTCCCAGTTCACCAAGAAACCTAGGTTCTGCAGGAGGTGAAGGGTCCATGATAGGTGTAACAGCAGAAGGGATCGTGTCCCTGACAGTATGAGGATATCGTCCAGGTATATAATGAGACGAATACCGTGTAACCTGAGGAATGCAACCACTGGTTTCAGCATTTTTGTAAAGCACCAGGGAGCGGAGGATAGTCCGAACGGGAGGCAGCAGAAGCGCCATTTCTTTGTGCCCCACCGGAATTGTAGCAGGTCCCTGTGCGATGGGGTTATTGGGATCGTGAGATATGCATCTTGCAGATCAAGTTTCACCATCCAGTCTCCCGGGAGGAGGAGGTCTCGGAGGCAGTGTATGCCCTCCATTTTGAAATGCCGGTATTGTATGAAGGCATTGAGGGGTCTTAGGTTGATCACCGGGCGGACACCCCCGCCTTTCTTCGGCACCAAGAACAGGTTGCTTACAAAACCTGGGGTATCTAGAGGGATCTCCTCTATGGCATTTTTGTTGAGAAGGGACTCTATCTCCGTGGAGATGAGGTCGTGGTGCGCCTGCGACATGCGTGGCACATGTGGAAGGGAAACCTGAAAAGGAAGACCCGTCAGTTCCAAATGGTAACCCTCTACAGTCTGTAGCACCCAGCTGTCGGACGTGATAGTGGCCCAAGTCTGAGAAAACAAAGCCAGTCTGCCCCCCACGTTTATATGGGAAAAATGGGGAAAAATCGTACTCACCATAAGGGCGTTTTCCTGGGGCTGTTCCTCTGCCGCCACGGGCATTCCAAGATCTTCCACGAGAAGGGAAGAACGGAGTGTAGGAACGTTCTTGGTTTTGCCTCTGTACGTTGAAGGAGCCTCTGCCTGGTCTGGAGAGACCTCGGGGGTTGCGGCCGGATAGACGGCTCCTACCTCTACCGGCCCCACCGAAAACCTTTTGGTGGAAGACCTTTTTAATGGATGATTGGGCCTTATCCAGAGCCGTAAAGGTCTTCACATAGGAGCCTAGGTCTTTGACGAAGGATTCGCCGAACAACAGACCTTTAGCCGCCGCCCCTGGTTCGTTGGAGGCCATACTAGCCAGTTTGGGTTCGATTTTCAGCAGGATCGCCTTCCTGCGTTCCGTTGACATGGCAGTATTGGCATTGCCGATCATGCAGACTAAGCGTTGGAGCCATCCGAACGCCACCTCAAAGTCTATCGGTGCCTCACCCGACTGAGCTGCTTCCAGCAGTTCATAGAGCTTAGTGACAGGGCCCAGAGTGTCTAGGAATTTGTCCTGACAGTTTCGAAGGGAGTAGTCCAATCCCTTCTTAGACTTCCAGCCGGTCTTGGCTAGAAACTGGGCTATCTGCGGGTCTACTTCTGGGGTTTTTGCCACAGCATCAGGGATTATGGGTCGGGGGCATTCAGCTCTCAGCTTATTACGGCCCTCCTGAGAAAGGGACTTACGTACTCTGAGGGCCAGGTATCGGGCAATGTGTTCGGAGGGTTCCCACTCCGCCGAGCGTGGGTGTCTTAAGTTGTCAGGGTCAAATAGCAGAACCTCTTTAGGGTCGTGGCTTGTTGCCGCCTCGGGTGCCCCTGAATGTGTAGCGGTACGAGTAGGCGCTAAGGGGAACTGCTTCCCCTGGAGGCTTTCACCCTCTGAGAGCTCGTCCTCGTATGGGTCTGAGTACGGGACGTCTGACCCCTCATCCCCCTCCTCGTCTGAGTCAGACAGTATATCTTGGGTTCTAGCCCGTTTCCAGTCTCTGGTGGCCGTAGCTCGCCCAGAAGTTCTATTGCGCGGTTGTTGCGCGCCATCATGGACAGCCTGAGGCATGTCAATCTGAGCAGGGTCAACCTGCATGGGGGGGGGGTCTTGTGAGTGTCTGCGCTTGGTTAGCGCTTTGCGCCCTGGTAGCAACCCCTCAGGGGGGTTATGGGTCAAGGCAGGGGCAGAGGGAGGTTGTACCTGCTTGAGTGCCTGTGTAATGGAGTCCGATATAGTAGAGGACATAGCTCCCATGGCTGAAGATATGGCCCTGGATATAGATTTGGACATGGTGGAGTCCAGGAGGCATTGAAATTCTTCAGAGCCCATGAGCCCAGTGTCAATCTGGGGGTCAGGGTCAGTCATGGCCATAGAGGTGCTAAATTTTCAAGAGGATTTTTCATCAGACTGCATGGTCAGGGCAGTAGTGCAAGTGAGAGAAAATATAATAAAACAATAAAGTAGAAAAGATGAGGTAGGTAAGGGATACCAGGATTGATTAACCCAGGTAGAGTAGGGGAGAGATAGGAGGTATAACCGAGTGAAACAGTGGTAGAGCCACAGATAAAGTAATTCCCGCGTGTGAGCGGGTAATACAGACACACAGGGGTAAAGAAAATGGCCGCCGCCGTAAGCGGCGACCAGAGGAACCAAAAAGATGGCCGCCGCGAGTAACCGCGCATGCGCGTTGCTCGCGAACGGCTAACTGAGGAGATGGGAATCGCCGCGCGGGCCAGAAGTAGGTCCGGCCGGCGGCAACAAAATAGTGCCGAAAGTGCCGCGGGTGTCTCCTAAGAGCCCCGACGGCGGAGAACGGTGGTGAGATTGGTCGGGGCAGAAGCCCCCAACCGGGGGGGGGGGCGGGAGGGAGGGAAAACCAAGCTAACCCAAGGGGTAGCAACAGAGCCCCAGACACACAAAAAAAAACAAAGGCACAGTCTAGATAGTGAGCAAAAAGGGGTACACACAGTGTCCCCAACACAAGTTAATGCAACCCAGTCTCCAAATAATAATACAGCATGCAGCAATAAGATGTGAAAAACAGAGAGATAACAACAATAATATTACAGAGCACACCATAACAAATGTGAGAGTGTACTTATCTGAGGGAGCAGCGAAGAAAGAGGAAGAGGCATGGAGTGCTACACCTTATATACTGAAGGGGGTGGATACCTATGGGGGCACTGTCATATGCTAATGTTATTTATTCTTTTTTATCTCTTTTACATATATCTCTCTTCGCTGCTGAGGGAGAATTAAAGAAAGAGAAGCATAATAGGAGCCTCCGTGTCTTTAATAAAATCTATCCCTAATTCAGAAATTCATTGATCTATTATGCTGACACTGTCCTAGTTTAATTACAAAAATGTTAAAGTTTTGCATATCAAAAGTATACGTAAAGAGTGTGTCCAAGCTAGCATATTACTACAAACAACGTTTCTTTATCATAATATCTGTTGTCATCCGAGTGATAAACTATTTTAAAACGCATTCACAATGTGTCTTTTATATGATATGCTATGTTCATAAACTGTTAATTAACACAGGTAATAATTGTATTATCTGTGGTCAATAAGGCAAATGCCTATCTACCAAATACAGTAGAACCTCTGTATCTGCTGGAGATAGGTTCCAAGGCCTCCAGTGGACACATGAAACCACAGATAGTATCGAATAATAAACGGTATACTGTACATTCTATACATACCTATGATAAACTTTCATAAATAAGGCACAATGACACATCAAAAGAACACTGCAGGCACCCAGACTACTTCATCCCATTGAAGTGGTCTGAAGTGTCCCCTTTGGCCCTGCAATGTAAAACATGCAAGAGAAACTGCAAAGTTTATATTGCAGGGTTAAGACTGCCGCTAGTAACTGTCTTCCAGACAGCCACTAGAGGCGCTTGCTGCTGTTTCACAGAGTTTGACTTTGTGAAACAACGCTAAATGTCCTCCCGCTGTGCATGAGGACATCCAGCATCTCCAAATCCCTAAGTCCTAATGTGCACACGCTCATTAGCTTCCCCCTCGGCACTGATGTTGGTGAAGGCGAATATGGAGCCAGCAGCAAGGGACCTTGTTTTGCTGGAATAAGGTAAGTTAGAAAAGGGTTGCGGGGATATAGGGACACACTAGTATATATTGTTAGCAATGCAGCTTTGTGTTTCTAACACTATAGAGTTCCTTTAACCCCTTAAGGACCAAACTTCTGGAATAAAATGGAATCATGACATGTCACACATGTCATGTGTTCTTAAGGGGTTAACAACATTAACTAACAATAAAAGAAGACAATTATGACAATAAAAGTTATGTGGATGTGGTCTCTCTCTCTCTGTTTCACGCAAAAAAGTATTGCAATGCACAATTTAAAATATGAGTCTTAACTGTTTTGTTTTGTTCTAAACCTCTGTCGACAGTGGAAAAGAGAAAGAGCATTAACTTGAACAGCAGACACAAGGCTTTTAATGTTTAGTATAACATTTAGCAGCATAATCTCTCTTTCAATCACCTGTACGTTAAACCATTTTTAAATGGTTTTAAAATTAGTGTGAGCCAGGTAAATAGACAAGCTGCGCACAATGCATGAAAACATGCTTATTATTAATAGAAATTTAGAATGGAAAACTGGAAGTACTAATGCATTCCTTGACTGGCATAGTATAGAAGCCAATGAATCCTTTTGCCTAAACTCAGTTCCAAAGATATATATTTGCAATTTGTGCCAGTATAACAACACATGGGCCTTTGTGTTTTTTCGGTGTAGAATCTATATTGGGACAGCATCGCCACCAGCTGCTATTTAGAACTGGAATAAAACCAGACTCTTGCAAGGAATGCTATTATTGACGTAAGTAATTGTATCTTCTCGAATCGTGGAAAAACACGATTGATATACAAACCCAAATTACTCTTTGTAATTTCTCTATCACTGTTATTGTTTTTGTACGTTTCCACTTCCATGTCCTGTTTTGAAACATATACAGAAAAAATCATTAAGCTGCCCCTGCTTGTGAGACGGAATCTACTTTAATCAAATGGCATTTAAAAAGGACATCTTGTTTTCATCATGAAAATATTGCTCTTATTGTTTATGCCAGCCAGCTCTCCTTGGCCTTTTACAGGGATCCTCTCGATGGTGGTTTGGCAGTGTCAAACGCATTTTGGACTGGCACTTCTAGAAGTCAGAATTTGATTGAAACTATATATGTCTAGATAACATTTAATGTAGCCCCCCTTTGCTGTGTTTGTTTCAAGATTATTTTTGGAAACAACAGAAGCAGCCTTGGTCTCAGCTGCTTTTCCATTTTAGGAGTGCGATGTGTCCTATAATTAATATATATATATATATAAAATTAGATTAATGTGAATATATATTTAATTTGTTTTTTTTTATAAAATACATACATATTTCACACTTACGTATTTTATTTGTTGCTATGTTTGTCATTATCTGCCTGTAAATGATTTGATTTTGTTTCATAAAACGTATGTTTAAACAATAATACATCTTCAGGTTTGTATTTTAGAATGTTTTCCATATATGAATATAGGTTTAAAGGCCGTTTATTTTCTTTTGTGCCGTGATCCAGTCCTAAAGGAAAAACAAAACAAAAACAGCAAAACAACAATGTACGGTAGTTAACATTTGTCTATTGTTACTGACATGGGAATTTGGTTCCAAGCCAAAGAACTCTGTGCCTTGATGTAGTCTAAATGGGGACAGGGTAAATATGGCCAGTTAACTTCTAAAACCACCTGTTCAGAAGAAGCATGAAATATGTGTCACATTTGCATTGTAAATGCCAAGGTGATGTCCTGTGAATTTAAAAAATAATATTAAAAAGTCTGTTTTAGTGCTCTACCAGCTTCAACATGTAGATTTAAAGGAACACTCCTATGTAAATGCTGTGTGTAGGGGAAGGAGATGGAGAGTGTGTTACAAAGCCTGCCCACATATATTTCCCTCAGTATACAAGACATTTCTTTTCACAAGCTGTGTATACACACATACTAAAATATCACACATTTGTAAACACATTATGTACACAAATACACACACATTGTTATATACACACAGAATGTTATGTATCATTTATTTACTCATTAACACATACCAACTATTTACACATACACACACTCATGTGCTTACAGATACACACATGTCCAAACATACACATTGCAGAAACCCATTCCATTTGAGCTCATTCAGCCACCAGGAATGGGGATAAATGTTGGTGATTTCTGTGGTCGGTTGCGCCTCTCCTTGTGCCTGGTGCTTCAGTTTCTGCTGCAGGCTTTGGCTCACAGAGGTCCCCAGCCTCACCACTTCTCACTTCTTGTAGCCGGCCCCAAGCTAGCTGTATAAATTGTAAGGCTTTAAGATTATACATTTTGAGTGTTTGACAATGCTGGCATTTATGTGTTATAAGGAACCCCAGAAAAGCATTTAAAGAGAAAAAAAGACATAATAACACAGGAAGTTATTACTGATCATAGAAGATACCGTTTGAGGTATCACTAATAAAGGAGAAATAAATAGAGGTGGAAAGTGCTTCAAATTGTAGTTTTTATTTATTTTTTATTTTTTTTACTTCTTTTGGATCAACAGCAAACACAGATGTGAGAAAGGCTGAACTTGATGTAACTATGTAATAGATAGGGCTGGAGATAAAATTGTTTCCTTTACATCTCTATTTTCTCCTGGAAGACTCAAGTCATAAAAGGCATACATGTAACTCTTTTATAGATCTGTGATTTGCTAGTTTCATTGTTTAAAGGCAGAGAACTGATTGTGGTTCTAACGGTGCAATATGTGTTATATTCTAGGGTTCAATAACTTAGATTGGCAATAGGCTAATGTCTCCATCAGCAGGCATTCTCGCATATTTTTTTCATTGAAAACTTTGCACTATTTCCATTCCAAAGTATACAAGGTGTGTAATATATACCTTTCATACACCGGACAACCAATAGGGCTAGGTACAAATCTATGAACTTCTACGGAATCCAGTTGTGGAACATTCCTGCGATTTAAACCATCTGCTTCATTATCTCACTTGCATACATTACAGCTAAACATTAACGTTTTGGTATCTAATACCAGAGAGATGTAAGTAGCAGCAAAGTGCACTCAAAACAATGTGCTTGTGGTCTGAGTTCTCCCACTGCCCACATGATTTGTAGTTATGAGCTATAACGATTGTTTCCACTTATTTTTACTGTATTTTAACTAAATTCAGTGTAAAAGTATCTTACATGCTTCCATATTTACCCTTATTTTGAATGCATTATCTAAATAATATATTAATAAATTGAAATGGAATACAATCTACTCCCCCTGTAGTGAACAAGACTTGTTGAGGTATCTTATCTAATTCACGCCTTCCCATTGTTTCTTTTGGGAGCACTGTACATATTCCGTAAACATTAGATATCAAGTACAGTACTATTTTTTTTGTGTGCAAACAATGACTAGATTGGCCAAGGCTGGCCCGCCACAAACAATTTCATTTATTACATCAAGTAAATTAAAATTTGGAGACATTGTTTAATTTGTTCAAGTAATCTATTCATTGTTTGCAAAAATTAATCTACTTTTAAATGTATATTCCAAGGACGTACACTACTATACAACTCTCTGATTGGCTTTCCACTAGCACTAACTGATTTTAACAGTGCATGATGGGAGACTGTTGCGGCTCCCGGCCCGCCACATGGCGCAGCCGTGCCCGACCGGCACGCGTCTTCTGGGCGTTGCGCCCAAATCAAAGATGGCGCTGACCACGTGGTCGTGCACACCACAAGCTCCGCCCCTCAAATTTATACGGACATGCGCGTGACGTCACGACGGCAACGCACGCGCACGTTCTGGGGTCAGAGGTCACCCTCTGACCAATCAGAGCCCAGAGAGGGATATTCAAATCCCTAAATTCACTCCAGTTCCTTGCCCTGTCGTGCTTTCCTGTTCCTGGTTCCCGAGAGTGCGTTTATCTTTGTGAATCTGATTTCCTGGTATCCTGATCTTGGCTTTTCCCTGGTTATTCCGAATTCTGGTTCCCCTGACTTGGCTTGTTTAAACGGTATCTGAGTATTTCTGGCTTCCTTGACCTCGGCTTTCCCTTTGACCATTCTCTATCTCTAGCGTATTAGTCCGGCCATTCTAAGGTCCGGTTTACGCTCTGTCCTTTTATTTCCTTTCCTTTTTTATGTATATGTTTACATAGTTTCTGCATGTTGGACCACTCTAGCAACCGTGACAGAGATAATATGCACAGGCTGTCACCATGTACTCTGAATTTTATGAAATATAAATGTTTCCTCCCTTCTAATGTCCTAATAACACCATTGGTCCAATATGCACTGTAAATTTACCCTAAAATTGTCACACATGCGAATAACCATTTACTCACTCACATACTAATAACCATACTTAGATTTAGCAGCCCTAAATCCTTTATTGTATCACTTTCATAGGACCAAGGGCTTTTGCAACTACTAGTCCCATTACTTTTGAATAAGTGTTTGTGGGTGAAGTAATTTGGTTTGCTCAACTAAATTGGCATCAAGACAGCTTTAGTTTAGTGAAGCCGTTTGGGTGTATAGATCTTGCCCCTGCAGTCTCACTGCTCCATTCTTTGCCATTTAGGAGTTAAGTCACTTTTGTTTCTGTGCATGCAGACCTAGCCACACCTCCCCTGGCTGTGACACACACATCCTGCATGGAAAAAATGGTTTCCTTTTCAGTTAGATGTTAACTTATTTTAGTAATTTTTATCTCATGTAATGTAAATGGAACTTTCACACATCACAATCACACACAGGAGGCTCTTGTGGGAGCAGAGAATGAAATATGAAATTCTAGATTACAGAGACTGTGCAATAAAGGAAGATTAAACATTATATCTCTCTTCACAGGAAGTATTTAGGAAGGCTATGCAACTCATGTGCAGGGAGGTGTGACTATGGCTGTATAAACAAATTTTTTAAACTCCTAAATGGCAGAGAACTGAGCAATGAGACTGCGGGGGCATGATCTATACACCAACACTGGTTTATTAATCTAAATTTGTTTTGGTGACTATAGTGTCCCTTTAAATATTCTTTCCTATCCTCATCCTATAAAAAGGATTTAGGGGAGGGTGAGAAGTGTTATGCAATGCTTTGAGTGTACAAAGTCAGAAGAAGACAAACTGTTCTAGCTTATCATTGTGAATGCTTCTACACACTTGTCCACGTTTTTGGCTGAGAGTCAGACTTTACTCCACTCCTGTTAACCTTGACATGCAGCATGTAGAGTGACAGTCATTCTAGTTCCAGACCCTCAGAATAACCTAATTGAATAGACTGCAGAAGATCAGTGAACCCTCACTCCTGCTAAGCGCAGAATGGAGCTTTATCTTTATCTCTAACTCTTTAGAAAGGCATTAGATTCCAGGCTGGGACGGTAATCCCAGGATACCAGCTATCTTCTGATAAGTACATGTGCAAGCTCTAGACAAAGCACTTCCACTTAGCAGCATATCGGGATAACAGCACTCAACACCTTGTTCAGCATTCAACACAAATATAAGAGCGAGTAGCGTAGTATTCAAACCATGTATAGCTAATTTTATTCAGCATAAATAAAATATTTATAGATCGCATTTTTAAAATACCACACACAGCAACGGCATAAATTTAGTCATATGTGAAAACATTGTTTTGGAAATGTGAGTATAAGTTATATATAGCGCATCTGAAATTGTATGTTATTGCCGAGATTACATTTTTGAACTGCATAGACACAGCATGTATTGGGGAGTTGGAAACCCAAACTTCATTGAATTGGAGATGATCTACAGCTCTGAGTATTCTATCATTAAATGTATTGGATAGAATGGTCCACAGTGCTGCAGTACTTCAATCTGTAGTTTTATGTTGTGTATTAACAGAGAACGTATTGCACGTTTGTATTCCTGGCGCTATAGTTTTCCTTTAAATGCCCTGAAATTCACTCTGAGTGCGTAATTACATCACCCTATAGTATGACAGAGCCTGTCAGTCAGGTTATTGGCAGGAAAAATAGTAAGAAAACATATCTCACATGAACTGATCATATGACTTGGTAGGTTGGGTAGAAATATATATCTCCTATAGCTATGAGTTTTTTGTGTTCTCCTGTAATGATGCATGCTGCATTTTTCTATATGGCCAAAATGGTCTTGTGATGACCGTAGTGATGATGCTTGGATGATTTGCTTCCTTTGTGGTTAAGCAGGTACATTGTATTCAGTGTTAGGGATGTGCATGGGTTGGGTTCTGCACTTCGGCAATTCGGCACTTCAGACATTCGGAAGCATCCGAATGTCCGAATTGCTGAAATTCATCCGAATTTAAATTGCACATGTCTATTAAGTGTCATCCACAGAGCCCACCTTGCTCATTTGGGTGTAGACTTGTGCTTTCGGTTTCAAACAAATTTGCGATTCGTCCTAAGTGTTGGCATTTGGCAATTCGGTCGAAACCCAGAACTCTGAAGTGCTATATAAACAAATCACTAAACAAACAAACCAGACTGCCAGGCAATGCACTCAATTATCTTGTTTAAAATTGTGATTCGGAGTTCTGTCTGTGGCACCAAAAAAAAGATGATTAATCTAAAAAAAATGATAATTGACTATAAGCGGACAGCCGCCAAATGTTGATTTCACAGACCAAGTGATAATTGAATAATAGACCAATAGAGGGAAAAATGAGTAGCAGTATATATATATAACAGTCTATATTTATATATAGTTAATAGATATATAATATATAAATAGATTTTTTTTACTGCTCCTCCTATTTTTCCCCCTTTTGGTTACTTTTCCTAACTTGATCTGTGAACCAAATGGCAGGAAAATGCACCTATCAGTGCTCTGCTAAATATATATATATTATATTTATATTATTTTGCAGTACGTTGTCCATTTTGCTCCTCTTTGGTTCTTCCGAATCATTTTTCCTGAAACAACTACATGGATGAAATTCAAAACAGAATTCTTTCTTTGGAAGAATCAAGTCAGACTAAATTAATTTTTTCTTGTGCACAATTCTATTTGGGAATGACCTGTATATGCAGTCTGAGCAAGATTTTGCTGTTGAAAGTTATTCCTATGCTTCTTCAGTGGTGCAGAAGAATATGTAAAAGATGAAGTTAAAGGGTTAAACTAATGCTGCACTAGTGCTGGGTTCTTGTTGGTCGTGAAACTTCAGGGGGCATCTGTGCCCTGCATGAGAATGAGATTTACAGTTCTTTAAACCTCTGATGAGTGCTTTCCCCTGCCAAACTTTTGGAGCAAGAGGCTTGAAGAATATGCTCAAAAGGCCAGAGGCATAGAGGAAGCATTAACCCCTTAGAGTGCCTGTTGCAATTCGAATGTTACCCATACCACTATAAGGAAAAATCTAATTAAAATAAATATTTTCTAAAATATAAATATAAAGTATATTTTTTTAAATAAAATATAAAAAACATTATTTGTTTTAATCAGCCCCCAACTACACACACATTTCCCCCACTGCACCGCCATACACACACTGCTCCTAGTGCACCCCAATACACACACTGCCCCACTGCACCCCATACACACACTGCCCCCACATACATTGCTCTGTACCCCCAAACACACACACTTCTCCCCCACACACTGCACCCCCATACACACACTGTCCCCACTGCACTCCCATACACACACTGCCCCCACTACACCCTCATACACACACTGGCCCCAAGGCCGTCTTTAATATTGATTGGACCCTGGGCAAAACATTTGCTTGGGCCCCCTGGACCATGTACACCCTCCCCAGGCGTGCAAACATGTTATCACCCTTAACGCAGTGGCTACCTAAAGTAGAGAGGTGCAAGAATATTTTTTTGGGGCCTCCCTATTGCAAGGATGTTTAAAAGGTAGATCCCCATCTGTTGTGCAACTCCAGCAATGCCTTGACAGCTGGGGCTCTACCATTTATCCATATTTGCAGGTTTGTATTTAGCACTAAGCTGTTTTTGTGTGTTTCAATGTGAACAGGTTTTTGTATGGAATATGTTTGTATGTGGCATTGGCGTTTGAATGTAAGCATGTATTTATGTGTAGTGTTGGTTTTTGAATGCAGGGGTGTCTATACATATAATGTTGGTGTTTAACACAGACGTGTATTTGTATGTTGTGCTGAAGCTTGAATGCAGGGGTGTATTTGTGTGTAGTGTTAGCGTGTGAATGTTGAGATGTATGCACATATACACACACAAACACACAGGTAGATATGCACACAACCTGACACACAAATACACACCCTGACACACATACTAATAACATAACATACAGATACACTGAAACACACAAAGACAACGTACAGATACACACTGATACACATACAGACACACCGATACACATCCTGACATACACAAAGATACAAACACTGACACACATGCAGTTACACAGACACACATATACACACTTGCAGATACACACACACGCAGACTTCATACAGATACACACACATATATACACACTGACAAACACACAGATACAAAAAATGACAACATATAGATACACACACAGATATACAGACAAACTGACACACAAACATACACTGATAGACATACTTACACAGACACATAAACCGACAGACATACTGACACATAGACAGACAGATATATACTGAGACACACACAGACATACTGACACACTGACAGACATGCTGACACATTCACCAACACACACACCGACATACAGACACAAAGAGTCAAACTGATACAGACATGCACACACCGACATACAGACATGCACACACTGACATACATATGGACACACAGAGACACATACACTAACAGACATGCTGACACACACACACATATACTGACAGACATATTGACACACATTCACAGACACACACACAGGCATACTGACACATACACTGACAGACATACTGACACACGCATTGACAGACATACTAACACACACACGCACTGACAGACATACTGACACACACACGCACTGACAGACATACTGACACATACACTGACAGACATACTGACACACACACGCACTGATAGACATACTGACACACACACTGACAGACATACTGACACACACACTGACAGACATACTGACAGACATACTGACACACACACTGACAGACATACTGACACACACACTGACAGACATACTGACAGACATACTGACACACACACGCACTGACAGACATACTGACACACACACTGACAGACATACTGACACATGCACTGACAGACATACTGACACATACTGACAGACATACTGACAGACATACTGACACACACACTGACAGACATACTGACAGACATACTGACACACACACTGACAGACATACTGACACACACACTGACAGGCATACTGACACTGCACCGGCAGTTGGGAAAAATGCTTGAGGTCAGCGGGGCCCACGGTGCAGCTGCTTCGGGCCCCCAAGAGTAACTGGGCCCGGGGCAGCTGCACCGTTTGCCCCGCGGTAAAGACGGCCCTGACTGGCCCCATAAACACAGTGTTCCCACTGCACCCCATGTATACACTGCACTCCCATGCACACACTACACCCCTAGTTCGGACAACTGTATGAGTTGTTTTTTCTAAACTTAAACCTCAGTATTCAGGTTTAATTGCCATGTTGTCACTTTGAGGAAAAAAAGGTTGGTTTGTATTGCGGTTTGGGCCCTCTGGCTCAAAAATGTTTGCCATCACTGATCTAGGGCATATGTCGAATGATTTTAGCAGAAGTTGGTTGTCTTTTATTTTTTTGAGATGATGCTTTCACACATTGAACATGCATATCTGTAAGAAGCACACAAGGATTTGATACAGTGTTTAAACGTACATGGATTGTATTCTAGCATAAACCCAGTATATATAATACAGCCTTTTTTTGTTAACAGCGATATCCAGTTCATATAGCCGTGTGGACATGGTTTTAGATACCTGCGATGCAGAGGTTATAAACGAAGGAGGTGATGATTTTATAAATGCCTATTTGTTCTTCTGAGAAAGACAAGCTATATTTTGGGAGACATAACATTTACATTTTCATACCTACCCATTTTGTATTTAATAGACTGCAAATTAAATGTGTGTTCAGAGAAAGACTTGCTTTGCAGCTAACAATGAAAGCATTGAACCTGTGATGACAAACGCTTCAACCTTCAAAGAAAAACGTTTATTACATGCAGTGCTGCAAGGCTGGGAATGGAATACAAAATACTGAGTTACTGCGCAGAATACTAACATGCTCACGCTCACCGCTCTCACTGCTCCAAACTGAACTGCTAATATTCCAAACCTTCCCCAACATGCAGACAGCACTAAAAAGATGATTGAATGATAATAGTATTACGCTGGACATTTCTGAGCAAGGTTTTAAGGTATAAAAGGATAACAAAATATCTGTGCTAAGGAAAAAACAATATGCTAAAATTACAAGGTTATTCCAAGCATCATACCTCTGAGAGTTTATTGTAGTGGTTATGGTGCTAGGAGGTGCTAGGTACAATCCTTCCAGTTTTCTTCAAACAGTTTTAAGGTGGATTAACAAAAAGACTGTCAGTATATTAATTTGAATCTACAGATTGTCAATTTTCCCAATTATTAGAGCCAATATTCAGGTTTTTATTCTAATAATTGGATTTGGTGTTCAAAGTTACAGGTACTGCCAATAACATAAGGTACTTAACTCTTCCAGTCATAGTACGCAGTCTTTCGCATCCAACTGCCTGCCAATGAAATGACACGTGGCTGACACGTCCTGTTTTGAGCACCCATGTGCAGAGCGTAGTGTGAAATGAAGAGTACTGTCCAGACATTGGGATTATAGTGAAAGTGATGACTGATTCACTTTTAGAATGTTGCCCCCAGAATTTTCAAGGCAGTCTTGCAGGGTGGGAGAGGGCATTATAGGAGTTAGCTCTCCCAGCTCTGACACTGGCTTGCACCTGAACGAATCAGAAACAAGCTCATCGATCCCCTCACTCCTGCACAGCAGCTAATCTACCCTCACACCCCTGCACAGCAGCTCATCTAACCCCACACACCTGCACAGTATGTCATCAAACCCCACCCCTGCACACCAGCCCCTTCCAATCCTATTACTGCCTGGTTTGGTTAGCTCAGTGAAGCTAAACTCAAGAGGGAAGTAATTGCTTACAGCACCTTCCTTGCAAATACTTTTCATTGAGCTGTTTAGGGAAGTCTGTGATTGGACAGCCACATAAAGTCTGGGCGGAGTTAGAAGGGGAGGGCTTGCAAATGCTGCAGACAAGAGAGTTTTTTAGAAATACCCCAATGAAAATGAATACACAACTGCATGCACATTATAGGCATGCACATTTTCTTTAGGTTATATCTACTAAGTAGTGATTTATTTATTTGTGCAGTGGAGTGTCCATGTAAGCATGTTCCTTCAGCTGCTGACAGACACAGTAAGCATTGCACCAAAGCACAGTTTAAAGGTACGCAACTTTTATAATTTGTATTTTTTAAATTTCAGATTTGTAATATTCTTAATACATTGTAATTTTTATAGGATAGATAAAGACTTGTTTTGGTAGCCTGTATTTTGCCAAAAATGGGGTACATTAACGCTGTGGCAGGCTTATGCAATGTATGATCATATAATGTAACTAAACCACTGTTATTTTCGTCTAGTTTAGGTGTTTTCAAAAAAACTATTAAAATCTGGGAGCTTTGAAGTTGCTGTTTGGTGGCTGAGTGAGTGCGCTCCCCATTCATGCATGTTCAGGTGAGTGCAACCCCTGGTTTCATGTATATATAAATATATACCTAACACAACATTAATGCCTCGATTTAGTATTGTTGGATAAGCTTTTCAAATGGTTTAATATTTTAAGATAATTTTTAAAAATAATTATTTTTCCAAAATATAAAAAATTTAACAAAAAACTGTAAAAAAAATCTAAATATTACAAAATGAACATATTTTTCATAATGTTAACGAGGTTTATCCAAAAATATTAAATCATTTGAAAAGTGTATCCAAAAATATTAAATCTGGGGTTTTTTTTTGCTTATAATATTTTCTACATAACAAGTGCTACTAAATAAAAATGCCTCAAAATGTATTCACCTATTAGTCCTAATTACTAAATGCCTCATAGGTCTAGGATTTCCATGAATGTTTGACAGGTATAGGCAGGGGCGTACCTAGAGCATTTGGCACCCGGGGCGGATCCTGTGCTTGGCACCCCAAAAAACCTGTAAAAAATTTTAAAGGTTCTCTTTTTTTTTCTTACAATTTGTAAAGACTCCTGTCCCAATACAAAACCCCCGCCCCCTTCTACAAAATCCCTGCAGCCCCACACACACATTTACAGGCAGACAGTTACAGACAGTCACACACTCAGTTACAGGCAGACAGTCACATACAGTCACAGGCAGACAGTCACAGTCACAGGCAGACAGTCACACATACACATTTCCTCCGTGCGGCCAGTTTATCAGCTGTTTGCTTGTGTGAGCTGTACTGGCCGCACGGCACCCTAACTACCATGGGACACTGTGCGGCCACAGCTCACACAGCCCCCTCCAGCCAGGGCCGGTGCAAGGATTTTTGCCGCCCTAGGCAAAAGTAAAGTTTGCCGCCCCCCCCCATGTGACATCACAATGCCCCACCCATATGATTTTCCATGTTAACTAACGCCAGTGCTGCAGTGCCGCCGTGTTTACATTAAAAGGCCTGCAAGGACAGGCTATAGACACCAGAACCACTACATTAAGCTGAAGTGGTTCTGGGGACTATAGTGTTTCTTTAATGTGAGGTAAATTAGAGCTTAGTGCCACGAATAATATACTAGATTGCCTACTTACAACCAGATGAGGATGATGATGGGCTCTAGCTGCAGTCTGGCTCCACTGGTCTGGTGCAGAACAGGCTCTCTGGAGGCGGTTTGTAACTGTGGTCACAAAAATCAATGTTCTGGGAGAACGGGAAGCAGCTCCATTTTTTGGGGGTCCTTTACACAGCTCAAGGTCTGGGTCCCAGGGTCCACCTTCATGTTCCACCAATGAGTTTGTTCACAGGGGGTGGAGTGTGTAGGGGATGTCCTGATATGTGTGTAAGGAATGCAGTGTGTGAAATTGTGTTTGTATGTGTAAGGGCTGCAAGGTGTGTTTCTGTGTATCTATGGGATGCATTGAATGTGTGTAAGGGGTGCATTGAGTGTGTGTAATGAATGCATTGTGTGTTTCTGTGTGTGTAAGGGATGCATTGTGTGTAACGGTTGCATTGCTTGTGTATGTGTGTCTGTGTGTGTAATGCATTGTGTGTTTTTCTGTGTGCAAGGGGTGCATTGTGTGTATGTGATGAATGTCAATCTCTCCTCCCGCTCCAATTTCCTTCTCCTCCTCCCAATTTCTCTCTCACCCCCCCTCCTAATATCTCTTCCCCCCTCCTAATTTCTCTACCCCCCTCCTAATTTCAATTTCTCCCCCCCCTCCTAATTTCAATTTCTCTCCCCCCCTAATTTCTATTTCCCCCCTCCTAATATCTCTCCCTCCCTCCTAATTTCTCTTCCCCCCTCCTAATTTCTCTCTCGCCCCCCCTCTCCTTTCTCACCCCCCCTCTCCTTTCTCTTTCTCTCCCCCTCCTTTCTCTTCCTCTCCCCCTCCTTTCTCTTCCTCTCCCCCTCCTTTCTCTTCCCCCTCCTTTCTCTTCCCCCTCCTTTCTCTTTCTGACCTCCTTTCTCTTTCACACCTCCTTTCTCACCCCCCCTTTCTCCTCTTTCTCACCCTCCCT
>OW240917.1:17777964-17808827 GCA_933207985.1 Pelobates cultripes | reverse complement strand
GAGTGTGCACTTCCTGTTAGTCCGGCCGGGTACAGGAGACAGCTGCTCTCTGTACCCGCGGACTATCAATGCTGCAGGGCTCGGCCACGCTACAGCAAAGGAAGCTGACAGGAGGGAGGAAATTTGAGGGAGGGGGGAGGAAGGAAATTTGAGGGAGGGGGAGGAAGGAAATTTAAGGGAGGGAGGGGGAGGAAAGAAATTTAAGGGAGGGGGAGAAGAAGGAAATTGGAGTGGGGGAGGGAAGGAAATTTGGGGGAAAGAAATTGGGAGTGGGGGAGAAGAAGGAAATTGGAGGGGAGAAGGAAATGAGAGAGAGAGGGAGAAGAAGGAAATTGGAGGGGGAGAAGAAGGAAATTGGAGAGGGAGGGGGAGAAGAAGGAAATTGGAGGGGGAGAAGAAGGAAATTGGAGAGGGGGGGAGAAGAAGGAAATTGGAGAGGGAGGGGGAGAAGAAGGAAATTGGAGGGGGAGAAGGAAATTGACGGGGGGAGGGGGAGAGATTGACATCCATCACACACACACACAGTGCACTCCTTGCACACAGAAAAACACACAATGCATTACACACAGACACACATACACAAGCAATGCATCCCTTACACACAGCAACACACAATGCACCCCTTACACACACTCAATGCATCCCTTACAGACGTACACACTGCATCCCATTCATACACAAACTCACCTTGCAGCCCTTACACATACAAACACAGATTCACACAATGCATTCCTTACACACATCAGGACATCCCCCCCCACACACACACCCCCTGTGAACAAACTCATTGGTGGAACATGAAGGTGGACCCTGGGACCCAGACCTTGAGCTGTGTAAAGGGCCCCCCAAAAAATGGAGCTGCTTCCCGTTCTCCCAGAACATTGATTTTGTGACCACAGTTACAAACAGCCTCCAGAGAGCCTGTTCTACACCAGACCAGTGGAGCCAGACTGCAGCTAGAGCCCATCATCATCCTCATCTGTTTGTAAGTAGGCAATCTAATATATTATTTGTGGCACTAATCTCTCATTTACCTCACATTAAAGGGACACTATAGTCCCCAGAACCACTACAGCTTAATGTAGTTTTTCTGGTGTCTAGACTGTCCCTGCAGGCCTTTTAATGTAAACACGGCGGCACTGCAGCACTGGCGTTAGTTAACATGGCAGATCATATTTGTGGGGCATTGTGATGTCACATGGGGGGGGGGCGGCAAACTTTACTTTTGCCTAGGGCGGCAAAAATCCTTGCACCGGCCCTGCAGACACTGCATTCCTGTGGGCGGACTTGGGGGGGGGGACCGCACTTTGGGCGGACTCGGGTGCAGGCACCGGGGGGCCCAGACCTTGAGCTGTGTCAGGGGCCCAAAAATTTCTGATGGCAGCCCTGAGTGTGTGTATATCAGGGAGTGTGTCTGTTAGTGAGAGTGTATGCATGTCTGTTAGTGAATGTGTGTGTCTGCTAGTGACTGTATGTGTCTGTTAGTGAGTGTGTATGTCTGTTAGCTAGTGTATGTGTGTCTGTCAGTGAATTTATGTGTATTTAGATGGCGGGGCAGGGGGGAAGGGTGGGGTAGTGTGGTGGGCGGGGCGCCTGAGTTTTGTCATGCCTAGGGCAGCACAAAATCAGGATACACCACTGTGTGTGTATGTATGTATATATATATGTATGTGTGTGTATGTGTATATGAAAAAACATATACATGCGGTGTGTGTTTGTGCTTTAGGGTGCACACCCTAATGCAACAGGCTGCGCACGCCTATGATGTCAGATTTAACAATGTAATTAGAGACCTTTTGATGTGGCCACACAATATATAATTACTGATTTTTAAGATGATTTTTCATTGAAATCAATTGTCTATATAATATTGTTGGGTCTCCAAAATAAAAAGCCAAAAATTGTAGGCTCCACTGGGCACGGCATCTCTTCCACTAGTGGTTTACTTATAAAATGCCTTCACCTAAAGTTGTTTAATTTATGACCTTTGCAGCACCTGTTTGCTAAATTCCTCCTTCTCCCCAGCCCACACTGTAAGGAGAGGTAGACCGTAACGGTCGGGGCTCTATGTACAGTTACATTATTCATTCTTCCTGGCAATACTGCTCTCTCTTTAAAAGAAATCTATTTCTATCTTTGGTGTATCAGCATTTTTCAGTCATTAGTAAGTGGCACAGTCACCATCTAAATATAATTCAGTTTAAGAGAGTTCTGATTTTGTTTATGCCTGACTTTACCCTCCCTCAAGTACTGAACTAAATTTCCTGCAGCTATCTATAAGCCAGTAAAAGGTAACAAAGTTTGGGACCCAAGTTTGGAGGCCCCTTGATGTCAACTCGTGGATTTCTTTATAACGGATTGGGTTTATTTACTAAACGAGAATTGCGAAGAACTGACAAGGAAACCACAAATTCAGACTACAAAAAAAAGTGTGCATTACCACAAAAAGTGGGAATAATATTTACATTTATTACTATCACAACATCCAAACTTAAAGGGACGCTATAGTCACCAAAACAACTTTAGCTTAATGGAGCAGTGTTTTAGTGTATAGATCATGCCCCTGCAGTCACACTGCGCAATTATTTGCATTTAGGAGTTATATAACTTTTGTTTCTGTTCATGCGGCCATAGTCACACCTCCCCTGACTGACACAGCCTGCATGAAAAAAAAAGTTTCATTTTCAATCAGATGTAACTTTCTTTAAAAAAATTGTTCTCTCCTGCACTGTAAATTAAACTTTAATTACATACAGGAGGTTCCTGTGGGGTCTAGCAAGCTATTAACAGAACAGGAGATAAGCAATTCTAGATTAAACAGAATTTGCAATAAAGGAAGTGTAAACATTAGATGACTCTTTCCAGGAAGTGTTTAGTAAGACTGTGCAAGGAACATGCAGTGAGACTGGAGGAGCAAGATCTATACACCATAACTGCTTCATTAAGCTAAAGTTGTTTTGGTGACTATAGTGTCCCTTTAAAGTAGAAAGCACTCAAATGGGTCCATTAAATTGTACAGAGATTCCATAACTAAAGTTACATGGAATCAACACAGTAAAGGAGGAGACTATATTTAAAAGAAGAAAAACTACCACAACAAGAGGACATAGTCTTAAATTAGAGGGACAAAGGTTTAAAAATAATATCAGGAAGTATTACTTTACTGAGAGGGTAGTGGATGCATGGAATAGCCTTCCAGCTGAAGTGGTAGAGGTTAACACAGTAAAGGAGTTTAAGCATGCGTGGGATAGGCATAAGGTTATCCTAACTATAAGATAAGGCCAGGGACTAATGAAAGTATTTAAAAAATTTGGCATGTTTCTGTTTCAATCCAAATATCACGTGAGTGTATTTTTGTATTTTTGGGGATCTGTACATTAATGGCCACTTTCGGTCATGTACATATGCAATTTGTTAAGCAAGTTAAGGTGGATTTGCTCCTTTTTTATAAGAGAATACCCTTTTTGGGGGCTCGCTTGTTCTCCTTCATTCCTACCTTTAGGTGAACCCACCCATCCTGGACACCTGTCACCAAGGTGTAGCTGTTTTCCGATGCAGACTGATGAGCACTGAGCAGCAGATTAATTTGTTTGTGATTTTGCATAACTTATTTATATATGTTTAATACTTACCCAACTTTGAATTAGAAGTTGACATGTGAGTTGTATATATATTTCACTTATATTACATACTTTGGACAAACTCTCTAATGTCAATTTACTTAAAGTGACACAAGTGATTTATGTGTAAATAGTGGGTCATGTTTTTTAATTTTACAAAAAATGCAGACTTCAATAGAAATTGTCACTATTATAAATTTACTTTGTTACGCCCACCTGGCTGTCAATCAGATAACCAGTCCTGCTATTTCCGGGTTTGGTTACCTGGTTAAACTCAAGAGGCAGCAATTGCTCAGAGCACCTGCCTTGCAAAAACTTCTCATTGAGCTGCATTGGGAAGTCTGTGATTGGACAGCCACAGAAAGTCTGGGCGGGGTTGGAAAAGCTGCAGACAAGAGAACTGCAGCTATTGCAAATGAAAAAATGCATAATTAAATGCATGCATGTTTTTGTTGGGGTGTATATAATAAACAATACACACAAAGACGGATAAATGCTGAAAATTCACCCCACTGGTAACTATAGGCAGCAGACCTCGAACACAGAGGATTCCCTCACTCCCATGAAAAATAGGGATCAAAAATACAACAGGGAGAGAACCAGGTTGTGCCAAATAATGTCAAAGTATAAAAACATTCAGCATAAAAAGTTCAATATAAAAGTCCAAAAACCACAGTCGCAGATATTGAGTATTCGCCAAATGAGTTTCTTTTTTATATGAATTCCTTTTCCATGGGTACATGTAAAATGCATAAAACACGACAGCCTATGGTGTAGTGCTTCTTTGGAAGTGAGGACACAACTGAAAAATGTGCACCCACCATTAGGTAGTGCTTCTTATGGTATGCCATGGTATGACACATTTGGCATATCTCAATTTGTCCCTGGCATACCAAGAGAAGCACTACCTAGTTGATTTGTGATATTTATCCTTGGTGGGAATTATTCCACCTACACTGGAAGTACTGAGCGGTCTATCTGCTCTATAAAACAGGGGTGCACAAAAAGTAGATCCCCACCCCAGACGTTTTAATACTAAGCTTCAATAATACTTTGCCATTCTAAAGGCATGCAAAGCATCATGGGAGTTGTAGTTCTATAACTTCTGAGGATCTACCTCTTAGGCACCCCTGCTATAAAAAGTGGGTACAATATGTTATATCCATTTCTGTATTTCAGTGAACACTATATTGTTTCTCTTGTTTTTTGCATTATATTCTACCTATTCACCGAGGAGAATGAGGCCAATAAGATATCCCTGAGGCGTGAATTGTACCGTCCTACGCTTGATACTTTGAGCTTGAGATTATAGCTCCTTGCATGTGAGTGTTTTATCTCTTATTTATCACCACTCGTTTTTAAATGAGAATATTGCATTAGTGGATTTATCCTTCTCTATTTCATGAGAACTTCACACAGCACCTATGGGTAGGGAGTACAATACTACATGCTACTGAAACTGGAGCTTGTTTGAAGCTCCATATTATGTGAGTGCAAATTTTCCACCTAAGTGTTATGTGTCCTCACTTACAAAGTACTAAATCGAAGGCTGTTTTGTAGCCATGGGAAAGAAACTCACGTTAAAAGGAAGAAAACTTGTATATACTAAACAGTGATTTCTTCTTCTTCTTTTTTTTTTTTGCGTTTAGGCAGTGGAGTGTCCATTTGTTGAAAGCTGGCTAGCAAACTGTTACCATTAGATTTCAGAAGGTAAACGGGTGATACAATACGATATTACTATCAGTGGTGACTTGCAATGAGTCTTTGTGGTATCTCCAACATATTCCATAAAACCAGTTTTTAAAGATTTGGCAAAGCACAGCCTGTCTGTTGCTGCTGCCAAGATAATGCAGAAATATCCCGTCCGTGTAATCTGTATAAAGCTGTGCACAATTAGATGGATATTAGGTACGGGTAGCATATGAACAGTCAGTTCTTGAATTTCATATGTTGGAAGCAGGAGAAATGGGCAAGTGAAAAGATCTGAGTGACTCTAACAAGGACCAAATAGTAATGGCTAGACATCTGGGTCAGAGAATCTCCAAAACGGCAAGTCTTGTGGGGTGTTCATGATATGCATCTTTGGCCTACTGCAACGTGTGGGCTTGGACCTACAACTCCGATAGCCCCAAAGCTAATCTGACACTGGCCAGAAGTGGGACACCAAACAACCTGCGACAGGGTGAGTCTTGGGAGGTAGGTCAGACTGCTTCAATAACATATTGCATATTTTTGGTGTTGGGATTTGTTTTAAAAAATGATAATGATGTATGTTTATTCACTCTCTCTTTCATCTACATCTCAATCTACACACCGATATGGCTAGTATTACTAGTATTTAATTTGTCTTTCACATACACTTCAATATACACAACATCAATATAGCTGGTATTCCTTGCACAGTAAAAAGCAGAAAATGAATGTTATATAAAAACAAAACTTCTACAATCACCCCGAGTGCTTCCTAACACATCTCAGATATAATCTTGCAAGCAGTCCTGATTTGAGACCTGTGTTCCACAAATTCAAAGAGTGTTTCTCTGGAGTCCTGCTTCTCTGGACAAGGTATTAGCATGATTATTTTATTAAATGTGGTATATTGTAAGATAATTTAGGCCGGGCCCTCTTCACCTCCTTTCCCATATTCTATATGTGCGTTGTTAGGATTTCCTTTTCTTCTTTTACCTTTTATACTGCGCTGCGGAACATGTTGGCGCTATGTAAATATTAGTAATTGTCATGTGAGACCATTGCTGTCTGTTTATGCCAATGTAGGAATGCTTCTATGGTGCTTGGGGACAGGAGTCACATAACAAATCCGTGCAAAATCTACACTTTGACTACTGATTGACCTCTTCGTACAGATCAAGAATTTGTTTAGATTTGCTAATGACTAATAAATTGTGTAGATTTGCTACAATTTAATGGCATTATCTTTCAGAGATAACGTTATATATTTTACACATTTTAATAACACATTATTATTAATTGCAGTTATTCAGAGAGTCGCACTGCGCAGAGCTCTGTCCTGTCTATAGTCCCACTTGACATACTGTATATCTCTGTGCGCACAGCCTCAGTACACGTTGCCTTTACCCATTTCCCATGAGATGACATTAATCAGGGAATTTGCAAGAGGAAGGAGGGGTGGATTACCTTCCAAAAATACTATCAGCTGCTGCTGCCCAGTCATGATTCCACGCTGCCTCCCCCATTGCACCGCATTGCCAGGCCCCTCCGTTAACCCTGTATGTGGTCGTATACACCCTTACCTTGAAACAGTACGGAGCAGTAAGAGTCACTGATGTCGGAGTCCGGAGTCTGCACATTTTCAGCATGTAAGATGAAAACTCGCAGCATTCCGCCTGAGTGTATTCTTGTCACCCTTGTCTCTCCCTGAGCCGGACTGTCTGCACTGGGATCCCACTCTGATCCTCCCTCTCCAGCTCACTGCGGTGGTGAGTGGCTTTACATGGACTGGATGTCATACTATTAAAGGGATAGTAACACCTGCTCCACGAATCCAATCAGTCACGCAAAGTTTACGAATCTCAGGTTTTACATTGCATCGACTCATACGAAGCACTTTACATGATGTGTTTCTGGAATAGGATTTTAAGACAATTCTAGAGTTATTTACCAAACACTGAATTTTAGCAAATTATATTGAAATAGCTATTGAGGCTACAATAGCCAAAATGTGATTATAGGCAAGTTGGAGAATTTATCCAGTTTAGCTCGCCATTCAAATGTAATTTGTTAAAAGTCAGTATTTAGCAAATAATCCTGAAAAATGTTTCACTTCTCACTATGAATGCACTGATATGTTTTAGCTAAAAACATAAAATGTAAATATAAAACAACCAGTTAAATATCTGACCCCCCTGTAGTGTCAAGCACCCTCAGTTTCTCTTACCCCCTGTAGTGTGGCATTGCAGACCGTGGTAGAAGATATTTGCCCTTTCCTTGCTCAGTGATCACAGCTTCCTGTTAAACCAGGTAGAGGATAAAGATTCCCCACCTTGATCCGCGATGCCACACTACATAGCGGGAGTCAGGGTGGGGGGTTGCTCTGGGCACCCCCCTTCTACCATTCACCTGGACATTGTGCCAATGTCGCTCGAAAAAAATGATGCAGGCAGTTTTTTTTACCCCAAATACCCCATTGCGTCCTGAATACCAAAAAATCTAAACAAATGCACTGTCTGGTGACCTCGCAGAAGGACTCAGGCAGACATAGTAGTCTAGAGCCTCAAACATTAACTAATGTTATGAACAATGTACTCGAAAGAGCCCGACTTGCAAGACAGCAAATGGAGCTCAATTAAAAGATATCATCTACCTTACCTAGTCAAACACATCTCCACATATTAAAGGGATACTATAGGTGCCTTGAATACAAAGCTGTATTCCTGGCACTATAGCTCCCTCTGCCTCCCTCGTGCACGCCCCTCCTGTGGCGATCAGTAAAGGGTTAAAAACCCAGCTCTGCCTCATCCTTTTTCCTCCTCTAAATTTTGGCCCACGCTGTATAACAGTAGTTGTTATGGTGCTAGGATTGTTCTCTTACACAATGATTCAGTTATCCTTCTAGAACAGCACTCTTCCCCTAGTCAAATAGTCATTGCATGAATGTTGATTCATCTTTTGCTCAGCGGTGAGATGATATTAATAATAATAATAATAATAATAGCAAAGTATTTAACCAGGAAAGGTCCATTCAGATTGCTATGGTTTCCAATTCCTGGGGCAGCAATACTAGTGTGTTTTCTGCTGAGCACAAAGCATTTGCCTTTTATTTCCAGACCAAATATCAGCCTCAATGTGCTGGCTTTTTTTTTTTTTATTCTTTATTTTTGAGTGCATGAGGAAGAATAACAATAACATCATTGTGGTAAGTTTGATATAGACATACAATGCACATTTTTTGTTGTGATATGAGTCTGCCTACATTGGAGATTGGGTGTGCTAATTGGGAAGTAAAGTAAGGGGGGACTTACGGCCATAAGGACTTGTATTTGGTGTGGGGGTAGTATGGAGGTGGTATGCTGTTATTTGTATTAGTATATTCCTTTGTGAGATTCATAGGCTCGAGAAGTGTGGGGACAATTCACAGGCTACCCCCCTATTATGTGTAGGCTGCGTTGGTTGTGTTGTGTTTCAATAAGCGGGGAAAGTGTCAACTGCCCACTTGCATGGCTCAGAGTGGGACTTCTATTTTAATCGTTCTATGTTACCTGTTTTCCTCTACAATGGTAATACTACACTGTACAGAAGATAAGATCAGAGTGCCACGTAAGTACCCATAGTTTACAGTTACTGCGGTATGGTTTGTGTTGTCATATATAAGTAAATTAAATTCAACTAAATTCAAAATAAGTGAGTTAAATTCAACTGATACGGTACACTTCAAGAACGGAACATATTTGCAAAGTGAGGCTATCAAATATTTACAGAATAATGTAACATTTTGCGGTTTGGGAGGTATGAAGTATTATTAAGGAACCAGTCCTTCAATTTTAAATACTGATGAGTGTCATCGGAAACAGTCAGAAACAGTCTCTAGGCTACCGTTGCACGCACCATGGGATAGTATCGCCGAGTACCAGCGACACAAAGACTCATATTTTGCCTTGGCTTTCTCCAAGGTAAGCGCTTGTATATGAGCAGGTGTGTTTGCGCCCAGGTATGCCAGGGCTCTCCCCCGGTGGTCTCCCTTGGTTTCTGGGGCCCTTTTGTGGGTGAAGGCACCTTGTTGCTGAACGCTGAACTTTGGAACCTAAAACTGATCACATTGTTCCCGACTAGGGAGGACAGGGAGGGGCAGGGCAGGCCTTTGAATAAGGCTGAATGAATTCAGTTCCTCAGGTACCTGGTCTGTGCTGTTCCTTGCTCCCTGGGTTACTGGAAGTTGAATTTGCAGAGGAGGGGGCCAGGCCCGTTTTGTGGGTTCTAGATGGCTGGAACGGTATGAGCTTATCTATCTCCCAATTATGTAGTGTTCTTCACCACGGTACCTGCGTCTCCTGCTCCAGATGGCGTTTTAGGCCCAAGGCCTGGAGCGATGCGTCCAATTCTGCGGCTGTGGTAAGTCGTAAGTTCCTCTCTCCTTGCGATATGACCAGGCAGCTGGGGAAGCCCCAATGGTATGGAATCGAGTGGTTGCATAGTGTCGAGGTCAGAGGTTTGAACTGGCTTCTCCATAACAGCGTAGGTCTGGATAGATCCTGAAAGAATACGAGGTGAGCATTATCGAAGGGATAGGTGGGTTGTCCCCTAACTGCCACCATTACTTGTAGTTGCGCTGGTCTCGTCTGGATGATAACGTCCCTTGGGGAGTCCGCTGGGGCCTTCGTAGCTTTAGGTATGCGGAATATCCCATCCACCGGGACTTGCTTGTTCTGCCTGGGGTTTAGTATGGTGCTCAGCAGCCTCCTGGTATAGTGGGGCAGCTCCTCAGACGTGATTGACTCAGGGATGCCCTGGTCTTAATATTTCTGCTCCTGTGCCTGTCCTCCATGGTGTCCATTCGAGTGATAAGTTGTGCTTGGGCTTTTTGGAGCTCTGCTGTCAGGGTCTCCATTGTTAAGCATCTGGAGAAGAGTCCCTGTGTGTCTGTTTCGACTGCAGTTACGCGTCCCTCCATATTGTGTATGTCTTCTCGCGATGTCTGACGCAAATAGCCCTCGGATGTTGCAGAGGAGCGCCTTAATGTCGGCCTTGCTAGCTGGCAGTTCGTTACCTTCATCAGAGGAGTTGTGATGGAGCCCCCCTGCGGCTGGGATCTCGTCCAGCTCGTCCACAGCCCGTTCTTCGTAGGAGGCTGAGAGCAAGTCGCCATTTTCAAGGCCCTGGAAGGTCGGAGCAGGAGATCTGGGATCTTGGGATCCCGCTGGTTTAACGGGTCCCTGGTGTCTGGACTTCTTCCCTATGTTGGTAATGGGTATTTTGCTGCACAACAAGCGATTTTAGGCATGTTTGATAGCTTTTACAGGCTTGTTGTAGCGGAGCTCTTTTGCAGCACGTCTGCTCTGTTCGGCCGCTAACTCCACCCCCAATGTGCTGGCTTTAATAACATTTTACACCACAATTATTTATTAACAGGTTTATTTACTAAATTGAGAATTCAGAGAGAATTTCAAATTTAACCCAGTAAGGATGGAAGCAATTGTACACAATTGATCAAAACAAAATGTAAACAAAACCTGATATTTGCGCTATATGCCTGTTCAACCGTAATTCACCTCTTAAATATTTTGTGCACCCACACTTATCATATATCATTTTGTTCAGGAGAAACAGGGCTTTCATTTCACATCAACTATTCATATATATATAACAATTTATTATGAAAAAAATCTTAAAAAGTGTGAGAAATTTCATTTATTTTTTTAACTATGAATGTCATAATACTGTTTGCTTTTACTGCAATAAAATGCACATATTTGTATTTATTTTTTGTATTTGCTTAAGTAGAAAACCCCAGGGTATTCAATATGGGGTACGTCCAGCCTTTTTTAGTAGCCACTCTGTCACAATCACTGGCCAAAGTTAGCCTTCATATTAGTTTTTTGCATTTGTCACACAAAAACAAAACTTAACATTAACTTTGGCCAGTGTTTGTGGCTACTAATAAAGACAGGACATACCCCACTTGCAATACCTTGGGTTGTCTACTATTGCAAATTGTATGCCATCATGGGGATAAGTTTCATTCCTGGGCTACCATACGGTCTCAAAGGCAACGTAACCAATCTGGCGAATTTTAATGTGAAAAAACTGAAACACAAGCCTATTTGACTCTGAAACATTTGAAAACATGATAATACCTGTACATGAGGGGTAATGTTATATTCAGGAGAATTTGCTGAACACAAACATTAGTGTTTCAAAACCATAAAACGTATAACAAGAATTATATAGTCAGTGTAATTGCCGTTTGTGTGTGAAATATGCGAAAAACTTCACTTTCACTGATGATATCATCGTTGTAATACATTTTACTGTTTTGTAACACTAATATTTGTGTTCAGCGAAGTCTCCCGAGTAAAACAGTACCCCCCATGTACAGGTTTTACAGTGTCTTGGAAAGTTACAGGGTTAAATATGGTGCTTGTGAATTAAATTCTCTGGACTTTCTGCCTGGGTTGAAAGGCACGTTCCTCAAATTATAATTAATTAAATCACGTAATTATGTTAAAAAATTACATGAATATACATATATATTATATATATGTGTTACTTCATTCAAAGTGTATTTTAATAGTAATATTTATAATTATATTAATATTAAAATACACTAAGTATGAAGTTACATTAAATGAGGGACGGCATAGAATGTGTATTCCTGACACTATAGATCTAATAGTGTTGTGTAGGTGGTCGGTCCTGCTCTCCCTGCAGTTAAAAAGTGATTTACTCACCTTTTTCCAGTGCCTCCTCTCCTAGCTCTGACCCCTTGGCTGAGATCATTAAAAGCTATCACACACGCATGGCAAAACACTGCGCCAATCAGCATCTCCTCATATGCATGGAACCAGTGCATCTCTATGAAGAACGTTCAGCGCCTCCATGCAGTGTGTGAAGATGCTGAACATCAATGCTGCACATTATGCAGCAACATAGACACAGAAAGCACCTCTAGTGGCTGTCTGAGTGACTGCCACTAGAGGTGTTACTAGGCAGTGATGTACACACTGCATCGTCTCTGAAAGGGATTAAAATGCCTGTAGGAGATGTTGTTGACAGTAGTGTCCCTCTAAGGCCAGAATAGCTAAGCTGAAAGTATAGCCCAGTGGTTCCCAAACTTTTTAGGTTTAAAAGGGACAATGTAGGCACCCAGACCACTTCAGCCCATTGAAGGGGTCTGGGTACTAACTCCCATCACCCTTAACCCTGCAAGTGTATTTATTGCAGTTTTTATAAACTGCAATAATTACCTCTATGGGTTAACTCCTACTCTATTGCCGCGCATTAGGCTTCCCCTGCCAGCTGACGTCTGCAGGGGAGGAGTGTGGGCGGAGCCTGACCCAGCGCCAAGGGACATTGGCGTTGGATTAAGGTGACTGAAGGGGTCTTAACCCCTTTAGCAACGTCGGATGGTGGGTGAGAGGGACTGGGGCATTCCAGGATTCTACAGTGCCAGGAAAACGGGTTTGTTTTCCTGGCACTGGAGAATCCCTTTAATATTTCAATATTTTTCCAAGACGCCCCAAGTAAAAAAAACAACTCTAGGTTGTATATATGTACAGCACTGCGGCATATGCTTTGTTCCCTGTTCTGTAGAAATGTTTCCAGGTAAGGGGCGGATCCAGAACCTAATCTCGGGAGCGGCACTGGGAGATTATTTAAAGAAACAATCGAGGCACAATAACCACTACAGCACTCTGTAGTGGTTTTGGTGCCAGGAGTGCCGTAGTGGCCATCCACGGTAAGCAGTCTAACTGTTTAAGAACAGCTTGACAACTTATCTGGGGTCTGCCAGAATAGCGGCTGTAGTAGGGGCAGGTGTGTGCGTGTGAGGGGCGAAGATTGTGGGTTAAAGTGTGTGTGAGGAGTGCAGTGCGTGTGATGGGTGCAGTGTGTGTACAGGCTTGCATTTTGTTTGTGAAGGATGTAGTGTGTGTGTGTGTGTGTGTGTATTGGGGCAATGTGTGTGCATTGGTTGCAGTATGTGTGAGAGGTACAGTGTGTCTATGGAGAGCAGTTTGTGTGTGTATATGGGGGGCAGTGTGTGTGTGTGTGTGTGTGTGTGTGTATGGGGGAAGGGCAAATTAATAGAACTATACTTTTGTATTTTAAAAATATATATATATATTTTCATATCCTCCTGCAACGACAGGCGAAAGAGAGCTGATACCAAGCGATCCAAGAGGGCTAACGGCACACGGTGTCCGAGTACAAGTACAGCACAACATAAGCTACTGAATGGTACCAGCACCGGTGCGCCGCAGAAAAACCTGTTACGGCCATGTGGCCTAAACCAGAGTGAAGCCTGGGGCCCGGGGAAAGCGGCCGTTTTCCCGGCACAGGACGAGCTCCCTGGCGAGAGCACGCTACAGCCCTGCTACCCCCCCCTTTGGACCGGCGGGGGATATCTCGGTCCTCGCAGGGGACGAATTGCCCCGCAAATCTAACTGCCCAGGCCACACGAACTTTGTCCAAGCGGGACCATCAGGGCCCAGCTAAAATGGCGGCGCAGACGCCGAACAAAAAAAGGTGCACTATCTCCAAGCCACCTAAACACACCCCGGTGTTCCTTGACCAGCTTTGCGCCTACCTATGGACGAAATGGGGGGCCAGGAAACAGCCTTTCAAACTGGCGGTGAAGGCGGCTATGGCGTGGATCCGCCCAACAGTCCAGCGCTGCCTACGGGGATACCCCCCATGGGGACCCAGGACAGCCTCCCGTCGGCAACGAAACCAGAGAGCAGAAAGGAGGGAGAAGGCACAAAGTACCTCGGACGACGGTTCACACGCCCTCACGCTCCAGAGCAGGACCTACCGGAATGCCCGACCTGCCCACCGTCCAGCAGTCCCAGCATCAGTCCCCCTGCAGTGCACATCACCACATGGAGGCATTGACAGGGCCCACAGCGACATTAAGCGCACTGCAGCAGGGTCGGGGACCGACGGATGCATCCAGCGGAGAGCCTTTCCATCATCACTCAGAGTGAGAGCACGGAGGGGGCACCTGCCATGCCGCAACAGCAAAGTGACCATTACCTTTCCGAACAAGCGGGCCGCCGCCGGGCAAGTCTCCCCCAAGCTAGACAATTCTATACACCCGGTGGGCATAGGCTGAAAGGGACGCCCCAGAAAGAGAGTGGTGCTGGACTCTGGCCTCTACAATATGCACCCAAAGGGACATTGTCACAGACCCTCCTGAAATCGGCCTAGATGCCAACTTCTACACACTACTTGATATGCCACCAGCTAAGCTTTATTTTAGACCTGTTGTCCACTTATTTTATTTTACTTTATTGTATTTTATTTTACATGCCTCCTATTTGACTCAACTGTGCATCTGAATTAGTTGTATGTCGGTAAAACGGCGAGCTCGATCCCAGTAGCTTACATAATAAGCTGGTTTCTCTAGCCTGCAACCACACAGTTGGCAATTAAACTATGCCCACTGGTACATGCGTGACAGGCAGTCGAGCAGTAAATGCACAAACATCTGCAAGTGAACCATAACTAGCTTGTAGCTCAGCATCTACTTAAGATACAAGCAGTTCCCCCAGGTTTTAGCTACCTTATCTGATCCACTCATATTAAGTCAGTGAACTAGGTCTGTATTTATGAGTGACCAAATACTTATGTACTTATGGCCTGCAAACATCTGGTTATATGCTGTTTTACTTTAATCTTGCCCATGTAAGTTTCGCATAATTATTTTCTGTCTATGACATAGCGTAAAACCGTACTATCTAGAAGGACACAAGCGATATTGTTCCGTATTATGTTTTGAAATGTTTAAGCAACGTAAATATGTATTGTTCATAACGTTACTAACTTTTAAAAAATGTGCTAGACCCCACGTCTACCCCAATGATTAAACTGTTTATCATGCGCTAGAGGAATGCCTTTGGGGTACCTCACAAGCGACTGTTAAAATCACATGCACAACTAAAATAAAGAATTTAAAAAAAAAAAAAGGGGAGCTCACCTATTTATTGCTCCAACCAAACCCCTAACTCTGAATTGAAAGTACAAGTTGCAGAAAATACACGATGGCTAGTGCTTCTCACACTCTTCTGCAACACCCACCTCCAGTCCATATTTACTCCTCCGACAGCCTTCTGGGATTTGCCGTTAGGTGACACTTTCCCAAACAGGCTCAACCTCGCCTGATGCAGATATGCTGGCTTTGTTTTTGCGATCCGGGGCTAGCAGCATTGGTTATGGTGTTACCATAGCAACAGCAGCAGGTGCATTATGGTTGCTATGCATGAACAGCAGAAGAACCGCCGGTGAGAAGTATTTTCTTTTGTCGATTATTAAACTGTACACCGAACAACTGATTGGCAGGTAAGAGAAAAAACTACTTTAAATTAGTTTTTTCCTACTCCATACATTTTCTAGCAAATCTGCTTGCACAATGTATATAGATAGAATGTTATACTGTACCAGACATGGCAGATACCCTTTACATGAACATTTTTATAAAAATATATTTTCAAGGCATTATAAAGAGTAAAATATATTATCAATTTTTGAATCTTATATTAGCATGGTGAGATGTGCACAGCACATTGTTCTATCAAATTTTGGTTTTCATTCAAGTTTGGTTTGGGGGAAAACATAATTCAGCATGCATCTGTATGCCATTTCATCTGTGTGGGTGGAGTGTCCCTTTCAGATTTTGCAGGTTACCAGGGGCAAGCCACTGATGATACAAAGGTCTTTGGCCCAATAATAAATACCTATTATAAAATAACATTTGCAGGGATTTATTTTTTTTGACCGGTCAAAACACAACCTATTTCCTCTCATGCAATATTTATCAGTGTAAAATACATTGTTGTACCTAAAGGTATGTAACTTATATGGTTTATACTCTATTAATATAATTACCTTTTTGTGTCATTTTACCCCACTCCCTCTAGCATGTAAGCTCATTGAGCAGGGCCCTCAACCCCTCTGTTCCTGTGTCTCCAACTTGTCTGCTTACAACTACATGTCTGTTCGTCCACCCATTGTAAAGCGCTGCGGAATTTGACGGCGCTCTATAAATATCATAATAATATAAATACATTATAGATATATCCTGGCTTTCTGGCACATTGTATAATTTTATCCACCAGTTTTAACCCTTTCATTTGTAACAAGGGATGCATAGCAAGCATATAATTAAAAAAAAATAAACATGTATACAGATAGCCTCAAAATTAAAATATGTGAATGTTCACAATTATTTTGTCAATTCATCCTTTGTCGTAATGTTAGGAAAATAATTATATATGGTTATATTATATACCTTGCCTATAGGTATTTGTACGAACGCTGAAGGCATTACTAGCAGCACAGCTTACTAAAAATGGCAAGAGAATGTAAAAAGAAAATGTGCTGTATTGAACATAATGCCCACATCCAGTGAATGGGTAAATCTTACATTTCTAAAATAAAGGCATTTAAAACAGTCATAGCAATCTTTGAAAAATGAAAGCAATGCCAACGGTGGCATGCAAAACAATGCCCCCCACAACTGTAGGAAAAGTATGACCCATTGAAACCTCTTTTACAGTTTGGAAGCAGGGGTGAGCAGACATTTTCTGCAAACTTGCAGGCGTGATTCCTATAAATGAAGCTTCATGGATTAAATATCGTTCAGCAAAGTATATGAAAGTTAAAACGTGTTTACTCAATTCTAGAAGTAAAGTTTAAGAAACACATTTTAAATGTGCCCATAGAACTATTCTACTAGTCTATCCCAGATACTGCTTTATTCCTAACACAGACAAAACAGAGGATAACATTTCAACATGCCCGACATTAGCTTTATTCAACTGGAAAATTCCCAGTCACAGATTCTAAAACTGTTCCAATATAAATATATTTTACAAAACCATTATTACCCAGTGACTGATTTTGGATCCCAACCGACAGTTTAACCCCTTAAGGACACATGACGTGTGACATGTCATGATTCCCTTTTATTCCAGAAGTTTGGTCCTTAAGGGGTTAAAAGTCATTGTGACAAATACAGCTATAATATGATGAAGACTAACTTGGGCCAACACTCAAATGTTAGAGAGACACTATAGGCACCCAGACCACTTCAGCTCATTGAAGTTGGTCTGGGTGCATAGTCCCAGTCCCCTTAACTCTGCAAATGTAATTATTGATGTGTTTAAAAAAAACTGCAATAATTACTTTTGAGTGATAACTGTTTACCAGACAGCCACTAGAGGGACTTCCCTGTTAGGTAACTTCTGGTCGCCTGACGCTGATGTCCTCACACTTTTCATGAGTGAGAGAGGTTAAAATAATTTAACAAACTCTTATTTGCCCGTGTGCCTGAGCTTAGAGAATGCACTAACTATAAAGTAAGTGTAAAACTAGCTTTACTTCCCTTCCAGGACCTTGCTGTGGAGGAGTACCCAGGACGTGCTCAGAGCCTCTATCAGATTTCCCGAACCCAACAGGAGTGATCGCAGGCATGTGCAGAACAGGCTCCAGCTGATTCTCCTCACCGGAAGTGACATGGGTAGGGAAATCTGATAAAACATTGGGATTGCCGGTCTAGGTAAGCGTAGAGAGGGTGGCAGACGGTTGGTGTGCTAAGTCACCTCCTTATAGACGGCATAGAACGCCCACCATCCTTAAGGGGTTAAAATAGTCGCAAACAATAATAAGCACAATATAGAGATAACGTTTACTATTTAAAGTGAAACCTTGCAAGAGTTTCGTGGAGTGCACTATGAACATATATTCTGCTACAGGGTGAAATTATAAGGAATACCATTTATTTATCAGTATTTAAACATTACTGGGAAGGCTGTACAAACAATTGGGAGTTTCTCAGCTCTGGTGAGCTCATCTTAAATCACTGGATAACATTGGAAAACCATAAACATCATTAAGCATAAATTCAAACAATTTTTTGTTTTATTTCGAAATGCACTTTGTTTCAGCTTTTAATTTATGCAGATTTTTGCAAATTAGCAAAAAAAATAAAAAAATTTTTGATTCCAACTATTATTCATGTTGTGAGGTGGTTATAGGAATATTTATTATGTTCTGAGCAAGATCTGAGCAAGATCACAAAAACATTTTTTATGCAGTTCAAAATCTTGCTCTGTACTGATCAAAACTTAATAAATGAACCCAAGACATGAAAAATGTAAAAACATGTGGGGTTTGTTTTTGTTTTTTTTAAATAAAAAAAAGATAATGAAAATTCTTCCACAATTCTTTAACAACAAAATACAAAGGCAATGTTTCAAAATGACATTACATATATCTACGCAATGTGTTTAGAGGGGTAACATCAGCAGAAGGGTGACAATATCTACCCCGCATGAAATGGCAGAGAAGCACAGGATGGGGTTAGAGAAACCGCAATGACCAAATTAATTACAAACTGGTATAGGAAAATATTTACTAGAAAGGTGATAAAGACAAACCAAGCAAGCAAAACAAAAATCTATCAACATCCGTCTACAAAGAATATTTCTACAACATGAACAACTGTTTGAAACCATGACTTTATCATCAATTAAAATAAAATACACAGTGGACCCTAAAAACTTGGTTAAAGGGTAAGTAATACAAAATTAATGCAGTACCTGTAAAAAATAACTAGATTATTTCAGCAAATGAAAACATTGTGGTTTAGAAAGGCAATCTTCTGATAAAACTGCACTTAACAGGACATTGAAGTCAAACTGCCAGACAAATGTGTGAAATCAAGGTTCCAGACTGTGTGGATTTGTCTGTTGCTCATTCTACAGTGTGTCTCTCTAACTGTCTATGTGACCTCCTGTGTATGCCTCTGCCTCAAAAAAAATAAAAATAAAAATTCTGTCACAAGAAATTCAGTGTGATCAGAGATATGTGACCATACTAAATGGAAGATTCTCACAGCAGAAAAAGTATTTACAGTGACGTGAACAAAATACAGCGCCATAAATGGAATTTGCTGCCTTTTTGTTTAAAAACGACATTGTTTTCACCCAAACAGATTGTGTATTAACAGATGTATATTATTCACATTTTTTTATTTAACATAGAACTTCGCCTTTAAGGTTTTGTTTTCGGTTTTATGCTTCCTTGCTGTCCTTGGAGGGCAATTCGGCTTCCTTGGCCATATGTTTCTGAAAAGAGGAGAAAGAAGGTAAGTTGTAGAAATAAGCAACAATCATAAGCAGATCTTTGTTCTTTTAAAAATTATCATCCAGCATTCATGGCTTTCAGATATGAATATTTCCATTTGGACATAAACTAAACATTTGGATAACTATATAATGTATAGAATTTGTTATGATAACCCTTAGGTTAAAAATGTTTTATGTCCAACTCATAATTAGAATAGGTTTGTGGTAGTAAGCTATGACTTGAAAGAGAAATGTATAGGTATAACTGGGCCTGTCAGCCATGCTTTTCTTACCTCAATCGCCTGATAATGCCTCAGACTCTTGCAATGCTTCAGCTTTGATGCATCGTCCATGTAGAAAAGTGAACAAAGTTCGCAGAAGAAACCAGTTTTTGGGACCATAAATTCCATTCCTGTGAAAATATTGATCACTGAAAATCTAAAAACATTTATGAACAAGGACAAAAGTAGTAAAACAATGAGGCAATGACGCAAGCTGCTTACTGCAGTACCCATCACTCAAGCCAGGAAATTTCCAGCCAAAATGATACGCTCTTCATATGAAGTAAACGCTTATCGGGCTGCACCCCCCAAGCATCAACCATGTGCATCACCATCCCTTCAATATGGACCTTGAAGACCCATGGATTACCCATCCGTCCTGCTCACAGGACAAGTATTGCCAGGAGCAACCTTTTAAAAGGTATGAGGTAGGAGCAAGTTTTAATTTTACTATTATTTTTGCCAGGTTTACTCGTCCTTCGTAAAGGAGAACATCTCAGGTGCTGCCACTGTACACGAGGAGAAGATATATAGCACAAATAATGCTATTTACAGTTTGCATACTTTATTTGCAAACAAATACCACATTTTTCAGAAAAGTAGTTTTGACCAGGGTTTACAAATACACATTGCGAACACTTGCCTTCAGTTAGCCATATAAATAAAAGCCTTTCCTTAATAATCAACGTATTGTTAGTTTATTGGCATTCAAGCCATGCTCGTACACTCCAGAGAGAATTCAAATTTCATCACGGAGAGAATTCCCCCTGTACAATATCCTATGCAAGGAGCATGAACTGGTTTTGGTGCCTGTAGTGTTCTGAGAGGCCATTTTGTTCAATGAATAGTCAGCATATCATATGGTTTACTCACCTATTGGTGTACTGGGGTTGAATGGCCCTAATTTTGGTGATTCCTTTGAAGGAGATTCAACTTTCTTCTTCTTTGAAGGAGTTGCAGAATCCGCTGCAGAAACAAATGACAAATAACACAATGTTCATGAAGATTCCATAAAGGTGCACATCTTTAAATACCCATCAGGAATAATTGGCATTGACACAGCTGCTGCCGAGGATATAGGAAACCCATACAGGCTACAAAGGTTAACAAATGGGCCAACACTGTGTGCAAAAATCTTTTAAAATTATAATGTAAAAAAAATCAATAACAGATTTTTGCCCATATCTGGAGGAGTACTGGGCCATATCCTCTCTCTTAGCAGCAGTCAGACAAACCTTACCTCAGTTTTCTACCTCATTGATCCTTAGACATATTAAGAATTGTGACTTGTCATATTAGATGTAATATCCACTTTCCCCCATAAATGTATTGATTATGAGGATAAGACATAGTATAAATATGATTATAAACAATATATATATGCAACACAATTATGTACAGTATATACATGCAACATTAGTCCCACTTTTATTTTTATACTTTTAGAATTTTTTGTTTGTCAAGGGCTAATGTGTAAATAGTGATTTTTCTCACATACAAAAACTCTTCATTTGATTGTCAATTTCGTATGAATGTATAAAAATATAAAGAATTATATCATATGGCTATCATAATCTTACATTTATGGTAGCTATCTATGACAGATGATTTGGATTTAATTTTTTTTATTCATTTTTTTGGGGGTGCATGCAGTTTCTATTCTACATGTATTTGTTTTCCTTACCTTTTAATATTACTCAATTGAGAGAGCTATACCACCGATGAGATGGTGGCTATTAATTATATATCTAATGTATTTTTATGTTTTGTATTATAAGACCTATCTTTTATGATAGAGTAACATTTAGTATTATTTAGGGGTTGTTATTTAGCACGTATTGCATTTCATATTTGCATTCTAAATGCACTCAATAGGCTATTTGCCCCATATTAAATTATCCTCAATTTAAGTATCATGGCCACTTTTTTACATGTAGGGTATATATACCCGGGTTGTGGATAGCAGATCTTAGTCTTGAGAAAGTCCTCCAAAGGGGACGAAACGCGTAGACGATCTGCTTTCCGTCTTCTCTATATTTCCAGCCTGGTTTCATCTACAGTCCGGGAGTGATTTTTGGCAGCTGCTGTGATCGGATCTACTTACACATCCTATCTCGTGGTAGGGAGTCGGCGTGCTCCTCTAACCTCACACGAAGGTCGAGCGGACAGGGTAAGTTGCTTTGGTTCTTTAACTCGGGGCGATTGTTCACAGCAAAATCCTTAACCTAGACCCGGTTGTTTGGCGGGTTTAAGAGCTCCCTCCCTCAGGGATAGTGTATGTGTCTGGGTATCGTTCATTTTTTATATACTTTTAATTTTTAAGTGCACATTTTCCAGTTCCAATTGGTACACATTTTGTATCAGTGTTGGGGGCCCCACACTGTGTGTTTCTGGACTTTGATCTGGACATATTGTTGCTTTGATACATTTATCATTACTGTATCCATATTGAATTGATATCATTTGTTTTTATATGTTTAATATATACATTAACCTAGACTATCCCAGAGTTATTAATCTGATCTATATTAGTTGTGTTCAGCAGCTGCTGTTTTGGAGTACAGTGTTTAAGTGGTCATGATTTATCATTTGGAGCGCTCACACACCTTTGCTTGTTAATGTTAGATTTAGTAGTTTAGTCGCTCATCTGTATGTGACGCAGCCCCCTACTTGTTTTTTCCTCCTTCCACAGATTTATTGCTTATCCCAATCTCAGTTTCTTTTAATCTTTATTTCACTTGCAGCAGTCAGACAAACCCAATATAGTACTTAAGATTTTTTTTTGGTTCTGCAAACTACCTGTTGCTGCTTTAGAATCCAGTTTAGTTTATAAAGCAAGCTGTATGAGTGAACCTACTAGCCTTTCAAATCCATATGTGGTACAAGATTCTAGATTAAACATCTGACATGTGCATTATCCATGTGAAAGTATAGAAAGTCCATTGTCTGCAAGGGCCTATCTACACTAGCAATGGAACTCTCACTGGGCGACTGGATTAGAGCGTACAATCTGCATTCTCCTGTACATACATGGTTTAAGCCTGGGATGCATAGACAAGTGGCATCCACCAAAACATTCACATTTTCAGGATATTTGTACAACACTGATTGCACAGATAAAAAAAGCAAAAATGTAACCGAAAACAGAAAGAACCCACAAGATCATACGCAGGGCATAATCAAAATAGAACATTTGACTTCTTGCCAAATGAGGTGAGATGAGATATTTATTTTGGGGCACACCCAGAACATGCATGTTGCAGGAATGGTGCTGCCGAAGTGACCAAAATGTATACATAATACAGATTAAAGGTTCAGCGCACACATAAAAATATAGTTTTAGATTTTATAAAGCAACTTAAATCACCTATCTCAGCAAAAAATATAGGGATTCAGTTCCACTATATGAACATATTGTGTTAAGCCACCACTATGTCACAGTAACCCAATAACGGTGGGTACTACAATAATTCCAAAGTGGGAGACAAATTAAATAGTGCATTTTAATAGCCTGTCATAAAAGCATTGTGAATATATATCCTACAGTGTGTTTTAAACCCCACCTCCTATAGACTAGGCTCATTTGAGCAGGGTCCTCTTCATCCCATTGTGTTTTTGTAATTGTCTCATTTATTGTTAAATCTCCCCCTCTTATAATATTGTAAAGTGCTATGGAATTTGTTGGTGCTATATAAATGGCAATTAAAAAAATTAATACTATAATGCAAAATGAATGTGATAAACGCAATACAAACCTATTATGGAGCAGATCTATGATATGCATTGAGAGTATACTTTAAAATCACTTTAGTTAGGACATTATGTTATTTTAATTGTGGTTTTTTTTATCACATTAATTTTGATAATATATTCACAGTGCTCTTACAACAAATTAATGAAATGTACCATAGCTTACTAATCACCGGCCTAATTTATTTCCCACGTTGGACTTGGTGTAGGACCCATAGTGCGGGAGTTTAAGCATGCGTGGGACAGGCATAAGGCTATCCTAGACTTAAGATAAGGCCAGGGACTAATTAAAAGTATTTTGCAATATTGCTCAGACTAGATGGGCAGAATGGTTCTTATCTGCCGCCACATTTTATGTTTTTTATATTTCTATTGGGTACTGTGACGTAGTGATGGGCTTGACACAATATGGTCATATGGTGGAAGTGAATCCTTGTGTGCGCTGTTCCTTAAAAAAAAAAACACACACACACACCCACCTTACCCTTTTGACTTACATTGCCAAGAACCACAACCATGTTAATCAAAATAACTTTAAATATTTAAATTAACATTGCTAACATTACTGCTGTTAATCGACATTAAATTAACATTACTGCTACAATTTGCCACAAACACTTGAGTGTGAATGGTTATACAGGTACATGTGTGTAAACTGTTTTATAGAGAACAAAATTACTCTTAAATATAGTTTCGAAGCACTGCACCAAACATCCAGTTAGAGTGGAACTTCTCAACCGGCATACAAGCTTGTATTTAAAACTATGCATGTGGTAATGTAGTAAGTTAATATTGTCCTGTATCTTACCTGAAGCTGGTTTTTCAGTTGCGGGGGATTCCCCCGCTTTTGAGATCTTTCCATTTTGCTTTGCTGGTGTTTCCACTGCAGAAGGTTTCTGTGAGGAATCCGGTGATTTACTGTCTGCAGGAGTTGGAGTAGATTTTTCCACAAGGGGTCTTTTTCGTGGCCTGCCTCTCCTTGGAGTTACAACTTTAATATAGATATGACATGTCAAGCAGAGGGCGCTACAGGACGTAACAGCAGAATAACTATACTGAACAGTGCGGGTTATTATGGTATATTCCTATTCTTCGGAAGTATATAGCAATTGATAAACATAAGCTCTGCTTATCCCACAAGGACAAGTGACATTCCAGGCATATGACAGATCTGTCTAATTCCAGTCCTGGAGTAAAATGAACACTCACGGCACCATAACTTTATCAGAATAAAGTTGTTACGATGTCAGGAGGTCCCTGGTGACAGCTTACCTGCAGTGTTTAAACTCAAAGAGGAGCCAATATGTCCTTCACATTACACTTCTTGCTCAATGCCAATCCCCTCTCTCCTATCAAAAGTCCACGTCCCCATATGCTTTATTGTCCTAATACAGGCTTCCCAAAACTCCGGCCCTCCAGATGTTGCTGAACTACAACTCCCACGATTCTATGAATGAAATAGATATGCTGAGAATCATGGGAGTTGTAGTTCAGCAACATCTGGAGGGCCGGAGTTTGGGGAAGCCTATCCTAATACATACAACTAGCATATATTTACACATATAATCACTAGCATGCATTCATAAGCACACATTTAAACCTGTCTCATCACCCTGCAGCTTACCTCTGCCAGCACTGGGGGTGACGAGAGAAGGTTAAAGAAACACTGTTGGCACGGTAACTGCTTCATTGCATTAAAGTGGTTATAGTGTCTGGAGTCCCCTAACACCAAACTTCTGTTCAGCAGTAAACGGTTTTAATGGTGAACAGGAGTCCATACTAGCGCATCCCTTCTGTGTTGCTTGGGCTAATGGGGAAGCATTAGACTAAGCAACAATGGGCGGTTGTGTGGGTCAACTGACTGCTTTCAGCCTATCACACTGATGTTGTGAAATGGTATGGCCAGAACCTGGCATATAATAGCCATACCTCCTTTGTATTTATTAGATGTGATGTTCATGGTGGATAACTCACAACGGATTGGATGAAGTAAGCTTTTAAATAGACTAAACACAAACACTGCTTGTTGACATCACTGGATAAATGAACAACTCATCTAAAAAGGACACTATAGTCACCAAAACAACTTAATGAAGCAGTTTTGTTGTATAGATAATGCCCCCTGCAGCCTCACTGCTCAATACTCTGCCATTTAGGAATTAAATCACTTTGTTTATGCAGCCGTCACACTTCCATACATGTGACTTGAACAGCTTTCCTAAACACTTTCTGTAAAGAGTCATCTAATGTTTACACTTCCTTTATTGCAAATATTGTTTAATATAAAATGTATCTCCTGCTCTGTTAACAGCTTGCTAGACCCTGCAGGAGCCTCCTATATGCAATTAAAATGTAATTTACTGGGCAGGAGATATAAACTTTTAATAGTTACATCGCATTGAAAATGAAAACATTTTCTTTTTATGCAGTCTGTGTCAGTCACAGCTGCAAAGACAGATACAAGAGTGATTTAACTCCTAAATAACAGTGAATTGAGCAGTGGAACTGCATGGGCATGATATATACACAAAAACTGCTTCATTGAGCTTAAGTTATTATGGGGACTATAGTGTTCCTTTAAAAAGATGTACGACAAACATTTTTCCTAGATCCTCTTACTACATTTACATTTAAGGTTAAATACTAGGTTTAAACTTAAAATATATCTTTGCAATACCTGGTGAATCTTCAATGGCTTTGGATTTCTGATCTGGTTTGTTTTCACATGGCTCAGGGGTCTTGATGCCATCAGTTTTGACAGTCGACTCTGTTACAGTTTCAGAAGGCATAGAGGAGTCCTCCTCTTCCTCACCCACTTCATCAACTGTAAAGAACTGGTGTCCTTCATTAAAGCCAACAATATCTGCTATAGATTCCACATCATCATCTCCTTTAACTTCATCCAAGGTGAGGAGTGGCTGTTCTGTTAGATCAACAGCTGGATGATCTTTAGTGGAACTTTGTTTAGACTTGTCCTTTTTCTCTTTTTTTTCAGCATCCTTTAAGGATGAATTCTCCACATTTGGGGATTTAGATTTTAAAGCAGTCTCTTCCTCTTCAGCAATGACTTCATCAAGTGTAACAAGAAGAGGTTCTTTAGATAAGTCCTCTGGTATTTCTGTTAAAACAAGGCCAGAAGCAGTGTCCTGATTAACATCCTCCTCATCACTAATCTCATCTAAAGTCATAAGCTCTTGTCCGACCTTTACATCTTCTGACTGACCATCTTCTGCATGGACTTCATCCACAGTTACTAGAGACTGGGCCTCTTTTGTGAGAGTGGATTCTGGCCCTGGAGTGCCATCATCTTCATCCCCTACTTCATCTAATGTCACAAAGGACTGCTCTTTGCTTGCTGTGTGTGTAGTTGTATTTTTCCCTTTAGATTTTTTGGCCTCGGAAGGAGATTGTTCATGTTCTTTCCGTTTTGCCTTTCTGCTCCCATTAGCACCTTGAGGTGTTTTTGACTCCTCCTTCGCACGCTGTGTGTCTGACTGTTCCTCTACAATCTCATCAACAGTAACAAACTCCTCCAAGTCAAATGGAAACTGCTCTTTCTCCTGGCCCTATCCAAAAAGAAAAAATATTTTTAAGTTGTGAATGACCAAGGGAAAAAAATAAACCAAAACAAAACAAACTAAAATGAACACTATAGTGTTAGGAATCCAAGATCATGTTCCTATCGTTTCTCCCCTTTGCTGAAAAAACATTTCTTTACCTGAGTACATCAAGTACCGCCATCTTCCCCATAGAAAAGCACTGAATCAATGCTTGCCAAAGTATGAGGACATCCAGCTTTGTTTCACGGAGTTGGCTTGCAGGGTTAAGGGGACAGGGACACTGCAACCAGACCACTTAAATGAGATGAAGTGGTCTGGATGCCTATTGTGTCCATTTAAAGGGTCACTCCAGAGGACCAATACTACTTTAATGCATTTGATGTGTTTTGGCCTCATTAATATGCTGAATTTGTTTTGCATACACAAATCTTTATTGTTTTTGCATTAGGGGGGGGGAAATGCACCATAAGCCTGCCTTTTAGCCACAGCCCCTCACTCTAGAAAAATACTTCCTTATCAAAAAGGTATGCATACAGCTCAGCCAATGACCATACTGAATGATCTGAACAACAACACAAGCTTTGTTAGAAGGAGAAGGCACCCAGGGAGGTAAGTAGTAGTAGTAGTACGGATAGCACTACTTATTTGTAGTTTCTCTCTCTGCAGCCAGGATGTGAATTAAAAACCGCTCACTTAGTGCTGTTGGGGCTGAGACTGTGTCTCTCTGGAATTAGGGGGGAGGCTTATGGTGGTCAGGGTGGCAGGTGTATGGTCAAGCATTCTGCAAAACATTTATCTTGTGCAAAATATGAGGTCAAAATCTATCAAACACATTAAAAGTTGTATTGGTGCCCACTAAGGGACATCTCTAACTTGTCTTTGCCAAACACATTAGTTGGCAAAATTTCTATGAAAATAAAACATGTATAAAATAATGTGATCACTGCAGTGTGACTCAATTAATTTAAGTTTCAGTAAGATTTTGCAATTCCTAAGTGTCTATCAAAAGATGTAAACCCCTTCATCAAAATTTAAAAACTCTTGGTGGTATCTGATTAAAGCAATCGCACCTCATTTGATTTTGGCCCCCGACTGCTCACTTTGGAACTTCGTTGGTGTCTTTGAGAAAAGTTCTGTGAAAAGAAACAAAACAAAAAAAAAAAAACCATTAAATTTAATGGCTATTCAAAAACAAGCCAAACATTGACAGAGCTTTATTGTTACCCAATACAATCACTTTATTGTTACCAAATACAATCACAATGGAAGGAGAGGGGGTATAAATTAGGTGTTACCTAGACACCTTCTTTAAAAGAACATTCTATGATCACATCATAGATTACGGTGTAAGGAAGTCACCTAATCCAGCATACAGTTGCACCAATCAGCAGTGACCGTACCCTGTGCACAGCCCCATATACAACTTGCAAAGGGCTATATATATATACACACACACACACACACACACACACAACAGCACAGTCAGCATAGATCACAGTCCTCACAGACCGGAAGGTAATGCTTCTCTGCTGCGTATCTGAGGATTACGAACATCGATTAATTTACATGGTTTAAGTTTGTTTTTCATAGTTTTCAATTTATTATAGGCCATAAAAATTGGCCATGTTTACATAGATGCAAATGTACACTAAACCTTAGAAGACATCTAACAAGTGCTCTTTGGCACTTGTTCTATTTTCTAAGACTTCTGAATAGTCTTATCAGTTTACACCACAACACTTCTAAACCCAAAATGGACGTCACAATTTTGAATATGTTTATTTACTGCTCACTTTATAGTAGGAGGCTGGGGTAGAATGTACCATTGAGGTTCGTTTATCCATCAATGTATTATCGTCAATCAAAGAACACATGGCATCTTCAAGACAAATGGACGCTAATGCTCTGCTGGCAGCTAAAGACATTTTGATAGAGTTTGTAAGGGTGAATGGAAGAGCCAGTCAGTCAGTAAAATAGGAAATCTATGGGATCCAAATCAAGAAGAGGCTATTCTGATTTCCCCAAAACTGGACCACTTGGGGGAATGTCCACCTCAAGAGCAAGGTTTGTTTGTTTTTAAACACATAGTAAGGACACAAACTAACACCAAACTGTAACATTATGGGCAAGCCAAGAGAAAGAATAAGATCTCTTTTCAGGGCCAACAATAACAAAAGGTAAAATCTTTGAGGGGATGGATCATAGTACCTCCACCATCAAACCGTTGTTAAAATTAATAGAGGTGAAGCAACTTACATTAAAAAAATAAACCGTTTAAATGTTAGCGTCATAAGCCTCACTCACCTTCGACCAATCATCTTTTCTAGAACTTGATCTTGTTTCTCTCTCCCAAGATTTAGATGTAGCCTTTGAATCTCTATCTTGCTGCGACGGTGCTCCCTTTCCACTGTTTTTCTTTTGAGAACTTGCACTGGATTTTGGATTACTTCCAGGTGTTTCAGCAGGACTAGAACGGCTGCTACTAGACTTTGGTGTGCTGCTCTCTCTTCCAGATGACCTGGTCTCTGCTGATGACCTTTTCCGGGTGTCAGATTTTGAGGTGGACCTTTGATTGTCCACAGATAGCGTTACAGAGATGTCACCCTTCTGCGGGTTATATTTCGCAGTCCTACGTAGTGCTGAAGAGGATTTCAAGTCACCAGATTCCTTTATAGTTTCTTCACTTATCTTCGATTCTTTATTTTTCTTTGTGGAAAAGCTGACTGAATCACCTTCAGATTTAGATTCTTTTTCATTAGCTACTTCAGCTTTGTTAGTTTGGTCAGTAGATTCAGTGCTTGTAACACTGGAATCTAACTCTTTACCGAGGTTTCCCTTGGAATTAGGTGGTTCAGAAACATTCGAAACCTCACTACATTTTCCAACAGAGATGCTTTTTTGTGTTTGTTCCTGAACTGGCTGCACGGTTTGCTTGGGCTCTTCAAACATTTCTGTTTTGGCATCTTCACCTAATTTCTTAGGTGACTCAGATGATTTACCCATTTCATCTTCAGGCTCTGGGTCCACAGTCACCCCCTCAATATCTTCATTTTCTTCACATGCTGTGACTCCAATATCATCTATCATATTAATATCGGGACAAACCTGTTTTTGCTGACAGTTTTTGGAATTCCCTAAGTCCATAACCCCCACCACCACCTCCTCCTCCTCTTCCTCCTCCTCCTCCTCCGATTCTACAGAAACAAGCACCTCCAACTCCTCACTTAGAGGGAACTTTGGCAGATCATCAGCCTCACTGTTAACCATGGATACAACAGATTCTGTTTGAATTAACTCTGATATCTCAGCATCTGGAGCTTCTGGTGCTTCAGCAGCTTCTTCTTCATAATCATCATCGTCGTCGTCACCATATTCTTCATCCTCAGTCACTGCTTCAGCACCAATGATTTCAAGTTCAGCATCATGTGTTGGTTGCTCCTCCATCTCGTTATCACTAACTTGCTCAGAGAATGCTTGTTCTGCCGGTTTTGTAGGTTCCATATCAATGGGCATGGATTCCTCTGGTTGTTCGTTTTGTTCCACAGTAGTATCTTTTACCACAGTACTCTCTTCTTCATCCGAACCACTAACAGGTGAAGGAGTCATAGACGGCTTGACCTTTTCTTCCTCTTTACCAATAGGCAGTGGAGCAGCAGCAGCAGGTGTTGATGCCAGAGATGTAGTTGTAGCCGTTGTGGTTTCAGGCAACGCAGACGTTGCAGCCTTTTCTTGACACTTTTTACCTTTCACAGAATCCTCATCAGCAGTCTGTGTAGTTTCCGTTTCAACAGGTGTGCTTTCCACCTCACGACTACTGAAAATAAATAGAAATAC
>OW240917.1:17742964-17772964 GCA_933207985.1 Pelobates cultripes | reverse complement strand
TGATTTTAAATATGAAATTCCCTTTAGCAAATAACCCTGATACCGTCAAAAAAAAAAAAATAAGTTCTTCATGTAGAGATTTTGCACAAATGTTCTTTTCCTCATCTCTGATCGGTTACTCTTTAAAACATAAGAAAGTAGAGACTACTTTGTATTATGTATTTTTTTATAACACTTGACAATTGTGATAAAACGGTCATGAAAGACAAGCTCTACTTCCTTTTTTAAGCGAACAAAGGGTGAAGATTATCTTAAGCGCTTTGTCAAGATTGCCAAGTATAGGAAAAATACATAAAATAGTCCATACTTTGGAGGAGAACATGAAACAAAAGGAGAAAAAGTAAGTTTGAGGTGACAGAGCCACTTTAAACTGAATTACAATATATCCAAGTCAAGTTTGGACAAATATTAAAGCTTACCTTGTGTGGAGACTGCTCGATAATTTCAGCAAAAATACGATCCTAAGGAAATAGAAATCACATCAAGTTAACAAAGAATAACCACCTGATTAACTTGTTAAAATGACATTATAGGGACCCAGGTCACTTCATCTCACGGAAGTGGTCTGGTTGTAGTGTCCTTGTCTGTTTAACAATGCAATGTAATGTAATTGCAGTTACTGATAAACTCAATGATTACATTGCAGGGTTAACTCCACCTCTAATAGCTGTCTTTCAGAGAGCCACTAAATGTATTTCTTGGTCCCTAATGGAGTTTTGCTCCAACATCTTCTATGGTCCCCATTGCAAAGCATTGATTCAGCATTAATATGCATTTGCAGCGAATGTGTATTAGGTCCCACCAGAACCGTGACTTTGGGTGAGGAGAAGACCTAGCCAGCACCAAGGAAGCCTAGGAGCTGTACAGAGGTAAGTAAAATAGTTATTTTTTGCCATTTTATTCACAACAGAGGTGGGGGGCCTATAAACTTTACGACGGAGACACAAAAGCATTAGCAATACTGAGATTAAACCTCATGGTGAATGGAGAACATATGATCAAATGTTTGGTGGCAACTTTAAACCCACCTCGTCTTTTAAGTCCTTAAATTTTGGATTCACAGCAATTGACACGGCATTTCCAGAAATAAAAGTTGGGAAGACGTCATAAAATTTGATCATGGAATCTGTAGAGCTTTTATTGGACAACTGTAAATATGCCTATAGAGGGTAAAGAGATAAAAACACATTAACAACATTGAAGACGGGTTACATATTCCACAGTCAACATGTCCCTAGCTTCTATTAAACAACATTGATACTAAAATGAATGGCAACTGCACATTACACATCCATTAAAGGGACACTCTAGTTTCCAAAACTACTTTAGCTTAATGAAGCAGTTTTAGTGTACAGATCATTGCCCCTGCAGTCTCGCTGCTCTATTCTCTGCCATTTAGAAGCTAAATCACTGTTTATGCAGCATTAAGCACACCTCCCTGCATGTGACTTGCACAGCCTTCCTAAACATTTCCTGTAAGGTTTTACACTTTCCTTACTGTAAATTCTGTTTAATTTAGAATTTCTTATTTCCTGCTCTGTTGCTTGCTAGACCTTGCTGTATACAATTAAATTTCAATTTACAGAGTGGGAGATTAAGTAAAATTTGACTCAAAGTAAAACCATTTTTTAATGCAGGCTGTGTTAGCCTTAATCAGAGTAGGTGTGGCTAGGGCTGCATAAACAGAAAAAAGTGATTTAACTCGTAAAAGGCTGGGAATTTAACATTGAAACTTCATTTATGTGATCTACACACTAAAACTGCTTCATTAAGCTAAAGTTGTTTTGGTGACTATAGTGTTCATTTAACTAGCATAACCATGGCACTATAGTGCTTATGGTGCTTATAGGGCCCCTTTAAGACACTTGTCACCAGAAGCAGGACTGACTCACAAACCTTTGTCCATTCCACAAATATACACTATACAGATGACTAGAGTGGATAAACAAGAAAGATGGGCAATATACTAGAATCCATCAACACCCCATAAGCAAAGAAAGGTTTTTGTTTGTTTTTTTAAATGCTTGTATAAGTTGCTAATTTATTGATTATGTATATATTTTTAAATTCTTGGTGCATATTTATGTAATATGTTTACATAATTAATTTTATTGATTGCAATTTGGGAGTCCTGCTTGACAACCCAGGCCAAAAGTCCAGAGAATTTAATTTGCTAGCACTGTATTTAACCCTGTGACTTTCCAAGACTCCCTAAAACATGTACTTGGGGATACTGTTTTACTCGGGAGACTTCGCTGAACATAAACAGAGTTTCAAAATAAGTCTCAGGCTTCAAACTTAACCTATCTAAATGTGTGGTGCTAAATGTCACTAAACCTGATGAGGAGTATGTAGCCCCGGACTCACTGTTTCCATTCCGGTGGTGCTTTAAAAAAAAAAAAAAAATGAAATACCTTGGGATCTGGGTTACCCCGAACCTAAAGGACTTATACCATCATAATTTCGCCCCCCTGCTGAAGAAGCTATTGGTGGACCTAGACAAACCCACATGTATCATGGCATGGATGGATAGCGGTACTCAAAATTAATACTCTACCAAGACTCCTATATCCGTTCCAGACAATACCGCTAGCCATGCCGGCAACCTTCTTCTCCACATTAAAATCAGCTGTCATTCGATATGTGTGGCGCGGGGAAAAAAACAAGGCTCAGACATGACATAATATGTCTACCCAGACATCGCGGAGGCCTACCATTAGGAAATACCATCAATCCACGGTCCTGCAGCGCATAGAAGAGTGGCACACGAGCCCGCAGCAAAAACAATAGGTGGCGCTTACACAGGAGAGCCTTGGGATGCTCCCGCAACCTGTTATCTGGGGGTGGGGGGAGGAGGAAATCGGGAGGGGTGGACCGTGGTGCTAGGGAGGGACTGGTGGAGCAGACACTATACAGTTGGAAAGCTCATAAGGGAGCAACCTCATATCTCACCCACAACTAGCCCACTACTCCCTATCACCCATAACCACGCAGTAGAGGGAGGACTCGTCGACGGCGTGGCCCTTTACAGAAGAATGCGAATATGTCCCCATACACACGATCTTACGAGATGGGGCGTTGCAGACCCTGGACTCCTTGCTGGGGGGAAAATCCCGCCCCCCCGGGCAATATTTCACTATATGCAAGTGAAACATTCCTATGTTACCATGCGGAATAAAGAACACCTACACAGGAACTGAACTTTGTTCTAGGATTGCTGTGAACGGGGCTCCTTACTGGAGAAAGCAATTTCCACACTCTACCAATGCCTCCTGACAGGACACTTAACAATGAACACCACCTTTTGTAGGCAATGGGAGGAACTCCTAGACACGACCTTCACACCCCAACAATGGGACAACGCATTACTCTGGCAATATAAAAGCTCGATCAGTTCACAATTTCAAGAAACGAACTATAAACTGATTGCACTCTGGTATAGGACAACAGCCCTTCTTCATATGATCTTCTCGACGACACTCCCAACATGTTGGAGATGCCAGGAGGAGAGGGGAACAATAATACACATTTGGTGGGAATGCCGTGACATCCTCCCATACTGGGAGATGATCAGACGGAAAATAACAGATTTTGGGAGATGTGACCGACTGCACGGCAGCACTGGTCCTCCTACATATATCGCCAATGTTGGTGTCCTTATACAAAAAAAAAAAAAGCAATATTACGACACCCGCTAAATGCGGCCAAAGCTCTTATCCCGCTATACTGGAAACGGTCAGAGACACCCCGTGAGGAAGAATGGATAAGCAGAGTTGAGGACATTCAGGGGGCTGAAGTGATGCAGGCGTCCATGTTGGGTAAGGGGGACAGACACGCTGAGATGTGGCAACCATGGTTTGTGTTTATTTCACAGAGCATACAGGGACGAGAGCGATCGGCGTAAGGGATGCCCGCAGGGTGGGTGCAACACATACCTCCTAACTTTTACTTCTCCTATACCTTCCCCTCCGTCCCTCAAACCTATACACCTCTTATTCCCACGACACATCAGCTCCTATGGAGCAGGAGAGAGTACTACCCTTTCCTTTCTCACATTCTTTCTTACCATGCAAACTTGCGCAACCTGACAGACTTCTTGTAACTACCACAAACGTACTCACACAATGGTAGCAACTACCTCCCGTGAGGAAACGTGACATACCTGGCCCATAAGGCACTTTCCCACATACGCTGGGTATACATACCACGATGCACACGTGGGAAAGACACCTAAGAACACATTGCTAGGATACCTAAAAAGGTTCAAAAGGTGAGAAATCCAAAATGCCAGTCCCATACCACGACCTGTATCTGATAAACAGCATAGACAATGTGGGCACATAAAATGGCTCAACACCTTGTAACTAATCATGACACTAACTCTGTTTTAATATCCTGCCACCACTGTTACGCCATATGAGAATAGAGACACCCCACAGTACAGGGTATTCAGAAGGAGCAAACGCTCACGAAAGAAAGATAGGATAGGATGTGAACCAATGACGGGGTGCGAATAGACGCAATGTGATATGTAGTGAGCATTGTTCGCCACCGTAGAGCACCGTCCAGGTACTGCTGTCCACAACTGGGATTAAATGGTATTAATAATTTACACCTAAGAAATACATGTCGATAATCACATCTCTGTTATCATGCATGACTTCTGTTCTATAACTATGCCTTTAATTTGAGAGGGACCTGTCCTGATATTTGTTTCTAGATATTTTGGTTTAGTTTGTTATTCGCATTTCTACAACAATAATAAAAAAAAAGATTTAGAAAAAAAATATATATATATTTTTGTAAATAGTGTTTCAAAACAGTAAAACATATAGCGATGGTATTGTCAGTGAAAGTGAAGGTTTTTTTTTTTTTGCATTTTTCACACACAAACGGCACTTTTACAGATATCAGGTGTGATTCAGATATTTATGACAGATAACAGTGTTACAATGTCTATTGATAAATTTCAAAAATATATATTTTGAAACAGCAATATCCTACTTGTACTTATAGCCCTATAACGTGCACACAAAAAACAAGCTAAGAACATGTTAACATTGGATATTTCTAAACACAGGACTCAGAAATTTAGACGATAACTATTTAGCGGGCTTTTTTGGGCGGTTGTAGATGCGTAAGACTTTGGGGGTCAAAGTTAGAAAAAGTTTAGTTTTTTTTTCCATCATATTTTATAACTTGTTATAGTAAATCATATGATATGATGAAATTTATGATATCTTTAGAAAGACCTTTTAATGGTGAGAAAAATGGTATATAATATGCGTGGGTACAGTAAATGAGTACGAGGAAAATTACAGCTAAACACAAACAGAAATCTTAAAACAGCCCTGGTTCCAAACAGTAGGAAAATGGAAAAATGGTCACTAAGGGGTTAAACATCTGCATAATAAAACCACCTATTCAGGCAGAGAATTTCACATCCTCCTTGTCATTACAGTAAAAAACCCTTTCCTTTGCCTCAGACTTAATCTCCTTTCTTCCAGTCTAAATGCATGACCTCTTGTCATACGTGTAGTCCCATTTAGAAATCGATTTATGGACAATGGTTTGTAATGGCCCCTAATATATTTATTTGTTTAATGCAATCATAGTCCCTCTGAGGTGTCGGTTTTTTCCCAAAATAAAGAGATTTAAATTTGTTAACCTCTCTTCAAACCTAAAATGCTCCATTGCTTTTATCAATTTAATAGCCCGCCTCTGCACTTTTTCTAGTGCCATGATATCCTTAAGAACAGGTGCCCAAAATGGCACCGCATATTGAATGTGTGGTATTACAGTGATTTATAAAGAGGCAAATTATATTTTCACCCTGAGAATTAATGCTCCCCCCCCCTTTTTTTTTTTATACATGACAATACCTTAGGGGCTTAAGCAAATGCCAACTGACATTGCATGTTGTTGCCTAGTTGGTTGTCTATAACAATTCCCAAATTCTGTTTGAAACAGCTTTCAAACAATTACGTTAAATGTTCACTATAGATGTGTCAATAAAACAGAGCGTGCATTTTTCTAAATGTGCATATATGTGGGGAATTTTCTCGAATCTTTCCTCTGAGGCAAGTATAGTATAGTCACGTACAGATGGACTAAAAGCATAGTCACACAAACTTACCTTTCTATGTGTAGACACAAATATAATATCGACCACCCCACCAAAAGGTTTGGCCAGGTTTGAGATCTCTTCCACTCCAGACTGGCCTTCAGGTAGGTTGGAAACAAGAATAACACAGCGCTCTGTATCCTGGAAGCACAGCAGATTACTATTAAAATCACAATTAATATTCAAAAGACGCTAAACAAACAGTTGATGGCTAACTAAAGCATCAATGAACAATTCAGCAGCTAAGAAATTAGCTATCAGAAGGTCAAAGGAGGTTTAATCTACTAAAACAACAGAATAGCCTATTCCCGATACATCTAAGGTACAAGACACAAGGTCAGCAAGGAGATCTCAAAAGAGAACAAATATAAATAGGTTTAGACCTCATCTCGCCTGCAATCTTTGAATTTCTGTTTCCAAAATGGATGTAGGAAGCAAGCAGATTTCAGAATTCTATGTGAATATTTTCCCAGCAAATAAAAGATAAAAAGAGCGTCCAGTCTACCCATTAGCTCAGCACCACAGGCTGCATATCTTTATTTTGTTCGAGGTTTAGAGTAGTGATGTACTGATAGGAGACTACCTTGTGTGCTCTTCAGTACAAGTCTATCTATATCTTCACATTAAACACCTGTGTTCTACCTATCCTACAGATCTAAGAAGCTGCACATTTCAGCTAATGGGGCATGAATATACAAAATCTGAGAACAAACCTGAAACATGGGTTCAGCTAGTTTGTAGGTCTTGATAAAGCCAGAAGGAATAACTGAAAATAAAACCATGTATTAGAAATCACCCCTACATTGAACAAACATGTACTTCACAATTAATTGTTTCATAGCCAGTGGTGGAAAAGAGGCACCAAAAAAAAATTTTTTCAAACCCAGCATATTATTATACACATGATACAGAGTGAGGAGAGAGAGTGCATTTATTACAGAGCTACTAAAACAATCCTCAACTGCTTCCCTGTATACAAACTACACGTACAAGTAACACAATGGCTCATAGATGCAACTTAGGGGTAAAAATGTTTAATTGTTTATAGCAAAATTTGTTTATAGCAAAATTGTTTATAACACCATCTGCAGCTCTCAGGTGTGCAAGTCATGCAGGGATAACTTTTTATAAATAAATGCAACAGATAGAAACTCACCCTCACGTGGTGGCTTTTTCTGGCTGTAAAATGAAGAGTATGAAGGTTAGAGCATGTAGGAATGTGAACAGATTTAGCAACTTCAAATTGAGAATTGCACACACGGAATGTGCCCCTGCTGGTGCTCACACAGCTCGGCTCTGATTATAGAGTGCTGAGAAATCTGTCAAAGCTTTATTGCTTTCTGTGTGGCATGGTACATGATGGAAACTAGTCCAGGAAGGGTTTATCTTCCAGTTTCTAATTTCATAAACATAAAAGAAATATACTTTTATCGAGGCACTGCAAAAATAAAACTAATAATGTAGCCTAATTTCCCATTTAGCAGAGAAGACTCCCAGGAGCTGGCCAAGAACCCCACTACTAGGTAGCCCTGCTAACAGAAGAGCCAACTGATGTAACTTTAAATCTGATCTTAAAATCAGGCCTCACGGATTTAGATTAAATTGCACAGTTATAAAAAAGTCTATACCGTAAATAAGTACAAAAACCCATGCACAAAATAGTACCTTGGTTTTTTAACTTCAACCTTGACTTGAACTTTCTCAGGTTCCTGCAAATAAGAGGAGACAATTGCCATTGAAGAAATCTAGGGAACGCAAGCAATTTAAGGCTAATTATATAGTAGACCTGCTGTACTTACTTTTTTCTGGCCAGCCAGACTCAAAGTTACCCGTGTGTTGTTTACCATTACAGGAACCGTTTCACTAAACTTCACAGCTGCCGTTGCTGCCTCTTTGAAATTGGTTTGTAAATATGCCTAAAATAGAGTACAATTGAAACGTGTAGATAAACCAAATGTTTGCAAAAATACTGGATGAGATGTACAGGAATCCTGCATCACCAGAGACAACAATAAGGAATAATTGGTCTACAAGCACTTTCACAAGCTCACATTTTGATGCAATCTGGTATTTGTGTGTGTGTATATAATATATATACACATACATACACACACATACATAGATATATACACACACACACACTATGTATGTCCATAAAAAAATCCAGTCCGTGCTAATACAACGAAAACTGTTTGCGCGGCATCAACGTAACCTGGCAACCAAGGAGAGTGGACTGGAATAAGTATGCGTGACCAGTGATGACACTAAACACCTTTGAAGGAGCATGTGTACTGTGTGGCCGTCACATTCGAAATGACTGTACGAGCAGAAACTATTCAGATGATTCAGAAGGCTTTCGGGAACGATGCAATGAGTGCAGCGCAAATAAAAGTGTGGCACAACGTCTTCAAAAATGGTTGAGAATCAGTAGAAAGATTTGGCATTATACGACTTCCTGTATACTTTCCAAACCAAAAAAAAACAAAACACACAAACATATAATGCTAAAATTCATAACAAACCAGCAGACAGACATATAGCTCAAATTCTAGGTTTTGTTTTGGTTAGAAACTTGGACAATTAAGGTGTTAAAGAATCTTTGCAATTCTTCACAGGAGCTGCTATACAAGGTGAAATTGTGAGAAATCCACATACCTCATTTTTAGAACGAATGATAAGGATGTCTGAAACTTTGCCAAATTGCTGCACAATTTTCATTATATCTTGATCGGTGTATCCAAAATCAGGTAAATTGGTGACATGAATAATTGTGCCAGAGTTTGATTTGCTTTTAAACTGAAAACAAAAAAGATACATTATTATTATTATTTTATCATTTATATAGCGCCAGCAAATTCAGTAGCGCTGTACAATGGGTGGACTAATGACATGTACTTCAGAAGTAAACATTCAAGCACATTTCGACTAAATATGAAGAATAACCAACAAACCAATATTCAAACTTTACTAAAGAGACATTACTGTGGGGTTTTGTATTTAAGCAATCAGCATTTATCTGTATTTAGCAGAGTAACAACATTACACATGTGATAGCACAGAAACATATTAACCTTGATATGACTTCTATAAGGTGATTTAAAAAGGTTTAGTCAATAAGCTTGTGCTAAAAATTACAAAGCAAGATATGGAGAACTTAACTTTAAAAAAAATAAAAATAAACAAGATCGGACAAATTATTGCAAAAATATGTTATTTTTTTTTTACTTTTGTAAATAGAGTATATGACTAAGTAATTTTTCATTTATTTTTAATTTACTGAGGGAGACAGACAAACAGTGATCCTCTGTTTTTTCTGGAGTGGGAGATAGCCTGGGATATTGATTTCATTGTAAGGCTATATATAGAGAAATTATATATGATATACATATCAGTCATGCAAGTGTTGGTTCAAAAGCACCTGACATTTTAGGTGTATACAATTCAGAATGACTGAGAAATGACAAGCCCCCTGAGTATTACCACTCTGTGCAATATATTATATTCTTAATATTGTTTGATTGTTATTAACTTCTGACACAATCATGTTTATTATATTGTATGTAAATAATTTTGAAAAATGTGATAAAAATATTTGAAAAGGAGGCAAGATGGTTAAAACCCTATGTCAGCTTTCAATAAAACAAGTCAAACAGCTTACTTTGTGGAGAGGGTTGAAGGCATCAACTGGAGACTGGGCAGAAGCTCGTGGAGGGGCTGGAGTCTCCTTATTACCAGCAGATAATTTACTTTGGAATGGCTTCTTCCCTCCAGGTGTCGCCTTTTGAGCTGGAGCAGGCACATTCTTGTCAGAAGATGAGCGAGGAGGCTTCTTTGCAGACGAGGAGGTAGACAGTGGTTTCTTTACAGCAGAGGAGCTGGATGATGGTTTCTTAGGAGAAGAGCTGCTGGTAGAAGTTTTTCTGGTGGTGGTGCTGCTAGTTGGTCTCTTACTGCTAGAGGTACTGCTCCCCTTCTTGGAGGACCCACTGCTTGAAACGCTGCTGGCTTTCGTTATGGTGCTACTACCTGTGCTGGGCTTTTTTGATGAAGATGTACTGCTGTCTGGTTTCTTTGTTCTCGCGGTTGAGCTAGCCGACTTTGGAGATACCTTTTCACCATTGCTCGGTGTCTTTACAGATTTTGTTTTGTCACTGCCACTTTTTGCTTTGGTAGATTCAATGAAGTTTGCAACTGCTGCATCTACAGCCTTCTTGTCTAATTAGAAAGAAAAAAAATATATAGAATAGTAATTATTGTAGTAATTGTATTAAGAAAATGCTCTTAAAAGGCTTTCAATAAAATCAGGTATGAGAAAAAATTTTTTATATATATATATATATATATATATATATATATATATATATATATATATATATATATATATATATATATAAATAGGTAATATACAATTAATAACTATAGTGGAAGACTGCACATCATAACTTCACCTGGGGAAGCACTGCGAGTTCTGGAGATCCGTGCATGTCTAGGTCTCCTTGGTGACAAAGAACGGCGAGGAGACCTGGAACGCCGTCGTGGACTACGAGATCGTCTTGGGCTGCGACGCGGTCTTCTTGGGCTCCGACTTCTTGACCTTAATCGCCCGGAACTTCTAGGGCTTTTAGAACGGGATCTACGAGCCCTACTTCGGGATGCTGATCCCCTGGATCGCCTAGGACTGGAACTATGGGATTTCCATCTTTTAGTGGATCCATCATCACTCTTATTGCCATCACTTCAACAGAAATAAAACAAATCATAAGAAAGGGAAAATGTTTCTCGGAATAGTAAAGTCCTATACTCTTCTTTTAGAAACCAACAATAAACAGTATTGTGTGCTAAATCACTCTAAGAAAGGTGGAACTGAAAGTTAAAGCTACATTTGTGAGATGACATTACTTCAAATAATTGAGAAGTGCACGCATGAGTTCTGGCCAACTAGATGTTTGCTGACAAACAGACTGAGTCCAGAAATTAAGAAGGCACTGGCACAAGGATTGCTTCGTATCATACCATTTTAACTAGGTGGTCATGTTTGTGCCAAGGATAGCAAGTAATCGACCTGGTGTGAATACAAACTTAGTATTACCTTATAGACGAAAGGACCTGTGGATTCCACTGAGGATACCTGTTTGGGAGAGGAAATACCATAATGTTAGTCTTTAGGGATTCATAGGAGTTCTGGGGCAAGGTGCCAACAGTGGAGCAATCGTCATAGAAATCAATATAACATTCCAAGCTGCCCCACTTTTAGTAGTTTTTACCCTTATATAATCAAGTTTCAAAATGGGAACTGTAAAAATCACAATATATGTCCCAAAATATTGGGTTAAATACAAAATTACAACAAAACACACCCACAAAACTACATTTAGGAACCGACTTTAACAACATGATTTTCCTATATACTCCACCAATAACTGCTAAATGATTAATTCTAGACATCGGAAATCAAACGTTTGCATGCATAAATAATTTATTTTCTTACTGTAGGCGCAACTTCCGGCAACTTTCAATATGAGCGGGGGTATTCTGGTGCTTAATCCAATCCTAATAAATAATGAGTGAGGAGCAGATTGTTAGAATGGGAGCAGGAGCACTGGATTAAATTGTTAGATTAATTTATGGTTTTGAAATAAGTGAGAAAGCCGATTGGGCTCACACCTAATTTAAATCTCAGTAGTGAAAACATGTTCCAACTGAAAAATATCAAAGGTCAGATCAAGAGACACCTGCAAAAATCATGAGCTTCCAAACTGAAAATGATGGTGTTAGAAGTAACAAGAACGGAAACATGACCAAATCAGAGCATAAAAGATTTGTAGGGCAATGGGATAAGCTTACGACTGAGGGATGCAGCTCTGTAACTGGCTTTATTTCCAAAACTTGTCCTAATTCTAGTTATTCATGCCCGTGCATGCTACAGTTCACTTTGGAGTTTATACACACAAAAAAGTGAAATTTAAAAATTACATATTTTTGGCTAAATTAGCCAAGCTGTCCTAGTCTTAGAACTGTTCTAAATTATTGTTCTTTTTAATGAACACTATAGTGTTACTATTTTTTTAATTTCATAATAGAACTACGTACTTCTATGTATCTTCCACATTGTTGTTCAGTGAACACTATAAATGAAAGCTTTATCACTGTACATTTAGAAATAGGTTTCCTTTCCCTGCTGCAGCAGCAGGCAGTCTCATATGGACAAAGGTTCCTAAACAGGAGAAGCAAACCAAGGGTTTGATGGGATGGAAACCATTCCAGGCAACCTTGTATGGATCCATATAAATAAATATCAGGCAACTTTTCGATTGTTGATTACATTGGTTTAGCTTTAACAATCCCTGCCCATGCAGATATGGACAAGTCAGTAATCACACAAGAAACATATTACATCAGAAAGCCTACAGAATGCCAGAAAATTAGGCTACTTTATAGGGGGAAAAAAAAAAACAAATCTAATTAAAACTATAAAAACAGGCCAGTGACCAATAATAGTTAAACATAAGTAGACAGATTGCAAACCCTCTTTCAGTTAAATTAACCTACAGCAGTCCACCAAGTAATAGTTCACGATAAATACAAAAAGAGGGAGAAAAATACAATCCATACAACCAAGATCTCTTATTTATATTATTTGTTGCTCCATTTACCTTTCATAAAAACCATTGGTGTGTAAGTATTGCAGGTCAAATAGTAAGAAAAGGATGGAGTTAGCTTGCGTACAGATTACACAGATTTACATAACACGCATTAAGGCCTGTGCTACATCAGTTCCTCGAGGGGAAAAACAAAAATTTATGCAAACATGCAAGATGGAAGCTGATTTTTCTGATCTGCAGAGGGGGGAGTTTAGCTTGAGATAGAGGAGGGTGACCTTCCCGAGTGGATGCTGGTTTTGTGGGACTCTAAATCACGCATTTCACCTGAAAGACATACCTGTTGCATAAGCATGCACCTCACACATGCAGGAAATGTATTACTCCACTATATTTAAGCATTACTGCTAAATATTATACATTAAAAAAAAATAGATTTTATTTTGGTGGATTTCCAATCTTCTCACGGAAGGCAAGCCCATTCTCATCAGTTGTCCAGGTCAACGCTTTTCCAAGGAGCAGACACACGAAGCCTTCTGGTCTAGCAGGTCACTGACTTCTTTCTTGTAATATTGGTCGCCAGCAATAAAAGGTCATCTTCTCATTAGTCCCTCTCTGTGTTAGCCACAACTACTGCTTAAAGCACAAGTACTTAAAAGACCTCCCCACACCCTTAACACGACACAAACACCATTCTCTCCTCCCCCTACCCAAACACTATTAAATTAGGTTTATTCTTATTAAACAAGTGATTTGAAGAAAAAGACACATCCCTGCTTGCAATAACAATTTTGGAGCTTTTAGTGACATTGTTCAACGTCCTCTAGTTATTAAACTAAAGTAGAACTGGCACTACAAGGGCTGTCGGTTAGCTTTGTATAATTTGAAGTTTATCTAACATGTTTTATATCTACACATTTTTATTTTTTACTATTTGTATCATACAGTCTTGACACAGATTGCTCATGGCATGGATTTCGTTATCAATAAAGTTTCTGCCTTTCAAACATTTGTGCTTACTTAAGCTCACAAATAAACATTTTAATCTATTAAACTTGTTTTAACTCTTAACTCCTTAGTCACCATAAAGTAAACTTGGGGGGGGGAAATGGCCATTTTAGGAGAGGTGTCAAGCTGACCGTCGGTAATTGAACAGATCTGTAGGATAGCAGCAATGCAAAAAGCGGCTCATTTTATGACAGTAAAACATACTACACAGCTAAAATCTTCACCTTCAACTCAGAGAATGGTTTACACCAATATGTGTGCATTTGTTTTTGTATTTTGTGATCAACACAAAATTGATTATCTATCAGTCATGCAAGTTTAACAAATACATTTTCGGATAAAAAAACAAAACAAAACAAAAAAAACAGACTGTGGAGGACAAAACAAAAACATAAAAACACTCACCTTCAAATGTCTACATTCTATGTTACACAGTGAACAGATATGAGGAAATAGTCTCGGCGATGCTGCATAGTAATCATTCATCATGGAAGGAGTTGGGTTTCTATTTTTCTGAATGTCTGCCTGGGGTAAAGCAGATGTCCAACTTCCAGATGTAGGAACAGAAGTTGTCTCTAAAGGTGGCGGATAAGTTACTGGGCCAGTTAGAGATCCCATTTGGGGATTTGGCGGGGCCTCTGTACGGTTAGCAATGGCTGGGACCTCAGGTTGAACTCCCCCCATGATATTTTTCTCAGAACTTGAAACATCAGGTTTCTTTTCTGCAGCTTGAACACTTGGCTGCTCACCAAAACCTGGCTTGTTGCTGGGCCGGTCCATCTTTGAAGCTTGCCAAGAAGACACTTTTTTGCGAGTATTAGATATAGTAGGGATTTTATTATCCATAGACTTGTCATTTGCTTTTACAGAACTGGCATTTGTAGAAGCTGGGGGAACCTTAGAAACATTGGTTTTTTTTGGTTCCGATTTTGGTGGACTTCTCTCAGATTTACGTTCCATTCTTGGAGAGTCATAAGATTGGATGGGATCCTCAAACTGGTACTTGCTTGAATGTCCATAGTCAATAACTTTACTTGGTAGAACCTCCCCACCAGATCTTCTTAAACCACCCTGATCAGGAGTAGTTCCCGAGCGCCCTAGTTTGCGCAACCTTATGTCTCTCAAAATAACTGGCATATTGGCAGGAGTCAACTGGTCATCTGGATAACGGCTAAGTTCTTCCAAATCTTCATTAGACAGCCCAAAGCTTTCCAAGATACTTGATGCACTTTCATTTGTGTATCGATTTTGATGCTCTGGAAGACGGTCCAATTGCGGACTGGGAGTGGATTTCATGCCCATATCTTGAGACAAATTTCCAGTTGTACCAGACTGCCACAGCTTCTCTTTTCCAAACTGTGAAGACCCTTGTAATGGGAGTTTGCCTTTTCCCATCATTAGGTCTGAAGGAGACTGTTTTGTCATCATGTTCACTAAAGATAGAAGGTCTTGAGCCTGCGACTGTGTTCTTGGTTGTACTGGTCGTGGTGCTGGGGAGGCCCCAACAAATCTTTTCTGAAATGCTTGCGGACCCAGGGCCCTTTCAGGAGTTGCATTCATAGGTGTTCTGCTTGGCAAATTCTTCATTCCTACTGGATCAGAACTTCCTCCAATGAAGGATCCTGGAGATTCTAATCCATGTGACCTCATACCCAATCCAGTGTTTCTCATTTCAGGATGAAAGCCCATGCCACCTTGGTTCATCCCAGGGTGGTTCATTCGATTTAAGTTCATTCCAGATTGATTCATGCCAGGAGGGCCTAGGCCTGCATGACCAATACCACCAGGGATATTGATGCCAGGGCTGCCAATGCCTGAACGGTTCATACCAGGGAGACCAATGCCTTGTTGATTCATGCCAGAGAGTCCCATGCCTTGTTGGTTCATGCCAGGAAGTCCCATGCCTTGTTGGTTCATACCAGGAAGTCCCATGCCTGGTTTATTCATGCCAGGAAGACCCATGGACTGCTGGTTCATGCCAGAGAGACCCATGGGCTGTTGGTTCATGCCAGAGAGACCCATGGGCTGCTGGTTCATGCCGGAAAGACCCATGGGCTGCCGGTTCATGCCAGAAAGACCCATGGGCTGCTGGTTCATGCCAGAAAGACCCATGGGCTGCTGGTTCATGCCGGAAACATTCATTCCAGAAAGGTTCATTCCAGGCTGCTTCATTCGGTGCGGTATGAGTGGCCGGATTCCTTGACCAGGAAAACCTCCTCTCGGATTAAACATTGTGTATGCAGTACTTATTTTCAACAAAGTCTCATGTAACAAAGCAAATACAAGAGGAGTATTGCTCGAAGTAACAGAGTTCAAGTGATGAAGTGCCAACTGAGTTTTAATTTGGGCAAGCTGTAAATGAGGAGGGTTCAACGGGAATGGGCTAGAAATGCCAAAGTTCAAGGTATTCACAACCGGTGCGCAATTTTCCAAGAACAACACAAAGCTGAAATTTAAAACACAAATATTAGATTTTCATTTTTTTTTTTTTCACACAGTGGCATAAACCACATATGGAAATAACTAAGGGAAAATAAAAAGGCAAGCAAAAACCCATCTGTTACATTTCACATTCCATGGCGTATGGGGAGTAATCATAATTCTTATTAACATATTGTAGTAAACAGTGTGGCACCTAATGCTGTGTGTACACATATTGAGGAACATAATGCTGGATATACATAGCTTCTACAATTCAGACTCACTGGCAAGGCTACAAGAAATGCTGGAACCTCTTAGAATTGTGGAAACAGTAAATGTTTTTGACAATGGGAGGGGGGAGAAAGAAGAAAATGGATAAAGTACATCAGTGTACCATAATTAAATATATATATATAAAAAAAGTTATTAAAAAAATAAACACTCAAATTAAATTGTGTAAAATGGAACTTAAAACCAAAATGAAATAAATCACACTTAGCTGTATGCGTTTGCAAGTGATTGTTTTTTCTTTTTCAAGTCTTATATTTATATAGAGCATGAGATGAGTTTTCACCTTAAATGGAGACTGGTATAATATATGCCAGGTCTAGGCAACTGCAGACGTCATCTCCCATAGGGCACTTACTGCCATAATGCTGGCAAAGCATCAGAGGAGATCTAGCCAGCAACATCTGGAGTGCCAAAGGTTGCCTACTCCTAAAATATGCTCTACAACTGCTAGAAAGCTTTTATAATGCACGGTATTTTGAACTAACGTTAAACAAAGGCCAGCAAATTGGGGGGGTTTATGGAAAATTAGAGCTAGTGTACAGTTTTAAATAGTATTTTATATTTAAAGTCGTCATGGGGGCTGAAAAGGGAAAATGATTGCAATATATAGGTTTCTCCGAAACACCACCAAAGTACATATATTTGCATTTATATCATACCCATGGTACAATTTGTTTTCTGTTCTTTATATATTCTTACACTTCAGTCACCTTTTGGTGCGGTATGTATGTATAGTTTGTTATGCAGGAAAGAGATTTGATCACTACAAGAGAAAGCGAACTCCCCGAAACACTTTGTTCATAAACTGTCATGCTTACTGAAGCTGTAATCATTGGTGTTTGCAACACATGAATTCACAATAGATAAGCGCTGATATTCATTTTTAATTTGTCCTTGCATAATCTTTCCATTTCGAATTTCCCTTTTAAGATTAAATAAATTCTGCACCTCAATTAAAAAACAAAGAGCTCAGATGAATCATATTACTTATAGTAAAGCAATGATCATACTAGAGACTCAACAACTGGTATGTAGAGATGTGGAACCCCTTAAAATCTCATTACAGATATAGCATATGAAAAGATCGCCTCTGCAGGGGTACTAAAATGGAACGTGTTAGTGTAAAGTAGCAAGACATACTGGAAGAGATAGTCTTTATATAGACTTCATATACTTTCGCCAGAAAGAGCATTGCACATGAAGTCTGATTATACAGGTGTTCCAATGGTGAAATTTGATTCCTTGAAAAACATTTAACATTTAAACAGGAGCTCACAACAGAACGCTCAAGTATGAGAAATTAAATACTGCTTATGAAATGCAGCTGGTTCCACAAAAACTGTGCCAGCAGTGAGGAGTGGACTTTAAGTGAGGTATATTTTTCCACCAATGACTGATGAATGGTTTACATCTACATCGGTACAGAGTGTGTAGAGCCAGTTCCATTCAATGTCACAAGCGCACCACATGTTGGGGTGCTTATATATGCAGGAGATTGTGTAGTGAGGTCTATATTGGTTTGCTCAATTAAGGAGCCTAAATTTCTCCTTATGTTGCCAGTGGTAATATGGATGGAGCCCAGGTGAATGCAGGAGTATCCTGGAAAAAGGATTAAAAGGAAGGTTCTTCGGTTACAGGTTCACAGCACAGCATATAAATGTCAATACAACGCCGTGGAGCATATCCCTTTAATATTCACATCCACTGAATTCGAACTCATCACTGCTGAGCTTCCTGCTTCCCTCCCTGTTTTAGTGCTCACTTCCTCCCCTGTAAAAACAAAAACCCCCTCGAACATTACACAAAGCAAGCACAAACCACACACACAGGCATAAAACTCACATATTAAACAGTCAGTGCACACCACACACTAAACACAGCCAGCGTACACACAGACACACTACCAGCATACTCTGATTAAGGACAGAGGGAGAGATGAGCTAGGCAGGGGTCCCAGTATTTCTTATTAAAATCATTGTGTGTCAGGACAAGTAATATACTTTAGTCCAGTTGACAATTCGATCTTATTTTTAATTTCTACACCCTTGGAAAACAAATATTGTTGTAGGCACTTCCCGATGAGCAATCTGAAAAGAGAAGGATTCAATAGCAGTGCCCATGAGACGCCGGGAACGTCTGACACCATAACCACTACTGAAGTTCATATGGTTGTGGTGTGGCTGACACTTTAGCAGAAGCCTGAATTCAAGGAATACTAAATGTATTTATGGTCCTCCAATGTGAGCTAAAATGGACCATGAGACATTCCCATTAAGTTAGCTGTAAAAGAGGATGACACTGGTCTGATTACTTTAGTCAGTGCCAGGCTGCACATACTGTGGGTGTGAGAGAAATACCAGTGCCATATTACAATACTCATTTTCATATGCTAATTTAGGCACCAGACTAAAACATTAGAAAAAGGTCTTAGCAGGAATCGTATGTGCAGAAAATTAAAAATGATGTGTTCCATTTTAAAAACAGTGGAAGGATAGCAAAGCAAGGGTCTTCGCTGTCCCATTAACAGTAAAAAAAAAATGATCCCACATTAGAAATGATAACATGAAGAGATTGTAAATTAATAGAAATAAATCTTACTTCTCTGTGAGAATTCAGGCTCCAAACAAATTGTTGAACTTCATTCTTCCAAAAGAAAGCGTGACAATGAAAGCAAACTGTACATCTGTCATACCCACTAAACCATCCAGAAACAAGCAATGGGCCAAGCCACAAATATTCCATTCATACAATTATATTATGCTCTTTGCATAACAAACCTCACCGAAGTGACCCCACCATACTGATACTATTGGCAGCAAGAATCCATGTAATGAGGAATTCAATAACCAAACCCAGACAACTAATCTGGAACAATTCGTGCCTAGCAATGGACGACTGATGAAAAGGTTTCATGAACGCGAACATTCAGAAAAGGTTTGAAGCCAAGCAAGTGTAGGCTTCAGAGCCTGGTAGGTGTACTATCATTCATAACATCAGTGCACATATTTTCCCCCATTTTGTTGACAGGCCATATTCATATCGTACTCTGAACTGCAACACACAGGGCCATGAAAACAGGGATCATAACATTGCTTTCCTTGTGATAATATTTGGCTTTATTATGGAGCAGAAAGAGGACTTGGTTATAATGCTGAAGATGCCAGTTGGATGATTTGGAAATTCACAGTCCGTATCATTTCACAACTTCCATATACATTTCTGCAAACACCAAGAGTACGAAGGATTCAGAGTCCGAGGTAAAGGTTAGACGACGATACAAGCACTTTCTTCAATCCCTGTTGATTGTTCACTTTCAATATCCTTCAATGATCACAGCTGAACACAAGTAAATAGTTGAGTCCACATTTCGTACGTTCATTGGGCTCTGCAAGATGATGAGGTCTATTCACTTCATGCCAATTTAATTTGACTATGTTTGGTTGTTAGAATTCCTCTGAGGTCTACTGTATTCACCAAAATCCCTTTTCTAAGAGAACAGAGCAAGCGTCCCAATGTTTTCTAATGGATGCTGCTGCTGAATTCAGCATTTAGTAAATAGATCAAAGCCCAGTATTGAATGTACATTTTAAAAATCAGGAATAAAAACAAATCTGCACTCTCTCTACCTGGTTATCTATAGCAGGGGAGCAGATATGCAGATTGCTCTGCCAGCAGCAACGACACTAACAGCCAGATACTGAATGCCACACTCCAGAGCCCCCGTGGGTTATATAGCCCAGTGCTTTAGAACCAAGTCCTTTCTGGCCACTTACCTAGAGAACCTACATACAATGAATTTCTCAAACTTTAAATCACATTCTTCCTAGCTTGTCCCATCTCATTTATTTCCCTTCCGCTGCTGACTTTCTCTGTTAAACATGGGTAGTGTATTTAAACCAAACATGCTCTATAACTGCCATAGAACCGCAAAATTAAGCTAACACGTAATAGCTCTTAATTATATATTCTAGTTGATATTGTCCAAAAAGACAATATCTCTTTTAGATGGAATTCCTTCCCTGTGGGGAAAAAAAAATAAAATACAAAAAGCTTTCAGGCAAGGGTTCCATTATGTAACGCATCTCCCGTTTCAACATGGGAAATGAATGCAAGTTACATTAGAAAGGTCCTGCCCAAGCCACCATGCTAAATATAGCATGTATTAAAAACCTTCTCCGCTCATTTTGAACATGCAGGTAAGAGTTAGGAAAGTGTTTGATTCAGATCCACGATACACTTCAGAGTGGTCCCTTCTAAGATTGTTGATAACTGAGCCCAATATGCTGTGTTTTTATAGGCATGGAAAAGATGCTGCATGCGTTGAGGACTCCGTCCTGCCCTAAGAGACTGCCCAACACGCAGACATGTTTGTTCTCTGCTCTAATTCATCATGATACAGAGAAAAAAAAACTCCATTAAAATTGCTTAAACCAAGGCATACTAGAATTTGCTTCATTGACAAATGCACAAAAAGGAAAGGGTTTTAACCCCTAAAACAAAATTACTGTCACAATGAAGTGCCATTTACATATGAAGACACATGCATTAAGCATCAAGATGGTGAAAAAATGTGCAATTTTAATAGAAAATACTTAAACTGAGTATTTAACGTTTATTTTGACTTGCCCGTCCTTATGGATCCTGTAACTTAATGATTATAACCCCCTTGAAGTTTGCTGTCATATCTATTTTCTTCCTTGCACTTGATCTCAATATGTGGGTGCAGCCATTTTGTTCTTGTTGGCCAACGTTGTCTGCGGTTTGGCTTTGTGTGGGATTCATTTAATTGGAAAATGAAATAGAACCTTGAATAAGTAAAAGGGCTACTTACTGTTTATGAAAACATAGCCTCTGTGAGAGAGGGGGTGCATTGGCAAGACAGCAGTTATCCAAGAACTTATGGAAAGATTAAAAGCGAAAACTATTTTTGCGATAGCTGAATGGGAACAAAAATTAATACTAGAATTTAATTTAAATAGAATATATTTTTAGAAGAAATAAAAAGGGAATCCATTTAATAAACAGTATCCAGGTAACCCCAACTCCTTCATAGTGTGGTTTCAAAGTTGATCAGCTGCAGCGATCACCAGTGGTGGGGGGGAGGGGGTTCAACACATAGTTTAAAGCTACACAGAAAATGTAAAAATCTTCTAGTCAACCACCAGCCGTCTCAGGCAGATTGACAGATTTATAGGAGAAACTAACAAAATGTCACAGAGCATACAGACTGGAAACTGGTTTGAATGTCCTGGCAGCGTCAGCATTCCACTCCCCGGTGCCCAGCCGAATTATGAGGACCCCCACAAGCAAAATACAAGAGAACAGATTTGGAGGGCAACATGATGGATAACAGAATTAAAATGCTGTCTTTAGAAGAAACAGAAAAAAAAAAAAACAATCACGGCAACATTTCAGCCATAGCCTTACTCAAACATATAGTTACAATGGGAAAAGGCCACTATATACAGTATCTCACAAAAGTAAGTACACCCCTCACATTTTTGTAAATATTTTATTATTTTCATGTGACAGCACTGAATAAATGACACTATGCTACAATGTAAAGTAGTAAGTGTACAGCCTGTATAACAGTGTACATTCGCTGTCCCCTCAAAATTACTCAAAACACAGCCATTAATGTCTAAACCATTGGCAACAAAAGTGAGTACACTCCTAAGTGGAAATGTCCAAATTGGGCCCAATTTGCCATACTCCTCTGTATCTTGTGACTCGTTAGTGTTACAAGGTCTTAGGTGTGAATGGGGAGCCGGTGTGTTAAATTTGGTGTTATTGCGCTCACACTGGTCACTGGAAGTTCAACATGGCACCTCATGGCAAATAACTCTGAAGAAGAAAAATAAAAAAAAGAATTGTTGCTCTACATAAAGATGGCCTAGGCTATAAGAAGATTGACAAGACCCTGAAACTGAGCTGCAACACGGTGGGCAAGACCATACAGCAGTTTAACAAGACAGGTTCCACTCAAAATAGGCTTCGCCATGGTCGACGAAAGAAGTTGAATGCACGTGCTCAGCATCATATCCAGAGGTTGTCTATGGGAAATAGACGTATGAGTGCTGCCAGCATTGCTGCAGAGGTTGAAGGGATGCAGGGTCAGCCTGTCAGTGCTCAGACCATACGCCGCACACTGCATCAAATTGGTCTGCATGGCTGTCGTCCCAGAAGAAAGTTTCTTCTAAAGATGATGCACAAGAAAGCCCGCAAACCATTTGCTGAAGACAAGCAGACTAAGGACATGGATTACTGGAACCGTGTCCTGTGGTCCGATGAGAACAAGATAAACGTATTTGGTTCAGATGGTGTCAAGCGTGTGGCGGCAACCAGATGAAGAGTACAAAGAAAGTGTGTCTTGCCTACAGTCAAGCATGGTGGTGGAAGTGTCATGGTCTGGGTCTGCACGAGTGCTGCCGGCACTGAGGAGCTACAGTTCATTGTAGGAACCATGAATGCCAACATGTACGGTGACATACTAAAGCAGAGCATGATCCCCTCCCTTTGGAGACTGGGCTGCAGGGCAGTATTCCAACATGATGATAATCCCAAACACACCTCCAAAAAGACCACTTCCTTACTATAGAAGCTTAATGTAAAGGTGATGGACTGGCCAAGCAGGTCTCCAGACCTAAACCCTATTGAGCATCTGTAGGGCATCCTTAAACAGAAGGTGGGGGAGAGCAAGGTCTCTAACATCCACCTGTTCTGTGATGTCATCATGGAGAAGTGGAAGAGGACTCCAGTGACAACCTGTGAAGCTCTGGTATACTCCATGCCCATGAGGGTTAAGGCAGTGCAGGAAAATAATGGTGGCCACACAAAACATTAACACTTTGGGCCCAATTTGGACATTTCCACTTAGGGGTGTACTCACTTTTGTTGCCAACGATTTAGACATTAATGGCTGTGTGTTGAGTAATTTTGAGGGGAAAGCAAATTTACACTGTTATACAGGCTGTACACTTACTACTTTACATTGTAGCATAGTGTCATTTCTTCAGTGTTGTCACACTAAAAGATACAAAATATTTACAAAAATGTGAGGGGTGTACTCACTTTTGTGAGATACTATATATACACACACATATACCAAAAGAGAAGATGACCAGCACTCGGATTCCAATAGGTAAAAGTTGTAAACTGTATTCTTCCATTTTTAAAATAGCTGCTCAACATATATATTTACACACAGTGTCAATTAACATGATTACAAGGTACATCCACCAATCAATCATCGAAATACAAGCAAGTGATATGTTTACTAAACAATGCGTAACAAACACAAATAAGAAAAATAAAGGAGATTTAGAATTAACATGTGAAAATTATTACACAGAGCCCTTCTCTTAACACTGAACCTAGGGAGAACCATGGACACGTCAAATAATATGAAGAGAGAAATTTACCACTTCAGTATAAAGTGCTTCCAGAATTTTAAGGTAGCGGTTTGTGTCCTCAGGCCTAAGATGAGGGAATGTTTTAGCAAACACAAATCCACCACTCGAACAGGAAAGACAGGACCCCCCTCCCCCCCCATTTCATCTCATGCTGCCATTCTTTTCCCAAGCTCAGGATTTCAGATCACAGATTTCCGTGAGAAGGGGAGGCCTAAGTGCCTAAACAGAGAATTTGACTTGCATTCATTTTTCTATGTGATCAATTTCTATACAGTTAATTATTTTCATTTTTCCCATTTGATACAGTTGGTGTTGACGGAGGTAGGACTCCTTGAAATTGTGGATTCACTTTATTCTGAAGTGGAATATTTCTCTCTACAGATATCAGTATTTGATATTTCCATGTCTCTCACTATGCTCAATGCTTATTCTAAATCTCCTGTATTTTATTTTACTTGATTATACATTTTTTGTCACTTATTACGCATTGTTTTAGTAGATATAATGGATTTATTAGAGGGTAGACATGTTAATTAGCACTATATATTGGCATTTTCCCACTGTAACTATATGCATGATGAAGACTACAGCTGAATCATCGCAGAGATTGATATTTTTAATGTCTTCTGGCTCCTGAGCAAGACAGCCTTTTTACTGCATTATCCACCGGCTTTGTCCTCTTCGACTGATAGGAGAGTGAGGTCACAAATAGGTTCCTCTATCTTCCCATACATGTAGATGTGCTGAGTCACAGTCAAATCATTACAACTTTACCTATACATTTTGATGGTCATTCTTTTTGCAAATACATATCTCAAAATAAATGTATTATTTCCTGAAGTCTTATGCCTTCATGACACATACAAAGGGTACAACAAATTCTGCTACTCCTAACCTGCATCCCATGCCATGGACTGTCAGATGCATCACTTGGGAGCAGTGTGGTGCTGTAAGTAACGAAGTATAATAGGACTTGACATTCTGAGCCCTGGCCTGTGTTAGATAACATCACTAGTTTGGACAGAGAGGCTTATGTAGCAACATGATTGCAGTTGTGGACAATTAGGTATTTGCTAAGAGTGACTTTTGTGGTAAGTGGCTTCATTTAACAGGATTTGTTTTTCAAAATATTTGCAGGTCATGTAGCTGGACATATACAGGCAGCATAGTTCAAGATTACTTCAAGCATTAAGTTGGGGACACATGGCCAGGTCCTTCTGAGTCACCAGAAAAAGGGGTGAGCTTAAAGAGCAAATAAAAAATTGATAATCATATGAAAATAAAGTCAGACTTTTTTTTATTTATTTTTTTTAAACTAAGTTTCTGAATTGATCCAATTGCTGTATATTAAAAATGTTCCCTTAAAGGACCACTATAGTGCCAGGAAAACATACTCGTTTTCCTGGCACTATAGTGCCCTGAGGGTGCCCCCACCCTCAGGGTACCCCTCCCGCCCGGCTCTGGAAGGGGGAAAGGGTTAAAAACTTACCTTTTTTCCAGCGCTGGGCGGAGAGCTCTCCTCCCCCTCTCCTCCTCCGTTCCTCCTCCTGGGCTGAATGCGCACGCGCGGCAAGAGCTGCGCGCGCATTCAGCCCGTCGCATAGGAAAGCATTTACAATGCTTTCCTATGGACGCTTGCGTGCTCTCACTGTGAAAATCACAGTGAGAAGCACGCAAGCGCCTCTAGTGGCTGCCAATGAGACAGCCACTAGAGGATTAGGGGGAAGGCTTAACCCATTCATAAACATAGCAGTTTCTCTGAAACTGCTATGTTTATTAAAAAATGGGTTAACCCTAGAAGGACCTGGCACCCAGACCACTTCATTAAGCTGAAGTGGTCTGGGTGCCTAGAGTGGTCCTTTAAAAAGCGGTACTGTCACCACCAGGGGACTTTGCAAAGACCCCGATGGTAACATCTCAGCTAGGAGTCTAGTGGCAAGGGCGAATTCTACTTACCTTAACCTGTGCCTCATGGAAGCCACCATCTTCCGGATGGTCCTCTTCAGAGCCAGTGCCAGCATCACTGATGTAGTCTTGCACATGTGCAAGAGTACAGCATTGAGTTGCATGGAGTATCTCGCAAGATCCCCCATAGATAAAGCTAATTCCCTGCTGCTGGGGTTATTTCTAAACGGCAGTAGGCTCAACCCAGTGCCTCGAACTGTCAAGTGTAGGAGCCTACTTTGTCTCAGAATACTTTACTGGGTTAGAATTTCAATGAATTTCCAACACAATCAATATTATAATTTCATAAAAATTATATCTAACAAAATTATATGAAATACTCATTTATGATGTGATATTGGAGCATAGATTCTGCCCCTGTATCTTTGCAAATAAAACCATGCCATTTACAAGAAATGTCATTGTTTAGAATTTGCATTCCCTACATCTCTAGCGGCTGTCAGAATCACTACGAGAGTGTAGATTAAAATAGATTCAGTAACTAGTTTACATCTGGTCCAAAACACAAATATGGAACTGCACTCTATACCATCACTCTGAGCCAGGGTGCAACCAAACCAGCACCTGGTCCCAAAAACAAAATGCATAAAGAGGTTTAAGCACTCCAAGGACACAACGTTTCAACCTGCACATTCTTTGTCAAGCTTGACAAAAACAGTGTAAAACGTGTGACATGGGGCTTCAATAAATTGCTGTTTGTGAACCTTGGGGTGCCTAAAACATCTATACTTTATGCATATTTTACATCTGGTGTCAGCATGCAAAGGATGCAGACACTACATGTGAATGCAATGATTCTCTAAAGCATTTGATTCAATGTCTCATGGAGAAACATGTTGCAGTGCTCATGTGCCCGATGTCCACAATGCTGCTATATGAGAAGTATTTGAATGGAAAAAGTAATAGATTTAACAATTGCAGCAAGCTTGGGCTGCAGTAAAACATACTCTTGGCAATGGATTACAGACAGGCAGTGGATTTACAAGCAGATTGTTTCTATTTATAGTTAAAAAAGGGTGGAGGGGCAATAATCTAACAAACGTACAAGGACTTGTATAGTGTGTCTTTTTGGCTGAATTTACCATCCTTCAATGCCTGCTTTGGCTGAATGCTTACCCTTATCAACATAGAGACAGGATTAACATATGTTAAGGTCCCAAGAGAAAAACATAAGAGCTCAAGATTTCTGGGCAGTGAAGCATTCAGGGATTATTTTGGAATCACTGAAATATTGTTACCCAGCAAACCCTCCTATGTATTAGTAGTTCTCGTTGCTGAATATAGGAGTTGCACAAATTGCAGCCACATCTGCAGTCTTGTACACCCAACAACTTAAAAAGGACACTATAGACAACCAGACCACTTCAACTCAATCAAGTGGTCTGGGTGCCATGTCCCTGCAGTGTAAAACATTGCTGTTCTGCAGGAATGGTAATCTTCACATTGCAGGGTTTAAATGTTTATAGTGGCGGTCACTCATTTACAAGAGCCACTTCCAATGAAAGATTAAAACACTTATTTCAATCAAGTTATCACATGGAAACCACTTGATTGCTGCATTGTGTGTTTTGCTGTACATGCACAACAGCCTCCCAATTCTTCCACTCTAATGTCCCCTTGTGTTTGGAGAGCTGAAACATACACTGAATGTAAGAAACCTTCCCTATAGCGCAAGTCCACCGCCACTTTAAACCCACTACAAGCTCCCAGCTGGCTCTGGAGCAGCTGTGCAACACATGAAAACTCACTGCTGAACAAAGAGTAATTGTGTCCTTGCCATTACTTGTAGCAGCATGGAAAATAAATAAAACCAAGGCCACCACAGAAGCACAAGGACTAAAGGAACATTGAAATATGATTGCAGTGCTCCGACAGTGGACCACCACCTTATCCTGGCAGCCCCATGCAGTGGGCACATGGAGTAATAAAGATTCCCCATAGGATTCAGCGATGTAGGTGTTCCCACTGACATTGGAGCACATGGTCCCTCAACCGAAATTGAAAGAAGACCATGCATCGTATACCTGAAAGATCTACAGCTATAGGGAAGAAGAAAGATGTACTAATGTCTGACTAACTTAGCACAACATTTTCCAATCTTATCTAGCCAAGTAACAAACCCTTTATATTTTTACAAGAAAACCCAAGAGTATCTTTACAAATAAAAAGAGCTTAAAAGGAAAATAAAAAACAGCTGTAATCCCAGGAGGTTGTCAAATTACAGTGGCTTTAATTACAGCAAATCTCCTGGCTGCAAGACAAACCATAATCAGAGGCACTTACTATTGGGCATACAGATCTTATACACACATTGCGACCTACCTGTATATAATTCATACAGTGAGCTTGCAATAAGTGCTGTTTATGTCCACTGATGGAAGTCAGACAACTGTGGCAGATTTATAACTTTAGAGTTTAAGAAACCCATGCACACACTGCATTTCGAGAATAATAAAAACGTTACTACTTGCGTTGATTGCCCTCACACACCTACATTGAATGGATTCTACAAACTTAAGTGGCAACTTAATTAAAATAGTAAAAAAAAACAAAAGCTTAAAATTACAATTACTGCAAGGCCAGTAAAGGGTCATATTTTACAGTAATGAAAAGTGTACTCTCAGCATCCACTCAGCTCTGAGAGTTGCTTATAACTGCGATTTTTACAATTATCAGCTACAGGCTGCCTACAGTTCACAATTGTGGTATATTGGTAAGAGTTTATAAAGTAGTTTTACATCCATCCAATCTGATGATTAGAACTGCAGATGGAGAATAAATGTATCGTAAAAAAACATCTGATGGACAGGTGTTTATGGTGTAAGATCAGACCTATGGGACCAGAATGAAAGACTCCCAATTGGAGGAGCCTCTTACGGGGGAGGAAGGGGTCTGCCTAAAGCTGTAGTCAATGCTAGAAAATGAGCATTTCATAAAGAAAGATCTTTCTAAAAAAACTCATATTGTATTAAAGTCAAAAGATATACTAAGACAATACTTTGTGTTAGTATATTAACTTGGCAAAAGGCGGAGTTACTACTCTTAGGTTTTGCCATTTCCCCCAGGAAAAAGGCATAGTCCACCAATGTGGGCTCCTGGCGGGAGGACCACTTTAGTTTTTTACAGTGTAGTGTTCAGCTATGATATCTCTCACATATAAAGATCAACTCCACTGGAGCCTGTAACCACCTCCAGCAGCATCATAGCCCAGCTAAATGAATTATGTGCAAATTTGGCTTCTGACGCCAGCATGCACAACATGCTGGCATCAGAGAGCTAATAGCAGCACGCCCCTGCGTGTAATCCAGGTCCTGACACCAGCCCTGGAGGATCGGGCTGCAGGGAGAACTTTGCATTGATGCTGGACAGACTGCATAGGAAGGGTTACTCTAAACAAACGCGGTGTTTTCCTAAAACACTTTTTTTGTTTGGAATAACCCTATAAGGAGCTCAGAGAGCAATTTTTGATTTTAACGTTCGAAGGATAAGTCAAAGTATTGCAACTACTACAGCATGCTGTCGGTGTTATGGGCTAGGATTCACCTTATGCCATCCCAGCACCAGTAACCAGTTTGGTATTTACCTGGATCGCCTTCAGCCAGCCCATGCTACAGATTGCCCATTTGTAGACAGAATTAATTGGCTAAAATAGCCTGCTACTTTCTGCCAATGTATTCCAGACAGATATGCCTGAAATTGATACCTCTAATGCACAAGTGGAACTCCGCTATAGCTGGAGATGAGCTCAGACCAGAAGCATCCAGGTAAATGTCAAACCGTTCAAAAAAACAATTTACCTCAAAACGGACCAGGGCACAACTGGAACTTTACTGCAGAGACAGTTATACCATTGTTTCCATTTCCTTTACCAGAGCATAACAGTAATAAAGCAAAAGTACAACGAAAAAAAAAAATCACTGTGTTTTGAAATGAAGGTCTTGTTGAAAGCTTTTGGGTTTCTGTCCCGGGGTTAATGATACGGTTAAGTCCTGATGCTGGAGTTTAATGTGGGGGGCCTGTTGCCAGAGGTTGATAAGGCAGAAGCATCCTAATGATGGGGTTAATGAGGAGGAAGAGTCATGTTGCATAGTATTGATATGGTTTGTGGTCCTGGTCATGGGGGTTGAAACAAAGGGGTCCTGTTTCCTGTAGGGTGATGAAAGTGGGAGGGGTCGTGGGG
>OW240917.1:17731688-17742864 GCA_933207985.1 Pelobates cultripes | reverse complement strand
CGTCATATAGTGTGCGTCGACGTCACTAATACGGAAACTCAAATATCATAACAACGCCATCGAGAGGGGCCGAGCACCATCACCACTTCATCTTACTGCCGTAACGTCATATAGTGTGCGTCGACGTCACTAATGCGGAAACTCAAATATCATAACAACGCCATCGAGAGGGCCGAGCACCATCACCACTTCATCTCACTGCCGTAACGTCATATAGTGTGCGTCGACGTCACTAATACGGAAACTCAAATATCATAACAACGCCATCGAGAGGGGCCGAGCACCATCACCACTTCATCTCACTGCCGTAACGTCATATAGTGTGCGTCGACGTCACTAATACGGAAACTCAAATATCATAACAACGCCATCGAGAGGGCCGAGCACCATCACCACTTCATCTCACTGCCGTAACGTCATATAGTGTGCGTCGACGTCACTAATACGGAAACTCAAATATCATAACAACGCCATCGAGAGGGGCCGAGCACCATCACCACTTCATCTCACTGCCGTAACGTCATATAGTGTGCGTCGACGTCACTAATACGGAAACTCAAATATCATAACAACGCCATCGAGAGGGGCCGAGCACCATCACCACTTCATCTCACTGCCGTAACGTCATATAGTGTGCGTCGACGTCACTAATACGGAAACTCAAATATCATAACAACGCCATCGAGATGGGCCGAGCACCATCACCACTTCATCTCACTGCCGTAACGTCATATAGTGTGCGTCGACGTCACTAATACGGAAACTCAAATATCATAACAACGCCATCGAGAGGGGCCGAGCACCATCACCACTTCATCTCACTGCCGTAACGTCATATAGTGTGCGTCGACGTCACTAATACGGAAACTCAAATATCATAACAACGCCATCGAGAGGGCCGAGCACCATCACCACTTCATCTCACTGCCGTAACGTCATATAGTGTGCGTCGACGTCACTAATACGGAAGCTCAAATATCATAACAACGCCATCGAGAGGGGCCGAGCACCATCACCACTTCATCTCACTGCCGTAACGTCATATAGAGTGCGTCGACGTCACTAATATGGAAACTCAAATATCATAACAACGCCATCGAGAGGGGCCGAGCACCATCACCACTTCATCTCACTGCCGTAACGTCATAAAGTGTGCGTCGACGTCACTAATACGGAAACTCAAATATCATAACAACGCCATCGAGAGGGGCCGAGCACATCACCACTTCATCTCACTGCCGTAACGTCATATAGTGTGCATCGACGTCACTAATACGGAAACTCAAATATCATAACGCCATCGAGAGGGGCCGAGTACTCACTGCGGTTATCACATACCAACCAACTCCGGCGTCCGCAAATCATTTGCATCACTAGCTCCACCTCCAAAGGGAGAAACCGTCCGAGTTTATGGAATGTCAGACAGGTATCAGCCCACGGAGGGCCGGACATGCAGGGAGCACGGTATCTCTGCCCTAATCCCAGTGAGTTTATTGATGCGCTCATTCCCATTGCACAGCACTACAAAATCTGATGTCACTATATAAATAATTAAATAATAATAATATTAATTCCATGAATGTTGGGGACAGTTCCATGGTGTTCCTAAAAGCTGGACACCAGGGAAAAAGACAGGACTGTCCTGCAGAATTTGGGACGATTTGAAGGCATGATATGCTCAATGAAGTGGTCTGGGTGCCAGGTCCCTCTAGTTTGAACCCTGCAGCTGTAAACATAGCAGTTTCCGAGAAACTGCTATGTTTACATTGAGGGTTAATCCAGCCTCTCCCTGACCGCAACTAGAGGCCGCTTCCGCAATCCTCAATGCGGAAATCACAGCGAGGACACACTGATGTCCATAGGAAAGCATTGAATAATGCTTTCCTATGGGCCGTTTGAATGTGCTGACGTCGGCAGAGGGAGGAGAGGTCACCAGCGCCGAGGGAGCCCAGCACTGGATTAAGGTAACCCCTTCAGCCCAGCGGGAGGAGGGAACCTAATAACCCTATGGTGCCAGGAAAACAAGTTTGTTTTGCTATCACTATAGTGTTCCTTTAAGCTTCCAGAATCTAAACTCGGGAGTGAGCCAAACAACTCATCACCTAAGGGACATTATAGTCACCAAAACAACTTTAGCTTAAAGGGACAGTATAGGTCCCCAGACCACTTAATCTAATTGAAATGGTCTGAACTCTAGGTGCTCTGCCCCTGTCCCCTTAGGTGTCTTGCCTAATGTTCTGACCAGGATTTGAACGTTACCACTACTATGGCATGTGAGGTGCCTTTGCATTAAACACATGGACTCCAGGCCCCAAAAGGTGAGCTGTGGAGATTAAGGGTCTCATCCAGCACCAGCCTGACAAGGGTCCTAGTAAGAGCAATGGCCTTTACAACATTTGGTGGATGTGATGACATCGGACTTTGTTCCGACATTGATAATGACGTGGAATGCTCTGATACTGTTTCCATAAATGCACACCAGGACCCAATCATGTCACAATCATGTCACTGTGGCGGAATTAACCCATGTTCCTATGAGTGTGGCAAACCCCCAAGTCACTGGACTACTATGTTCAGGGCCGGATTAACATAGGGGCTGATGGAGCTGCAGCTCCAGGCCCAGGCCCAGGCCCATGGAATAGGCCCATTTAAAAAAAAAAAAAAATTTTTTTTTTTTTTTTTTTACACACTACTCTTAGGTTTGCCACCTGACTGGTATTTTAAGGCACAGATTTGTGGCTGCCTGGCCGTGCCGGTATTGCAGTAATACCGGCAATACAAATGCAGGTAATTTTCTCAGAATAAATGGAAATTACTCTGCAATACCAGCATCGGCCAGTAGGGGTCACTGTGTGTGGAGAGAGGCAGGGATAGGAAGTTACAGAATATCCCTGCCTCTCTCTACTACTCACTGATCCGTGGGGGAGCAGCTACACAGCACAGAGAGTCCAGACAGCAGCTCTACAGCTCAGGTAAGTGAGGGATGGGGGAAAGGCAGCAGGGACACATGGGGACACCGAGACACTAGGGGACACAGACACTAGGGGACACATGATGACACATACACTAGGGGACACTGAGACACTAGGACACAGACACTGGGAGACCTGGGAACACTGACACTTGGGGACACTGGAAAATATGGGGACACTGAGACACTAGGGGACACAGACACTAGGGGACATAGGGGACACATGGGAACACAGACACTAGGGGACACAGACACTAGGACACATGGGGACACAGACACTGTGAGACCTGGGGACACAGACACTGTGAGACCTGGGGACACTGGAAAACATGGGGACACTGAGACACTAGGGACACATGGGGATGCTGAGACACATGGGGATGCTGTGAGACATAGGGACATTTGGAGACATTGGGACACGGAGACACTATGTCCCCCAGCCAGTGTCCCTAGGATCTCAGTGTCCCCAAGTCTCCCAGTGTCTGTGTCCCATGTCTCTCAGTGTGACTAGTGTCCCCATGTGTCCCAATGTCCCCATGTCTATGTCCACAACTGTCCCCATGTCTGCCCAAGTGTCTGTCTCCCAGCCAGTGTCCCCTAGTATCCCAGTATCCCCTAATCTCCCAGTGTCCCCTAGTCTCCCAGTGTCTGTGTCCATAGTGTCTTAGTGTCCCCAAATGTTTCAGTGTCTCCATGTCTCCCAGTGTCTGTGTTCTTAGTGTCTCAGTGTGCCTGGTGTCCCCATGTCTCCCAGTGTCCCTATATGTCCCAGTGTCCACATGTCTATGTCCACAACTGTCCCCATGTCTCCCAGTGTCCCCAAGTGTCTGTCTCCCAGCCAGTGTCTCCTAGTCTCCCAATGTCTGTGTTCCCATGTCTGTGTCCCTAGTGTCTTAGTGTCCCCAAATGTTTCAGTGTCCCCATGTCTCCCAGTGTCTGTGTCCCTAGTGTCTCAGTGTCCCCATTTCTCCCAGTTTCCCTAAATGTCTCAGTGTCCCCATGTCTCCCAGTGTCCCCATGTCTCTGTGTCCCCGGGTCTCTCAGTGTCCCCATGTCTCTCAGTGTCCCCAGTATCCTAGTGACATGGGGACACACTGAGACATTGGGACACTGGGGGAAATGGGGACACAGACACTGGGAGACTAGGGGACTGGGCGAGATGGGGACACTGACACTGTGATACATAGGGACACTGAGACACAGGGTGACTTGCAAGACTGAGACACTGGGAGACAGTGAGACACTGGGAGAAATCCATCTATACAGCAGAATCAAACTGTGAGTAGTTTGTTGGTGATTTTACAGAATTTTCTCTGATGTCACTCCTTGTGATTTACACGCATAACTAATTAATTATGCAAATGATTAAGGCTGGTATTTTTTTCCAAGAAAGGTGGCAACCTTAACTACTCTTCACATACTCTTGCTTAAAGGAGCATTATAGTGTCAGGAACACAATCATGTATTTCTTACCCTATTATGTTAAAACCACTACCCTGGCCCCTTCTTGCCTCCCTAAATATAGTAAAATATTACTTGTATTCAATTCTGCAGCTGCTGGCTCAGAAGTGGTGGTCTGAGCAAATTACAATACTTCCCCATAGGATTGGCTGAGACTGTCAACTAGGCAGATCAGGGGCAGAGCCAGCACAAGTCCAACATAGCCCTGGCCAATCAGCATTTCCTCATAAAGATAAATTGAATCAATGCATCTCTATGAGGAAAGTTCAGTGTCTGCATGCAGAGGGTGGAGACACTGAATGGCAGTGCTGCACACTAGGCAGTACAGCCCCAGGAAACACCTCTAGCAGCCATCTAATGAGCGGCCAGTGGAGTTATTTTCTCTGAAAAGACAGTGTTTACTACAATAAGCTGTAGTTGTTCTGGTGACTATAGTGTCCCTTTAAGTTTGGAAACTTAAGAGGGATATATGGGAACAAAACTTGTGTGCACTGGCTGACATTAAAGTTAGTTTAGGTAATGCAGACGTTGGTCTCTCTAACACTGTGGCATGTCCCCTTTCTTCTACACTCACTACAGACACCTTTTCTCTGTCTCAGACTATACCAGGAACTTCTGCCTGCTAGTAAGAAGGTAAGGAGACAAGTGGACCAGCGAGTGCTAGGGGACAGTCCTTAGAAAGCATGGAATGAGCGCATCATTAGATGCATGTATGTCAAGCTCAAGGTGCTGCCTGCATTGTATGCCCTTAGTTGGACAGCCTGCAGGATTGGCAGGCAGCCTGACATGCATTCATGCCAGGCTGACCTTCCAATTCTTTGGACAAACATGCCCCCTTTTTGGGCATGTTCACCCCTTTTGGCAGGTCTTGTCACATGATTTGCGCCAGTGGCACACCCTTTTACCCCGCCCATTGACTTCCTGCTTCACTGGACACTGCTGTTTTTTGGGGGTATGGATTTACTTGAAAGATGAAAGCATAAATTAGAGAGAAATTAGCATAGAGTATGTGTTTTCTTATAGCTGCATCCTATGAGTTTCCATCCAGCACCATCTCCATCAGATACATGACGCTTGGGAGGTATGATTGTTTTAGTGTTTTTGGTCGATAAGATTCCGTAATTAGGCCCATCATAATTGTCAGCACCAGGCCCACTATGCTCTTAATCCGGCCCTGACTATGTTCCCCTATGATTTCCTGGTTTGTTCGGTAAAACCACATTCTAATTTTGATCCTTGTTTTGTTCGACAACCGAACAAAACCACAAAAGATCCCGACCACCTGAATGCTTGTTAACCTCCATCAACCCTGTTAACACTCCAAAAATGGTTAATTCCTCAGTGTTCTAAACGGTCGGCTGGGTGGCCGTCATTTGTATGTACGAACATGTGGTGGAGGCCATCTTGTTCCCGCGAATGCAGGCAGCGGTGTTTGGTCGTCGAGTGCATGGACACTTGACCTTGCTAACACCCCGCTGAACTTCCATCCCCGCCTGCATTAGTTTCTATACATCTGAGAAGAACACTGTTCGGTGCAATCATTCCCAGGAATGAGGGACACGCAAGCAGCAAACAGGTTGAAGCATCAGTTCGGTATTTTGTGCGTTTTCATGCCCCGAAAGAGACCGACCGCTACCCCGGATTCTATGGAACTATTTTGGGCAGGAGCCTTGTGTGCAGTCGTTTAAAATTTTACCCTGGTGGTGTTTCGGCTGTGTTCGTGGGATGTGAGTGCATTTCTGATATGTTGTGGGCTCAGATCCAGCCTATCCGGGGATATAAGACTTGAGGGGGTACATGGTTGTTTTATGTGTGTTTTGGGGGTGTTTGGGTTAGATTTTTATGTACCTGAGAGATGATGTAATTATTTGTTTTTTCCCAGGTAATTATTTCTCAGGCACAGATGATCATGGGAAGGATTACCCTGTAAGTTTGTATGGAAACCCCATGTAGAGGCTTTTGCATAAAAGGCCGCATGTGGCCCTGAATAAACCAGTTGAACCAGTGCTAGGACACTGTCCCTGAAATCAAGTCATTCCATAGATGAGATACACCCGAAATAATCAGTGATGGCAATACAGGTGTCTCAAATCAGAACCATCCCACTGGATCTGGTAGGTAGGTCTGTAAGAATTTATATTTGTTTGTTTGTTTTGGTTTTTTTTTTTAGAATTTTCAGACATTTTGGGGTCTGCCTGTGTGTGCATCCAGACAGACCCTACAGTTCAGCAGGTACATTTTTGTCAGTTTAATATTGTTACTGTTTAGGTTATCATCAAAAATAGAGAGTTTGCTGACTGCTGTACTTTGTCCTGGATGGAGAAATTTAGACTGAACTGTGTTATCTTCCAGTCCAAGTCTTAAGGTTAAAGTGTGTTTGGACACATTTTGTAATCGGTGATGTTTTGAAGGGCTTTTAAATATTATTAACTTAGTCAAAGTTACACCCTGCAGAAAGGTAATAGTTATTTCATTTTTCTCATTTTCTCAATGTGACATTTTTTGCCAACAGTTAAAATATGCATTGCCTGTAACAAGTTGTGCTGTAAGTGATGTGTTTTTTTTTGTGTGTGTGTGTGTTTTTCCCTCCCAGTATTATTCATTATGTAAGTCTTTTTACTTTCTGATAAATCATTAAACCTACATCGGTTTAAAATCTAAAGTGAAGGCAAGCAGGGGGTGTTTGTGCGTGTTAATGTTTTACAAGCAGAGAAATAAGATATCCAGGCAACAAATGTACCCACATAGACACAGATTCCTCAATGATAGGCTTGTGGTCACTGTCCCATTCCTTATAGCACAGGTGGATAACTTTTGGCAGAGTTACCAAGTGTAACCATTAAATAGAGAACTGTAAGTGTAGGGGTGTTGCTAAGAATTTACCAGGTTTGATCCAGAAGTTCCAGGTTTGATATCTGATTATCGAACCTCCAGGTCAAACGTTTGCTCTTCGGCTGGGTGGGTAGCATAACGTTCTACCTTTTTACTGGTGGTCTTGCATTATGTTTAAGGTTGACAACTTTCCAGCCAACGCTGTTTCAGAGGTGTGATGCCCTCTTTCTACCCAACGCTACTTCCTTCCAATGGGGGTATGAAAATGATATTTTCAGGGCATTCACTCAGGATACTTTTTAGGTGTGCATGAAGATACAAATATCAAATATGGAGAAAACCTTCCTCCAAAATTTCCCAGCAACGTTACCCCCATTAATCCCCATTTCTCTTTGTATTTTTGCTCATTTTATTTGTGGCGTGAGCCCATTTGGATCACAGAAACTTACTTGCTTGGCTTTCTTTATGATGACTAAATGTCATGTTGTTTGCATTCCATATCTATAAATTCCTACATGTCATGGCTATATAATTGCAGCTTAGCAGCAGTGAGAGGCCGTGATGAGGGAATTACCCTTTAAGGGAATTAAGGTAACTGGAGCAGTTGAGAATATCCAGCAAAAGTACATTGTCAGAATCCAAGCAAGAGGTCAGGGCAGGCAGCAAAGATTCAAACAAGCAAATTCAAAGTACCGGTACATGGGAATAAAGTTTAAACCTTATTATGAAAAACAAAACGCCATGGCTGAGAGAATTGAGCAAGGAGACTTGAGGATGTGAGGACACTGGGGACAACCATGTGATTATTTATTTCTGCTCTTTTTAAAGAAAGGTTTTACGCGTAAAGGTTGTTTTGTAAAACCTGTTACTATGACCTACCCAAAGTGAAAAATGTAATGTTATTTGGGAGAGAAGTTGGCTGCAGGCCATAGGCAGTAACGTTACATGCCAGATTCATAAGCTTGCGCAGAACATTACATTAAGGTGTGCACCACAAGAAAATTACCTTGTCAACTTTACTGAAAAGAACAACAATTTAACAAAAAAAGTGCAAAATGCACATTCTTGCATTAGTGACAATGTAAACAGAGGATTTCTTCAAAACATGGCCAGCTAATGCTAACTCGACAAAATGGCCCACGGAGACCTAAACGGGGGTCCGGGAGAAAGGGTGTGGCTGGACACCTAAATGCATGTTTATGGCTACATTGCTGTGTCATACATTATTTAGAAACACAGCCTTTTGAAGATGTTTCTGAGGTAGTTTTTTTCTTCTAAAAATCTGCCTTGGGCTATTTTTTTTAATACTCATTGGTATGTATGTGAATGTAGTTAGGGGCCCACCATAACTAGTAGTTCAGTTATTTTTGTGGCTATACTATAGTACAAGGATGCGTCTGTATTCCAGAATTTGTCATATCGATTAAAGGCAATTTTTACCAAATCCAAAGCTTGTCACTTTTCTCATTATAATAATAGTTTTTTAAGAAATATTTGCATGGGTTAGCAGAATTTGGCCATGCTGACTTGCAATTATCCTTTTGGAACCATTAAACTCACACAGGCTGTCTGTGACACAGGAACCACAAATCGATTCAGGCTACACACATAAAGCCAAGGTGGTTATGGTGCTTGGGTACTTTTTACATTATATAAGGTGGACCGTCTCACAAACATTTTTTTTTTGTAAAACATGTCTACATACTGCATTAATATCTCTTTCAAAAGTTATACGATAAAACAAACTACATACTACTTGGAGTGTGTAACTATAGAAAAGGTGAATGAATGGATGGCCGATATAGGCCTCGGTTTAATATTTTTGTATTTGTAGTCTTAGACAAATAAAAGAGAGCTACGCCTGAGAGGCACAAGTGTCTTTGTAGAGGCAGTAGCTAATCACATTACAGGTAGAGGTGTGGATATCTGCCTGGAAAAAAACATGAAGTGGGAAAGGCAGAGGGGACGATGTCTGTCTGAAAGAAGGGAGCTGCAGCCTGATCGGGTGAAAGAGTTCCAGAGAGAAATCAGTCTGGCTTTGGCAACTGGGGCTGAAGCATCACAGGAGTCACAGCCCCTATTTTGGACCCAAATCCCTCTGTCCCTCTTTTCTATTCTAATGCACCTCTTTTTTTAGTAGCTCCATATTGTTAGCGTCTGGGTGTATAACAGCAATAATACTCGGTGTATAACAGCAATAATACTCAGAGTAATGTGTCTTTAAAATACATTTGTTTGGAAATCAGTCTGTGTAAATAAGATACATTGTTCTTGTTCTAAATCAGATTGTAGTTGCATACATTGTTATTAGTAAATCACCATAAATAGTTTTTAATAAAGTGCTGCTCCTGATCACAGTCCACCTACACCCCTAAAATTAAAGTGTTATTTCAATTGTTAAGAAAGTATGTACAATCCTCTGCACTGAGACTGGCCCTTGTGCTGCCAACTTTATAAAGAAGAATTTCACATTCTTGGACTGCATGAGTATGCACTGTGGCTGGGAGAGATGGGCTATAGCGATTTTTGTCCGCATTGACTTGTTCAAACCATTGCTCTAGTGTCAAAATGCCATTGAAAGACAGGGTTAATGACAATTTGGCGGGGCAGAATGGGGGATATGATAACATTATACAAATATATTCAGGGCCAATACAAACCATTGTGTGGAAATCTATTCACAAACCGGACTTTACATAGGACATGAGGTCGTGCGTTTAGACTGGAAGAAAGAAGATTTCGTCTGAGGCAAAGGAAAGGTTTTTTTTACTGTGAGAACAATAAGGATGTGGAATTCTCTGCCTGAAGAAGTGGTTTTATCAGAGTCCATACAGATGTTCAAACAGCTACTAGATGCATACTTGCAAAAACAGAATATTCAGGGATATAATCTTTCAATGTAGGGTAATAACTGCTTGATCCAAGGATAAATCTGACTGCCATTCTGGGGTCAAGAAGGAATTTTTTTTCCTAGCTTGTTGCAAAATTGTGCTTCAAACTGGGTTTTTTGTCTTCTTTTGGATCAACAGCAAAAAACAAATGTGAGGAAGGCTGAATTTGATGGACACAAGTCTCCTTTCAGCTATGTAACTATATAACTATATGGTGTGGCTACATCCTACTATAGTCCAGCACTCACAGCCTATTACTCCATATCTTAAAATGTGTTTACCAAAGCACAGAGAGGATGTGCTCATATAGTGATTATGGTGGCTGGAGCTCCTTTAAATGTAATATTTACAAGGATCCCTAACTAATAAAATATTTTCATTTGTGTCATCAGAAGAAAAAAGTGTCAAAAATGTCTCCATTGATGAAGCAAGGAAAGGGTCTTAAGTTAACCACTGAAGATGGCAGCTGATAGACAGACGGCAGCTGATAGCCTCACTACAGAGCAGAGTAAGCACGCTTAGTAAAAAATGGCCTTCTTTCGTTATCTCAGTAGGTCTGACTGTAATGCCCTCCATCAGATACAAGTATCAGCATGATTTTTAGGCCATTGCCTTAACTACTCACATACAGTAGTTCACAAAGTCTCAACCGAAGCATGGTATGGGCCACTCACACAGAATTATCCATAAACTTTATACATAGAAATAGTTAGAATATATCAGAGGGGCCAAGGATCACACACCCCAGACATACAGGGACTAATACCAGGCACATCGGATCGTTGATAAAACCAATTAAAATCACAACTGAAAAAACATGAAAAATACAAACAAAACAGACTAACTAAACAATAACCTCAATTTAATAAGGTTTCTAAATGATTCAATTAGTAGCGAATATTAGCCTCGGTTTAATTTGCTTTCCAAATGATTAAGTACTGTTAGAAATGATTTATCTGCAAAAATTGACATAGACTGTAAAGGCGTCTTCTGGAGAGAAACCATATGAAATGTTTTTCTA
>OW240917.1:17609227-17731588 GCA_933207985.1 Pelobates cultripes | reverse complement strand
GTGTTCCCAGGCCGGTTGGCTGGGGGGGTGTGATTATTTATTGGGGTGTTATTATTTATTGGCATGGTGCATGGTGTTCCCAGGCCGGTTGGCTGGGGGGGTGTGATTATTTATTGGGGTGTTATTATTTATTGGCATGGTGCATGGTGTTCCCAGGCCGGTTGGCTGGGGGGGTGTGATTATTTATTGGGGTGTTATTATTTATTGGCATGGTGCATGGTGTTCCCAGGCCGGTTGGCTGGGGGTGCGGGATTATTTATTGGGGTGCTGGCTATTTATTGGCATGGTGCATGTAGGCCCCAGGCCATTGGCTGGAGGGGTGATGGCCTGGCCAGTGATTATTTATTAGGGGGAGGTGGCATGGTGTTCCCAGGCCGGTTGGCTGGGGGGGTGATTATATATTGGGGGGTGATTATTTATTAGGGGGAGGTGGCATGGTGTTCCCAGGCCGGTTGGCTGGGGGGGTGATTATATATTGGGGGGTGATTATTTATTAGGGGGAGGTGGCATGGTGTTCCCAGGCCGGTTGGCTGGGGGGGTGATTATATATTGGGGGGTGATTATTTATTGGGGGGGTTATTATTTATTGGGGGGGGGTGTGATTATTTATTGGCAGGGTGCATGGTGTTCCCAGGCCGGTTGGTGGAGCTGCTCCCCCGGCCGCCATCTTTCCCCCCAGGCCGGCCGCCCGCCCGCAGTGGCTGAGAGATTACCTGTCCGCTCCGGCCCGCTGGCTGCTGCTCCGGGGCCGCCGGGCTGTCCGTTGCCGGGTCCGCTGGGCTGGATGGCGGGCGCGGTGTGGCTGGATTATCCCGGTAATGGCTCCCGAGTCGCCGCCGTGTCTCCTTCACTGACCGCCTCGCTGCGCGCGCTCCCCGTGCGTCCGCGTTCCCGACACGTCTCCCCTTCTCCCAGCAGCACCGCGCGCGCTCCCGACACGCCTCCCCTTCTACCAGCAGCACCGCGCGCGCTCCCGACACGCTTCCCCTTCTAACAGCACCGCGCGCGCTCCCGACACGCTTCCCCTTCTAACAGCACCGCGCGCGCGGCCTCGGCACGCTTCCTCTTCTAACAGAATCGCGCGAGCTCCCGCCACGTGACTCATCATCTTTCAAGACCAGCTACGGACTACATTTCCCGTCATGCCCAGCTAGGCAGGAGAATGAGATGACATGATGGGAATTGTAGTCTATACGCAACACTGCGCTTAATGTTTATCCAGTTTTATAATTTGATGGTTTTCACTAAACCGAGAATTGAGCAGGAAATTACAAAATTTAGTCCAAAATAACACAATATGTAAAATCCTCTTATTTAGCTGGTAGGGTTTTTTTTGTTTTTTTTAGATGTTTTGATGCCAATAAATGAAAATCCTGAAGTATTGCAGTTATTTTAATATCTCTTCATTAAAATAATAAACATTTCGTGAGTTCCTCCCTTTATCGAAAATAAAAGCATTTCAGTAGAAATTTCTATAAATTACTGTCAGTCCAACAACAAAACACTATGAAATATCACTGCCGTAACGTCATATAGTGTGCGTCGACGTCACTAATACGGAAACTCAAATATCATAACAACGCCATCGAGAGGGCCGAGCACCATCACCACTTCATCTCACTGCCGTAACGACATATAGTGTGCGTCGACGTCACTAATACGGAAACTCAAATATCATAACAACGCCATCGAGAGGGGCCGAGCACCATCACCACTTCATCTCACTGCCGTAACGACATATAGTGTGCGTCGACGTCACTAATACGGAAACTCAAATATCATAACAACGCCATCGAGAGGGGCCGAGCACCATCACCACTTCATCTCACTGCCGTAACGTCATATAGTGTGCGTCGACGTCACTAATACGGAAACTCAAATATCATAACAACGCCATCGAGAGGGCCGAGCACCATCACCACTTCATCTCACTGCCGTAACGCATATAGTGTGCGTCGACGTCACTAATACGGAAACTCAAATATCATAACAACGCCATCGAGAGGGCCGAGCACCATCACCACTTCATCTCACTGCCGTAACGTCATATAGTGTGCGTCGACGTCACTAATACGGAAACTCAAATATCATAACAACGCCATCGAGAGGGGCCGAGCACCATCACCACTTCATCTCACTGCCGTAACGTCATATAGTGTGCGTCGACGTCACTAATACGGAAACTCAAATATCATAACAACGCCATCGAGATGGCCGAGCACCATCACCACTTCATCTCACTGCCGTAAAGTCATATAGTGTGCGTCGACATCACTAATACGGAAACTCAAATATCATAACAACGCCATCGAGAGGGGCCGAGCACCATCACCACTTCATCTCACTGCCGTAACGTCATATAGTGTGCGTCGACGTCACTAATACGGAAGCTCAAATATCATAACAACGCCATCGAGAGGGGCCGAGCACCATCACCACTTCATCTCACTGCCGTAACGTCATATAGAGTGCGTCGACGTCACTAATATGGAAACTCAAATATCATAACAACGCCATCGAGAGGGGCCGAGCACCATCACCACTTCATCTCACTGCCGTAACGTCATAAAGTGTGCGTCGACGTCACTAATACGGAAACTCAAATATCATAACAACGCCATCGAGAGGGGCCGAGCACATCACCACTTCATCTCACTGCCGTAACGTCATATAGTGTGCATCGACGTCACTAATACGGAAACTCAAATATCATAACGCCATCGAGAGGGGCCGAGTACTCACTGCGGTTATCACATACCAACCAACTCCGGCGTCCGCAAATCATTTGCATCACTAGCTCCACCTCCAAAGGGAGAAACCGTCCGAGTTTATGGAATGTCAGACAGGTATCAGCCCACGGAGGGCCGGACATGCAGGGAGCACGGTATCTCTGCCCTAATCCCAGTGAGTTTATTGATGCGCTCATTCCCATTGCACAGCACTACAAAATCTGATGTCACTATATAAATAATTAAATAATAATAATATTAATTCCATGAATGTTGGGGACAGTTCCATGGTGTTCTTAAAAGCTGGACACCAGGGAAAAAGACAGGACTGTCCTGCAGAATTTGGGACGATTTGAAGGCATGATATGCTCAATGAAGTGGTCTGGGTGCCAGGTCCCTCTAGTTTGAACCCTGCAGCTGTAAACATAGCAGTTTCCGAGAAACTGCTATGTTTACATTGAGGGTTAATCCAGCCTCTCCCTGACCGCAACTAGAGGCCGCTTCCGCAATCCTCAATGCGGAAATCACAGCGAGGACACACTGATGTCCATAGGAAAGCATTGAATAATGCTTTCCTATGGGCCGTTTGAATGTGCTGACGTCGGCAGAGGGAGGAGAGGTCACCAGCGCCGAGGGAGCCCAGCACTGGATTAAGGTAACCCCTTCAGCCCAGCGGGAGGAGGGAACCTAATAACCCTATGGTGCCAGGAAAACGAGTTTGTTTTGCTATCACTATAGTGTTCCTTTAAGATTCCAGAATCTAAACTCGGGAGTGAGCCAAACAACTCATCACCTAAGGGACATTATAGTCACCAAAACAACTTTAGCTTAAAGGGACAGTATAGGTCCCCAGACCACTTAATCTAATTGAAATGGTCTGAACTCTAGGTGCTCTGCCCCTGTCCCCTTAGGTGTCTTGCCTAATGTTCTGACCAGGATTTGAACGTTACCACTGCTATGGCATGTGAGGTGCCTTTGCATTAAACACATGGACTCCAGGCCCCAAAAGGTGAGCTGTGGAGATTAAGGGTCTCACCCAGCACCAGCCTGACAAGGGTCCTAGTAAGAGCAATGGCCTTTACAACATTTGGTGGATGTGATGACATCGGACTTTGTTCCGACATTGATAATGACGTGGAATGCTCTGATACTGTTTCCATAAATGCACACCAGGACCCAATCATGTCACAATCATGTCACTGTGGCGGAATTAACCCATGTTCCTATGAGTGTGGCAAACCCCCAGGTCACTGGACTACTATGTTCAGGGCCGGATTAACATAGGGGCTGATGGAGCTGCAGCTCCAGGCCCAGGCCCATGGAATAGGCCCATTTAAAAAAAAAAAAAAATTTTTTTATTTTTTTACACACTACTCTTAAGTTTGCCACCTGACTGGTATTTTAAGGCACAGCTGGTATTTGAGGCTGCCTGGCTGTGACGGTATTGCAGTAATACCGCAATACAAATGCAAATGGGGGAAAGGCAGCAGGGACACATGGGGACACCGAGACACTAGGGGACACAGACACTAGGGGACACATGATGACACATACACTAGGGGACACTGAGACACTAGGACACAGACACTGGGAGACCTGGGAACACTGACACTTGGGGACACTGGAAAATATGGGGACACTGACACTAGGGGACACAGATACTAAGGGACACATGGGAACACAGACACTAGGGGACACAGACACTAGGACACATGGGGACACAGACACTGTGAGACCTGGGGACACTGGAAAACATGGGGGCACTGAGACACTAGGGACACATGGGGATGCTGAGACACATGGGGATGCTGTGAGACATAGGGACATTTGGAGACATTGGGACACGGAGACACTATGTCCCCCAGCCAGTGTCCCTAGGATCTCAGTGTCCCCAAGTCTCCCAGTGTCTGTGTCCCATGTCTCTCAGTGTGACTAGTGTCCCCATGTGTCCCAATGTCCCCATGTCTATGTCCACAACTGTCCCCATGTCTGCCCAAGTGTCTGTCTCCCAGCCAGTGTCCCCTAGTATGCCAGTATCCCCTAATCTCCCAGTGTCCCCTAGTCTCCCAGTGTCTGTGTCCCTAGTGTCTTAGTGTCCCCAAATGTTTCAGTGTCTCCATGTCTCCCAGTGTCTGTGTTCTTAGTGTCTCAGTGTGCCTGGTGTCCCCATGTCTCCCAGTGTCCCTATATGTCCCAGTGTCCACATGTCTATGTCCACAACTGTCCCCATGTCTCCCAGTGTCCCCAAGTGTCTGTCTCCCAGCCAGTGTCTCCTAGTCTCCCAATGTCTGTGTTCCCATGTCTGTGTCCCTAGTGTCTTAGTGTCCCCAAATGTTTCAGTGTCCCCATGTCTCCCAGTGTCTGTGTCCCTAGTGTCTCAGTGTCCCCATTTCTCCCAGTTTCCCTAAATGTCTCAGTGTCCCCATGTCTCCCAGTGTCCCCATGTCTCTGTGTCCCCGGTCTCTCAGTGTCCCCATGTCTCTCAGTGTCCCCAGTATCCTAGTGACATGGGGACACACTGAGACATTGGGACACTGGGGGGAACGGGGACACAGACACTGGGTGACTAGGGGACTGGGCGAGATGGGGACACTGACACTGTGATACATAGGGACACTGAGACACAGGGTGACTTGCAAGACTGAGACACTGGGAGACAGTGAGACACTGGGAGAAATCCATCTATACAGCAGAATCAAACTGTGAGTAGTTTGGTGATTTTATAGAATTTTCTCTGATGTCACTCCTTGTGATTTACACGCATAACTAATTAATTATGCAAATGATTAAGGCTGGTATTTTTTTCCAAGAAAGGTGGCAACCTTAACTACTCTTCACATACTCTTGCTTAAAGGAGCATTATAGTGTCAGGAACACAATCATGTATTTCTTACCCTATTAAGTTAAAACCACTACCCTGGCCCCTTCTTGCCTCCCTAAATATAGTAAAATATTACTTGTATTCAATTCTGCAGCTGCTGGCTCAGAAGTGGTGGTCTGAGCAAATTACAATACTTCCCCATAGGATTGGCTGAGACTGTCAACTAGGCAGATCAGGGGCAGAGCCAGCACAAGTCCAACATAGCCCTGGCCAATCAGCATTTCCTCATAAAGATAAATTGAATCAATGCATCTCTATGAGGAAAGTTCAGTGTCTGCATGCAGAGGGTGGAGACACTGAATGGCAGTGCTGCACACTAGGCAGTACAGCCCCAGGAAACACCTCTAGCAGCCATCTAATGAGCGGCCAGTGGAGTTATTTTCTCTGAAAAGACAGTGTTTACTACAATAAGCTGTAGTTGTTCTGGTGACTATAGTGTCCCTTTAAGTTTGGAAACTTAAGAGGGATATATGGGAACAAAACTTGTGTGCACTGGCTGACATTAAAGTTAGTTTAGGTAATGCAGACGTTGGTCTCTCTAACACTGTGGCATGTCCCCTTTCTTCTACACTCACTACAGACACCTTTTCTCTGTCTCAGACTATACCAGGAACTTCTGCCTGCTAGTAAGAAGGTAAGGAGACAAGTGGACCAGCGAGTGCTAGGGGACAGTCCTTAGAAAGCATGGAATGAGCGCATCATTAGATGCATGTATGTCAAGCTCAAGGTGCTGCCTGCATTGTATGCCCTTAGTTGGACAGCCTGCAGGATTGGCAGGCAGCCTGACATGCATTCATGCCAGGCTGACCTTCCAATTCTTTGGACAAACATGCCCCCTTTTTGGGCATGTTCACCCCTTTTGGCAGGTCTTGTCACGTGATTCGCGCCAGTGGCACACCCTTTTACCCCGCCCATTGACTTCCTGCTTCACTGGACACTGCTGTTAGGGGTATGGATTTACTTGAAAGATGAAAGCATAAATTAGAGAGAAATTAGCATAGAGTATGTGTTTTCTTATAGCTGCATCCTATGAGTTTCCATCCAGCACCATCTCCATCAGATACATGACGCTTGGGAGGTATGATTGTTTTAGTGTTTTTGGTCGATAAGATTCCGTAATTAGGCCCATCATAATTGTCAGCACCAGGCCCACTATGCTCTTAATCCGGCCCTGACTATGTTCCCCTATGATTTCCTGGTTTGTTCGGTAAAACCACATTCTAATTTTGATCCTTGTTTTGTTCGACAACCGAACAAAACCACAAAAGATCCCGACCACCTGAATGCTTGTTAACCTCCATCAACCCTGTTAACACTCCAAAAATGGTTAATTCCTCAGTGTTCTAAACGGTCGGCTGGGTGGCCGTCATTTGTATGTACGAACATGTGGTGGAGGCCATCTTGTTCCCGCGAATGCAGGCAGCGGTGTTTGGTCGTCGAGTGCATGGACACTTGACCTTGCTAACACCCCGCTGAACTTCCATCCCCGCCTGCATTAGTTTCTATACATCTGAGAAGAACACTGTTCGGTGCAATCATTCCCAGGAATGAGGGGCACGCAAGCAGCAAACAGGTTGAAGCATCAGTTCGGTATTTTGTGCGTTTTCATGCCCCGAAAGAGACCGACCGCTACCCCGGATTCTATGGAACTATTTTGGGCAGGAGCCTTGTGTGCAGTCGTTTAAAATTTTACCCTGGTGGTGTTTCGGCTGTGTTCGTGGGATGTGAGTGCATTTCTGATATGTTGTGGGCTCAGATCCAGCCTATCCGGGGATATAAGACTTGAGGGGGTACATGGTTGTTTTATGTGTGTTTTGGGGTGTTTGGGTTAGATTTTTATGTACCTGAGAGATGATGTAATTATTTGTTTTTTCCCAGGTAATTATTTCTCAGGCACAGATGATCATGGGAAGGATTACCCTGTAAGTTTGTATGGAAACCCCATGTAGAGGCTTTTGCATAAAAGGCCGCATGTGGCCCTGAATAAACCAGTTGAACCAGTGCTAGGACACTGTCCCTGAAATCAAGTCATTCCATAGATGAGATACACCCGAAATAATCAGTGATGGCAATACAGGTGTCTCAAATCAGAACCATCCCACTGGATCTGGTAGGTAGGTCTGTAAGAATTTATATTTGTTTGTTTGTTTTGGTTTTTTTTTTTAGAATTTTCAGACATTTTGGGGTCTGCCTGTGTGTGCATCCAGACAGACCCTACAGTTCAGCAGGTACATTTTTGTCAGTTTAATATTGTTACTGTTTAGGTTATCATCAAAAATAGAGAGTTTGCTGACTGCTGTACTTTGTCCTGGATGGAGAAATTTAGACTGAACTGTGTTATCTTCCAGTCCAAGTCTTAAGGTTAAAGTGTGTTTGGACACATTTTGTAATCGGTGATGTTTTGAAGGGCTTTTAAATATTATTAACTTAGTCAAAGTTACACCCTGCAGAAAGGTAATAGTTATTTCATTTTTCTCATTTTCTCAATGTGACATTTTTTGCCAACAGTTAAAATATGCATTGCCTGTAACAAGTTGTGCTGTAAGTGATGTGTTTTTTTTTGTGTGTGTGTGTGTTTTTCCCTCCCAGTATTATTCATTATGTAAGTCTTTTTACTTTCTGATAAATCATTAAACCTACATCGGTTTAAAATCTAAAGTGAAGGCAAGCAGGGGGTGTTTGTGCGTGTTAATGTTTTACAAGCAGAGAAATAAGATATCCAGGCAACAAATGTACCCACATAGACACAGATTCCTCAATGATAGGCTTGTGGTCACTGTCCCATTCCTTATAGCACAGGTGGATAACTTTTGGCAGAGTTACCAAGTGTAACCATTAAATAGAGAACTGTAAGTGTAGGGGTGTTGCTAAGAATTTACCAGGTTTGATCCAGAAGTTCCAGGTTTGATATCTGATTATCGAACCTCCAGGTCAAACGTTTGCTCTTCGGCTGGGTGGGTAGCATAACGTTCTACCTTTTTACTGGTGGTCTTGCATTATGTTTAAGGTTGACAACTTTCCAGCCAACGCTGTTTCAGAGGTGTGATGCCCTCTTTCTACCCAACGCTACTTCCTTCCAATGGGGGTATGAAAATGATATTTTCAGGGCATTCACTCAGGATACTTTTTAGGTGTGCATGAAGATACAAATATCAAATATGGAGAAAACCTTCCTCCAAAATTTCCCAGCAACGTTACCCCCATTAATCCCCATTTCTCTTTGTATTTTTGCTCATTTTATTTGTGGCGTGAGCCCATTTGGATCACAGAAACTTACTTGCTTGGCTTTCTTTATGATGACTAAATGTCATGTTGTTTGCATTCCATATCTATAAATTCCTACATGTCATGGCTATATAATTGCAGCTTAGCAGCAGTGAGAGGCCGTGATGAGGGAATTACCCTTTAAGGGAATTAAGGTAACTGGAGCAGTTGAGAATATCCAGCAAAAGTACATTGTCAGAATCCAAGCAAGAGGTCAGGGCAGGCAGCAAAGATTCAAACAAGCAAATTCAAAGTACCGGTACATGGGAATAAAGTTTAAACCTTATTATGAAAAACAAAACGCCATGGCTGAGAGAATTGAGCAAGGAGACTTGAGGATGTGAGGACACTGGGGACAACCATGTGATTATTTATTTCTGCTCTTTTTAAAGAAAGGTTTTACGCGTAAAGGTTGTTTTGTAAAACCTGTTACTATGACCTACCCAAAGTGAAAAATGTAATGTTATTTGGGAGAGAAGTTGGCTGCAGGCCATAGGCAGTAACGTTACATGCCAGATTCATAAGCTTGCGCAGAACATTACATTAAGGTGTGCACCACAAGAAAATTACCTTGTCAACTTTACTGAAAAGAACAACAATTTAACAAAAAAAGTGCAAAATGCACATTCTTGCATTAGTGACAATGTAAACAGAGGATTTCTTCAAAACATGGCCAGCTAATGCTAACTCGACAAAATGGCCCACGGAGACCTAAACGGGGGTCCGGGAGAAAGGGTGTGGCTGGACACCTAAATGCATGTTTATGGCTACATTGCTGTGTCATACATTATTTAGAAACACAGCCTTTTGAAGATGTTTCTGAGGTAGTTTTTTTCTTCTAAAAATCTGCCTTGGGCTATTTTTTTTAATACTCATTGGTATGTATGTGAATGTAGTTAGGGGCCCACCATAACTAGTAGTTCAGTTATTTTTGTGGCTATACTATAGTACAAGGATGCGTCTGTATTCCAGAATTTGTCATATCGATTAAAGGCAATTTTTACCAAATCCAAAGCTTGTCACTTTTCTCATTATAATAATAGTTTTTTAAGAAATATTTGCATGGGTTAGCAGAATTTGGCCATGCTGACTTGCAATTATCCTTTTGGAACCATTAAACTCACACAGGCTGTCTGTGACACAGGAACCACAAATCGATTCAGGCTACACACATAAAGCCAAGGTGGTTATGGTGCTTGGGTACTTTTTACATTATATAAGGTGGACCGTCTCACAAACATTTTTTTTTTGTAAAACATGTCTACATACTGCATTAATATCTCTTTCAAAAGTTATACGATAAAACAAACTACATACTACTTGGAGTGTGTAACTATAGAAAAGGTGAATGAATGGATGGCCGATATAGGCCTCGGTTTAATATTTTTGTATTTGTAGTCTTAGACAAATAAAAGAGAGCTACGCCTGAGAGGCACAAGTGTCTTTGTAGAGGCAGTAGCTAATCACATTACAGGTAGAGGTGTGGATATCTGCCTGGAAAAAAACATGAAGTGGGAAAGGCAGAGGGGACGATGTCTGTCTGAAAGAAGGGAGCTGCAGCCTGATCGGGTGAAAGAGTTCCAGAGAGAAATCAGTCTGGCTTTGGCAACTGGGGCTGAAGCATCACAGGAGTCACAGCCCCTATTTTGGACCCAAATCCCTCTGTCCCTCTTTTCTATTCTAATGCACCTCTTTTTTTAGTAGCTCCATATTGTTAGCGTCTGGGTGTATAACAGCAATAATACTCGGTGTATAACAGCAATAATACTCAGAGTAATGTGTCTTTAAAATACATTTGTTTGGAAATCAGTCTGTGTAAATAAGATACATTGTTCTTGTTCTAAATCAGATTGTAGTTGCATACATTGTTATTAGTAAATCACCATAAATAGTTTTTAATAAAGTGCTGCTCCTGATCACAGTCCACCTACACCCCTAAAATTAAAGTGTTATTTCAATTGTTAAGAAAGTATGTACAATCCTCTGCACTGAGACTGGCCCTTGTGCTGCCAACTTTATAAAGAAGAATTTCACATTCTTGGACTGCATGAGTATGCACTGTGGCTGGGAGAGATGGGCTATAGCGATTTTTGTCCGCATTGACTTGTTCAAACCATTGCTCTAGTGTCAAAATGCCATTGAAAGACAGGGTTAATGACAATTTGGCGGGGCAGAATGGGGGATATGATAACATTATACAAATATATTCAGGGCCAATACAAACCATTGTGTGGAAATCTATTCACAAACCGGACTTTACATAGGACATGAGGTCGTGCGTTTAGACTGGAAGAAAGAAGATTTCGTCTGAGGCAAAGGAAAGGTTTTTTTTACTGTGAGAACAATAAGGATGTGGAATTCTCTGCCTGAAGAAGTGGTTTTATCAGAGTCCATACAGATGTTCAAACAGCTACTAGATGCATACTTGCAAAAACAGAATATTCAGGGATATAATCTTTCAATGTAGGGTAATAACTGCTTGATCCAAGGATAAATCTGACTGCCATTCTGGGGTCAAGAAGGAATTTTTTTTCCTAGCTTGTTGCAAAATTGTGCTTCAAACTGGGTTTTTTGTCTTCTTTTGGATCAACAGCAAAAAACAAATGTGAGGAAGGCTGAATTTGATGGACACAAGTCTCCTTTCAGCTATGTAACTATATAACTATATGGTGTGGCTACATCCTACTATAGTCCAGCACTCACAGCCTATTACTCCATATCTTAAAATGTGTTTACCAAAGCACAGAGAGGATGTGCTCATATAGTGATTATGGTGGCTGGAGCTCCTTTAAATGTAATATTTACAAGGATCCCTAACTAATAAAATATTTTCATTTGTGTCATCAGAAGAAAAAAGTGTCAAAAATGTCTCCATTGATGAAGCAAGGAAAGGGTCTTAAGTTAACCACTGAAGATGGCAGCTGATAGACAGACGGCAGCTGATAGCCTCACTACAGAGCAGAGTAAGCACGCTTAGTAAAAAATGGCCTTCTTTCGTTATCTCAGTAGGTCTGACTGTAATGCCCTCCATCAGATACAAGTATCAGCATGATTTTTAGGCCATTGCCTTAACTACTCACATACAGTAGTTCACAAAGTCTCAACCGAAGCATGGTATGGGCCACTCACACAGAATTATCCATAAACTTTATACATAGAAATAGTTAGAATATATCAGAGGGGCCAAGGATCACACACCCCAGACATACAGGGACTAATACCAGGCACATCGGATCGTTGATAAAACCAATTAAAATCACAACTGAAAAAACATGAAAAATACAAACAAAACAGACTAACTAAACAATAACCTCAATTTAATAAGGTTTCTAAATGATTCAATTAGTAGCGAATATTAGCCTCGGTTTAATTTGCTTTCCAAATGATTAAGTACTGTTAGAAATGATTTATCTGCAAAAATTGACATAGACTGTAAAGGCGTCTTCTGGAGAGAAACCATATGAAATGTTTTTCTAACAGTATTGTTCCATTTATTAAATTGAGGCTAATATTCGCTACCGTTTTAATGGTAAGCAACATAATTATAATTATTACTAATATATGCTCATTATTTCCCTAGTGGCTTACAATTATAGAATGGGGATATTTAACAATAAGTAATGGTAAATAAAGGGACACTCTAGGCACCCAGACCACTTTAGTTTATTGAAGTAGTTTTGGTGCAAACTCCCATCACCCTTAACCCTGAGCATGTAATTATTGCAGTTTTTATAAACTGCAATAAATACCTGCTTGGGTTAACTATTCCTCTATTGGCTGTCTACCAGAAAAATACTAGAGGGACTTCCGGGTAGATAGTCGACTTTTGGTTGCCTAAACGACGCTGGACGTTCTCACGCTATGCATGAGGACTTCCAGTGTCATTGGAATCCCAATAATTGAATAATGCTTTCCTATGTGAAAGTCCTAATGCCAGGGCGGCTCATTCGGTCTCCTCTGCCGAAATCAGCCAATGGGAGGGAGCTGAGGCCAGTAAGGGCAAAGCTAAGGACATCGGAGCTGGACCCAGGTAAGTGACAGAAGGGGGGTGAGGTGGGAGTCCCCACCGACTTGCTGCAAGCCTCCATTGTTAATTTGGGCTACTAAAGTGTTGCTTCCATCTCCTCACCTCCAAATGGTGTATGTTTTCCCTAAGTGTGGACAGGGAGAAACAGCCAACTTCACACCCTGAGCTCTGGGATGGGCAGCCAAATTTGACCAAATACATGCCCATTTCTGGGAGACCCTATCTGTACAAGTTGCCCACTCAAAGACTGGCTACCAGGACCCTGTGCAGGCAACCAGGCGGCAGATAAGGAAGAGGCTTATACCTGTTCATGCCTGTAGGCAAAATACCCAGATCCCAAGCAGGCCAAGAAACTAACCCTTTACCAAATGTAATGACCAGGAGAGCACACTTGTGGCCTACTTACCCTAATGCAGTGGTGCAAGTTCACATTAGACACTTGATTACTAGACTAGGAACCATAAAAAGCAGGACCCATGCATTGAAGGCATTGGTTGGGAGTGGAAGCTGGTGCTAGCATGCTAGCTCTGCAGACAGATCATGTAAGGCTTTGTGGACCAGTGACTAATCCTGCTGATTGTCCTAACCGGGAATCTGTGTAAAGTGGGATTTGGCAAATTTGGCATGATGGGAGGATAAGGCTTAGCCAGCCACCCTTTAATATCAATACTTACCTTTGTGTTGGGTCATCTATGCAGCTTTCTGTAAAGTAAATTATTTCTAATTCTATGTCAGTCGTTGTAGGTGGTCAAACAATCTGCAGTTACTCAGATATGTTTACAATTTGTGCTGTTTTATATTTTTGTTTTGTACCGGAAGCAATCATTTTGTCTTAATTTCTATTACTCTTCACGTCTATTCTCGCAATTAGTGTTTTTATTGATGATAGCTCTTTATGTGTATGTACTTATCACTACTACTACTGTATTCGGCGTTTCCATATTCAATTCATTAAATGAGATGATCTCAATGAGCCACTCTAGTATATGTTAACGATGACATGTAACTTTTTATCGTTGAGCGGTTGCATGCTGGCAACAATATTCACTTGATTGAGGATATCATCTCAACAAAAATATAAATTACAAAAAAAAAGAAGAGACCATCGTCCAGCAATGGGGTAATGAAATGAATGAATAAATCAAATTAAAGTGGCAAAAGAAAAGAGATGAAGCAGATTTAAAGGGGGGAGGAAAGACGAAACATGCTATTTCTAAGTTGGGAACTCTTGTTAGTAAATTGACCATTGCAGGGAGGCATTAAGCTCACATTAACCATCATTAGAGTGCAGAAAAATTGAACTTTTTGTTTAAAATTTAAGTGATTTTACATCTTATTTTATTTACAATTTGTATATTGGTTAGCTGTTTTAGTTACTTATTGCATTTATTTATATTACTATTAAGTGTAAATAATTACATTTGATTTGACTTTTAATTTTACTTTGCTTTATTTAAATCTCACAGTTTAGCTACTAATTATACCAGTTAGTAAATGGATAATATAACATGTAATTATTTATTTTACACTTTCATTATTTGTTTTTCATCCTATCTTTTTTATTTTTATTTTACATTGTTGTTGTGTTTTAGGAATTTTAGCTTCTCAGTAACACTGTAACACTGACAAGGTGACAAGTGTACATCGTACCTTTTAGTTTAATTGCCCATCCTTCCCCTGGACTTTAAATTCTGGTCTTGCTGGTTTTATTGAGCTCTCTATTTCACACAATGCAAAATATGTGGCTAATTTATAATTAAATGCACCTAAATAGTTGTGTGACACGTTTTACAGTTTCTTAAAAAATAAGTGAACATTCTAGCACTGCATGTATTCCTAACATCAGACTGTTATACTAAATATTTACATTATTGGTTCCCCCTTAATTAATAAGATTAAAGCTTTTTTCTTACCTTATTTCCCGCGGCGGGCTGGTCTCACCTCATTTGTCCCTCCTCCACTGGCTGAAATAATCAATACTGATAGGGAAGCATTAGAAGGCTCGTACGCTGGTCATCATTCCCTCATAGAGATGCATTGATTCTGTGCATCTCTATGTAGTACATACATCATCGAAGTGTAGGAGGCAGCAATGTAAACGCTGTCCCTTTAATGCATTCCAATTGTACTGCCCCCCTCCAACCGCATTACAATTCTGCTGCATGCTTGCAAATTTCTTCGTAACACTGCTCCTGTCTACCTGTCCTCACTGGTACAGTATGTTCCATCCAGGTTCCTACACTCTGCCAAAGACCTGCATCTATTCTCTGTTTGTACTGACACCTCTGACTCTCACCTTCAAGACTACCCTAGGGCTTGACCGTTAATATGGAACTCCCATCCCCGCTCTCCCATACACTCTTCAAAAATCACTGAAAAACTTTTTCTAGAAGGCGTATCAGTTAAAATAACAGCTTTCCCTCCGCCCACACCTCACTAAGCTACATTCTCACCTGCAACCATGCCATCTAGAAACAAAGTCTTCATTCTTAACTCTTCAGACACCTACTTATTTCTCCTTCACGGGTGATGCAGTGTATGAAGAGAGAGTGTCAGGGGTCCTACTTGTCGGCGAGCGGCGTCTCCTCTCCGCTGCACGCCGCTCGCGTCCTCCATGCCTCCCAGCGGCAGCATGTATAACGCTGCATGCTGGGAGGTCGCACATTTATGCAAACGCCGGGGTCACTCATGTGACCCGGCGTTAAAGCAACAGTACCACAATCACAGTGGGAGGCGTAGATATCTCCCACGTGTGATTGTTAATTCTGATTTGAAGTTATCCAATCAGAAATAAGCAAAGGGTATTTATACTTACCTTTCCTGTCTCTCAGTGCCCTGTTGTGGTCTTGTGATACCTGTAGTGCAGTTTTCTCGTGTTGCTCTCTGGTTACCGATTATTTGGCTCGTTATTCCGATTTTCCTGTATTCTCCACTCCTTTGACCTCGGCTTGTTTCTCGTTCTCCCGTTTTCTGGCTCCCTTTACTTGGTTTGTCTCCTGACCATTCTTAGTGTGCTTAGCCCGGCTACTCTAAGGACCGGTATAGCACCCTTCCTCTCTGTGACCTGTTAGCATGTTAGGTTCCAGAATCGTGACAGAGAGGGTGGAAGCCTGCCGGCCCAGTGCATGACATACTGCAGGCAGTGCTACCCTTACTTCTTACTGCAGTCCAGCAGAACCCTGCTGTAGGCCTGGGTCACCACCAGCATTTCTTTCACCGGCACTGATAAACTGATCCACAGCTTCTGCCTGGCCTCATCCTCCATGTTTGCTCCAGCCCTCTCTCTGTGAGTCCTTTGTACAGTGTGATTGTAGCATGACAGGGAGAGCACCGATAACTGAGCAGGAGGAACCATGGAGGCCTCAGCAGGGTCTTTACATAGCTGTCCTGTCGGTCTAGGGCCATTAACATGTGGCCTCAACTGACAGAGTGGATCGAAAGATACCTGGAGGAGGTCCCTGATTATTTAAGGCAGCAGGCCGGGGGCAGTGATAGAAAAACCTCAGCTGAGTAAGATTGCCCAGCCACGGTATTTAAAGGGCTATGTGCAGCTCTCACTTTGAGCACTGCACATAGCTCATCTGTCATTCAGGGGCCACAATATGTGGCGCCAACTTAGAGGCAGAACCCTCAGGTATTAAAAGATATCTGTGTTTTCCTTGGTACTAGCAGGGATTTAACCAGGGATTTGCTGGTACTTTTACTGCATGATAGTCTATGCCGTCACTGGGTGCTAAAGCCCTGCACTGCATGACGGCACAGAACGTCGTGTGGAACTCAAGTTGTTAAGGAAGCGGTTCCCTGCACACAGGGGCCCTGCGAAAGGTTTCCCCGGTGCTATGATCATATGATCATAGCACTGGGAACTGTGCCTCACTTTTCCCTGCCGGCTCTGCAGGACCGGAGGGGAAATCAGAGATCTCCTTCACCGGCCCGCTAGCACTGTAATGCTGGCAGCCGGCAGTGGACTGAGAGAGGACCCGGGGAGCTCTAACCTGCAGCTCTGCCGGGTTCTCCTCTCATGAGCTTGGTTAATTGCCGTGGTAACCACCATACACACAATTGCCCCGCCATAATCACACTGCCTCCCCCATACACACACACTACTCCTCATGCACAAACTGCCCACATACACACACTGCACCCCTCACACACACACACACACACACACACACACACTACATCCTTCACAAACACACTGCATCCCTCACATGCACACACTGCACACCTCACACACACACTGCACTCATTACACACACACTGCACCCCTCACACACACTCACACACATTGCAACCCCACCCCCTCACACCTCCACACACACTACATCCTTCACACACACATACTACATCCTTCACAAACACACTGCACCCCTCACACACACACACACACACTACATCCTTCACAAACACACTGCACCCCTCACACACACACACACACACTACATTCTTCACAAACACACTGCATCCCTCACACGCACACACTGCACACCTCACACACACACACACACACATTGCACTCATTACACACACACTGCACCCCTCACACACACTCACTCACATTGCAACCCCCTCACACCTCCACACACACACACTACTGCCCCTATCCCCTACTACAGCCCCTATCTCGGCAGATCCCAGGTAACAGTTTGACTACTTACCCTGGGAGTGCACTATGGCACTACTGGCACCATAACCACTGCAAAGTTCCTGGATTGTTTATTTTAATAATCTACCAGTGCCCCTCCCAAGATTAGTTTCCGCATCTGTGCTTGAACGGGAAGCATTTCTGCCCAACAAGGGCCCAGTATATGCTGCTGTGCTGTACATATATACTACCTAGAAAATTGTTTTGATTTGGGACGCCTTGGAAAAATATTGAAATATTAAGGGCGCCTCGAATCTAAACAGTTTGGGAACCACTGGGTTAAGGCCAAAGCAGCCAAACTAGATGCACAGCTGATTTGGAGAATTTCTCTAGTTTGCCTTTTTTGCCTCTAAATTAGAAATTTACAAATTAATTTAGAATTTATGGCAATCCTTACTTTAGTGAACAACCCTGTACATGTATTTAATATTAATGGCAATTTATAAGGCATACGTTAAGGGTTGTTAGAAATTGCTGTTGAATTCAGTAGTATTTATACAGAGGCAAAGCAGCCAGCATTAAAACGGTGGCAGTGAAAATCCTAGACCTATTGTATTAAATCGGGTAATGGTAACATACCCTGGATATTGGGTGATAGTTACATCCCCACGATGTACTTGGAAACCAAAGTAGCCTTTCCTGGTTAAACACTTTGATATTATTATGTCTTATTCCCAGAACATCTTAGAATTTCCCAACAAATTATACCAATTCCCTATATAGTCAGGGGGATATTTATCCTGAACACTCAGATGCACCTGCTGCACATCTCCAGAGAGCTCAGACTAGCAAGTGGCAGTCACAACGCTCTCTTAACTTTCTATGTCATGCTGGTGAAATGCTCTCGTAAATCTCGGCTCCACACAGGGTTATTCACTGAAGTGAGCATTGCTAGGAATTCAAAGTTAATATCACATCTAAGGCCACAATAGCTGTACCTTAGCCCTAAAGGGTTACTCCAGCCACCATGACCACCTCAGTGATTTGAAGTGGTCATGGTGGTTAGAGATTGGATGTGTAGCGGTTCGGCTTGAAACACTGCACATCCAGAGATATAATCACCTGTGTGCTGGGGACTTGTTACACCCCCGGCACATGTGACCTAGGTAGCCTGCTGCCTAATATCACTTCTGTGCAAAAATGTCATGTCAGCGCGCACAGCGTGTAGACGACAGATGTAATGATCAGTTCGCCTGCACGAGGAAGCTTGCTCTCCCCTCCCTCTATCTGTGCACTCCCTCTTCTCTCCATTGCTGAAATCTATTTATTTTAGAAAATAAACTTTCCTCTCTCTGCCCTCGCCAGCTCAGAACACGCATGATGGTGACCTTCATGATTCGCAGTGACATGTACACACGTATTATCACTCGTTAATCATGTAAGCTCACCAGCCATTTAGCCTGTATTAAAGGGCTGTAAAGTTCCCTGTATTAAAGGGCTGTGAAGGCTTGATCTCAGCTCAAGGGCCGGGTCCCCTCTTCCTATTGTATTGGTTTGTCTATACTGTACTGTCTATTTCTCACTAATTGCACAGCGCTGCGGCATATGTTGGCGATTTATAAATGTCATTAATAATAATAATACAGCGGGGGCAGGTTTTCTACACGGAAATGTGAACCCTGTGTAGCTGGGCGGCACATTTTCTGTTATTGTCATTGTGACGGAACGCCGTCACTGAATAGAAACATAGAATGTGACGGCAGATAAGAACCATTCGGCCCATCTAGTCTGCCCAATTTTCTAAAAACTTTCATTAGTCCCTAGCCTTATCTTATAGTTAGGATAGCCTTATGCCTATCCCACGCATGCTTAAACTCCTTTACTGTGTTAACCTCTACCACTTCAGCCGGAAGGCTATTCCATGCATCCACTACCCTCTCAGTAAAGTAATACTTCCTGATATTATTTTTAAACCTTTGTCCCTCTAATTTAAGATTATGTCCTCTTGTTGTGGTAGTTTTTCTTCTTTTAAATATAGTCTCCTCCTTTACTGTGTTGATTCCTTTATATATTTAAATGTTTCTATCATATCCCCCCTGTCTCGTCTTTCCTCCAAGCTATACATGTTAAGATCCTTTTAACCTTTCCTGGTAAGTTTTATCCCGCAATCCATGAACCAGTTTAGTAGCCCTTCTCTGAACCCTCTCTAAGGTATCAATATCCTTCTGAAGATACGGTCTCCAGTACTGTGTACAATACTCCAAGTGAGGTCTCACCAGTGTTCTGTATAATGGCATGAGCACTTCCCTCTTTCTACTGCTAATACCTCTCCCTATACAACCATAGCATGCCCACATCGGCTCACTCACTTGTCCAGTCACATTGGACCCCAAGCACTTGGACTGTGGACTCAGGGGGGTCCAACAGACTTGTGGCAGGCCCGTCGTGGGTCTGGCCACAGGTCTCTCTATTTCTATGGGGGAGTTGGGGGGAGATATGTGATGGATGGCCTGATTTGTTTGGCGCGGACCACAAGCTTGCGGCGCCATTTTTGTGACTGTTTTCCATATGTCTAGATGTCGCTGTGTTGTGTGCCTGTATTCTACATAGAGCAGTGTGTGTGTCTGTATATGCAGCTAGTGACCACCTACTGTGGTATCCAGCAAGTCTATCTATATCAAAGGACTTCCTATCTAAGAGGCAAACTAGACATACAGGCTTTTCAAGGGTAGCATTTCACACCTTGCAGAGCCTTTGATTAATCAAAGGATCAATCCATATGGTAAACCATCTGACCCCTGTTCACATTCCAATTCTTTGAAGCTTACAAATGAATTGTTACAGGCAAGGCGAGAGATATATTTCTTGTGAGTGGCGTCAGTGAGTGAATGAAGAAGTGTATCTGTCTCCAGTGCTATTGTACATGCATGCAGGAGGATATCGTTATATTGTCTGTATGTGAATGTGTATTGGTGTGCATTGCTATTGTGTAAATGCCGGTGTGTATTAGTGTGTAGTGTCATTGTAATACGCCCACTTTTATCCATAAGCCATTCTTCATCCCAAACGTTTCTATTCTTTCTTTCCAATCGTTGTGTTGCCAAAAAAATATACATTTAAAAAAAAAATTTGAATAAAATGTTCTAATTCAGCCAGAAAAATAAATAAAATATTTGCAGAATTCATTTGCTCCAGTTAAAAAATAAGAATAAAATAATAATACATTTGTTGAATGGGGATATTCTCTCTGTAGGGACATGAACTTGCAATGACGCCTCCCAGATCCTTCCTGGGCAACATGTGGATTCCTCTACTATCCGAGGTCATCCAGTAATGCCTCTATATGAAGGTCACTTGGGTTGATGCCCTTTTGAAGATGGCTAGGCTTTAGCTCCACACAGGGTATATCCTCTCTGTTAAAGGTAACAGGAACAGCTCAGGTCAGCGCCAGCTTCTGTGTCTGTGTGCCCCTTGGCCATCTTATCCTCCCCCTGAAGGAGTTATCCTGGGTGCTCTATCGTGTTAATCCTCCACTTTCGCCAACCTCTAATTTGAACAGTATAATTGGGACGAGGTCCCTGCAAACGTGTCTGGTATGCCCGCCTGAGGTCTGCATATTAGGAATTTTGATAGTATTTGTAAAACTCCTCTTGTAAAGTAAACTCTTAACACCAGCTTCCGGCCTTGTTTAACGAGGTTGATGAGCACTAAACTGTATATATCTTATAGAAACAAAACGTCTTCTTCCAAACCTGTCGCTGAGTTTTGCCAGCCTGCCACCGCTTGCTGATTTCTATTGGTCACACAGTGTGAAGCGTACATACTAAGGTGTGTGTTTCTGTACTTTACCAGCAAGCTAATACAGTTGTGCTCAAAAGTTTGCATACCCTTGGAGAACCGGTAATATATGGACCATTTTTAAAGAAAACACGAGTGAGCAGGCAAAACACATTTCTCTTATTTCTTATGGGATTTATATTCAACTGTAGGTTATAACAGAATGTCACAATCATAAAACAAAACATGCCAACAATGAAAGAAATGAAATGACCCCCGTTCAAAAGTCGGCATACCCTAACTTTATTGATATGGCGCAAGGAATGGATAAGCAGAAACATCTCCACAACAGATTCACCATTACATCCATTAACACGTATTCCCAAATTACCTAAAGATATAGCTGATTGGCTGGCTACTAGATGTCTTTATAGAGAACAGGTAGTACTTGGTGATATTCTTCAAAGTTATAAATTGCCTGACATTGGTGATTATTTGATTTCACGAACCCCTACCTTTCTTGGTAATTTCTTTCGTTATAGACTGATACATTATTTACGTTCTTTAGTTGGTAAAGATGGTAATTCTCGACCTTTAACAGATTTTGAACATTTGTGCCACATATATAAACAATTGAAAAATGAGCTTTCTTATATGTATAAAGAATTAAGCGAAACCAGATATTATGGCAGATTAAAATTCATGAAAAAATGGGAGGCCGAACTCAATATTATTTAGATGATCAACAATGGGGGAAAATATTTAAATGAATTCACTCATCAACAGCATGCTCTAAATATCAAGAGACAGGATATAAACGTATTACCCGTTGGTACCAAACCCCGGCAAAATTGCACGCCTGGAATCCTGAAACCGCCGAAATGTGTTGGAGGTGCGGAGTAGCTGTCGGTACACTTTTCCACATTTGGTGGTATTGTCCACAGATACAAACATTCTGGGACATAGTAGTAAATATTATTATTTCATACTCCTATATCAATCAATAAATCTCATATCTTTTATTAGCGGCTAAAACACTGATACCACTGTATTGGAAAACATCTCACATTCTGACTATAGCTGAATGGATAAATAGTAGAGAATATAAAACATATGGAAGAATTATCGGCATACGCTTCTAATAGGTGCTCTCAATTTACTATAATATGACGGCCCTGGTTAGAATATAGATCTAAGATTAAGGAAAGGGAGAATCAATTATAGAAAGACCCTAGAATTAACTGAGATTATCTGAGTATTCTTGAGTAATTACATAAATAAGAGGCAATAACTGTGTGACGGACCGCCTGGCACCCCAACTGGGTATCTCCGCAAATCCATGCTTCCTAGCTGTCGCTGAGTACCATGAGCACCATAGTCCCTTAGCCGCTGTAGCTTGGCTGGGGTCTCGCCGTCCCTTCCGACCCTGGACCAAACTCCTGTCTCCAGCTCCCTGTGGGAAGGCCTCTCCTCCAAGAGAGTATAGCAGGTATAGCAGTGTAGCTCTTACAAGAGCTAGTGATTATAGCAATCCAAAGAACAATCCCAGGAGCAGGGATAATAGCAGGTATAGTGGTTCCCTCAATAACGAGACGAGGGTAAGCAGGAACTCATTTAATGGTAGCCCCAACTGGCCTTTTATGCAAGTCCCCATGCAAGGGGTACTTCCACCTGGACCTGATGGAAGTGTACAGTACAAAGTTGCAGACCAATGACAAAGCTGATCAAGTACATGACACTCCCATACATAATCATACAATCCCTCCCCTCTGCCTGGGAGATAATTGAGTCAAATACTGTATCAACTCAATTATCTCCAGACACAAAAACACAAATCAGTATCCCAAAAACGACAAAGTCCACACGGACTGAAGGCCAAGAGGGTCTTGACCTGGCAGCATCGCCCACGCAAGCGGGGGCCCAGACACCTCATATGGCGGCCCACCACCCAGCCCCTTGCAACTCCCAAAAGAGGATGAAACTACCGCTCCAGATGCAGGACTACACAGCAGCCTGGGGCAGGAGGGAGACCTATGACCGCCCCCTAGTGGCGCCGAGAACCCATGACCCAGCAGTCCCAGCCGAGGGATACAGACGCCAGATGAGAGAGGGAATCGGCTGAGAGGGGTCCACTACGCTTACACTCTCTTGCACCATGAGCGCCGCAAATAAGCTCCAGTGTGCGACAGCCTACCGAGACAACACATCTACACCGGACTGATGAACAAGAGACTCAGTACAATTCTCTTTTATCCTGGGACTCGGACACCAGTGTCCTACCATTCGTTACTTCACATGTCTAGGTCTATTCTATCAATATGACTTCACTAGCCTATATGCATGTTTTAATACAGTATAGAGTGATCAGCTGCCACAATTAACATTTAGCCACGCGCAGCCTACCTGCAGCCACAGACACACAAACTTGGCAAACACATCATACTATCATTGGCATGTATACGGTCGGCACCACTTGCCTACTTAGACCTATTCTGTTATGCCTGTTCTAACAATCCTGACATTCTACCTATGTAACTAAGCCTGCTTAAGACATAAAAATGTGCCAGTTAATCATATGTCCCGCATGTTAAGCGAGGAAGAGCCTGAGGACTGCCTTTGGGGCATTTCAGAGATGCTTGTACCATTTATTATGCACTGCAAAATAAATAAATAAATAAATTTAAAAAAAAAACTAAACTGCCAAACATAGTCAATGTTCTTACCCTGGAGCTTGTTCCCCTCATCCAGATGAACGATTTCACCGAACAGTGCCCTTCTAAATTGTATAGAACCGAACGCAGGTGATGATGGAAGTCCATCGGTGTTCGGGAGTTTCTGTGTCCGATTTTAGTTCCATGAGATTCATGCCCAAACACTGCTGCCTGCGTTCATGCGAACAAGATGGCTGCCACCTCGTGGTTGTCCATAGGAATTGCGGCCACCAAGACAAACAATTAGAACACTGCGGTGAGAACCGTTCCAAGGTGTTAATAGGTGTTAACAAGCTCCTGGGTGGTCCCTGGTTTGTGCGGTTGTTCGGTAGTCGAACGGGACAATGTTGGAATAGGAGGGGAATGCAATCTACTGAACAGACAGGCAAATGGAACAGAAAGCTTCTTAGTCCAGGGACAGGGAATCTGTTACAAACTGTAACTATCAAAAAGTGCCATAGAAATTCCCATCTAGCATAAACTTGATTTAGTAGATCTTAACCCAGATTCGTATTGGTTTATTATTATTTGTTTCTTATTATTTGGCGTATATATTTTGTTTATGAAAAAAAAAAGTGGTACAATATAATGTGAATAATGGAACACTTGTGAGATATTAATATGAATGTATTTTGAATATATGGGGTTCTAACAGGAAATGTTAGTGATAAAATTATATGTAAAGATTGTATTTACCTTAAGCATACTTTACTGTATCATCTATAAAGAATAAAATTTTAAAAAAAATTTAAACTTGCTGTATTGGTCCTGCCATAAATTTTCACATGATTTCCAATGCCTTTAGAGCTCACATCCCCCTCCAAAACATTAGTGAGCCACCACCATGCTTTAGGCCTTGTTGACCTCTCTCCAAACATAGCTGTAATGGACCCCGGGTAACCTGACCAGTTACCTCTGCTATTATCTTCCTTCGGCCTCTCAGGAAAGACTTTGAATATCAAGAGACCCATTTCCCTCCAGTAACTGGACGACACACAGCTCTGGAGGTACAAAACTGACTGAGATTTGTTTATTTTGTCACACATGGTTTTACATGCACAGACCCCTACATGGAGTCCCCAACACAAAACAACAGGGGTTTCAATCTCAAGAAGCTGATGGGGGATGGATGAGGGACACGGCAGCCAGTTCAAACTGGGCTGGCAGTGTCCCTGTGGCAACGCCCTGCTGTGACAGGAAAAGGAAGGGGGAGGGGGAGAAGCACAGACAAGCAATACATTTCACTTAACTATACTTTACAGAGCTACTGCTGCCCCCCTTAGTTGACCCACAGCTGCATATACAGTCACATGTAAAACAGTCCCAAAAATGGCACCGCAAGCTTGGGGCTCACGCCAAGTAAATCAGGCCATCCATCACATATCTCCCCCATAGAAATAGACAGCGGGCAAATGGGGATATGGCACTCAGTGATGGCGTTCTGTCACAATAGTGCTTATGGTTGTAACCATAAAGCTCTATTTTGGTCTCGTCACTCCACGTTACAGTGTGCCAGAAGCTTTGAGGCATACCAAGGTGTTGTCTGGCATATTGTAACCGGGCTTTTTTGTGGAATTGGCGCAACAAAGGCTTCTTCCTGGCAACTCAACCATGCAGCTAATTGTTGTTCAAGTATCGTCGTATTGTGCTCCTTGAAACAACTCCACTGTCTTTTTCCAAAGCACCCTGTATTTCTCCTGAGGTTACCTGAGGGGTTTTTCTTTGTATCTCAAACAATTCTTCTGGCAGTTGTGGCTGAAATCTTTCTTGGTCTATCCCCGATTTTCCACTTCTTAATAAGTGATTGTGACAGTACTGACTGGCATTTTCAAGGCTTTGGATATCTTTTTATATCCTTTCCCATCTTTATAAAGTTCCATTACATTGTTACGCAGGTCTTTTGACAGTTCTTTTCTGCTCCCAATGTTGGTATCTGTGGCAGCAGCTTTACTAGGTATAGGCTACAAACATTTAGCAACAAGGTTGCCAATCTGGTAGCAATTTGTAACCGTTACAAACTACCAGCTGTTGTTAATATTGTCAGATTACGGCAGCTATTGTTTATACCAACAAGGTTGTAAATGAAATCACCAAAACCAGTCACAAAGTGTGCACTCATAACCATCTCATAATGATTATAACAACATGTCATAAAAATATGTGCAGACCTCACAAGTGACAGGCAATCCAAAATCTTCACGCACACATCAATTAATGCAGACTCTTTCTCCCTCAGGGGAGTCCAAAGTAAAAGAAATACAAAAAAATTCAATAATACAAAAAATGCAATAATACAAAAAACGAAAAACCTGCACCTGCTAGAAAGGGGGTGTATAGGGAGAAGGACACAAAATATGAGAAAACTTCCAGTAACTCTGGACGCGTTTCGCACCTTTCCTAACACTTTATACACCTGTCCTAACACTTTATACACCTGTCCTAACACTCGATCAACATGTTGTTTACCATAGTATGCACTCTCCATGAGCTACCTGGTGGATTATTCTGAGATCCTTATGAGTGCGGACTGTTTGGCTGGTTTTGGTGATTTCTACATATGGGATTAATCAAGCACCAATATTAGGATCTGGGATACATGTTTTCATTTAATTTAGTGCACTCTCACTAACAGACATGCATACACACTCACTAACAGACACACACACTAACAAACTCACTAACCCACACACACAAACTAACACACACACGCACACAAAGTAACACACTCCCTAACAGATACACACACTAATAGTCGCACACACACACAAACACACACACACACAGACACACTCACTAACAGACACATACACTCACTAACAGACAGACACACACTCACTAACAGACACACACACACACAAAGAGACAGACACACACTCACTAACAGACACACACACATGCACTAACAGAGACACACACATACACTCACTAACAGACACACACAAACTAACAGACACACACTAACACACTCACGTTTTTTTTTAAATTTCAATCCCCCCAGGCTCCCTAGCTTTGGGAATGCTGTGGTGGATTATCACTTTTCCTGGGGTCCAGTGGGGCTGCTGGGCGGTTGGCCGGTCACTGCAGTCGGCAAGGGAGCACTGATTCTCCTGTTCAGCTCCCATAATGCCGGGGACGGAGTGACATCATATTCCGGCTCCGGCATTACTGCGGTGCACGCGAGGGAGCTGAACAGGAGGATCAGTGCTCCCTCGCCGACTGCCTGGAAAGTTCCGCTATTGCTAGCCTGGGAGGCCCCTTGGTGGCCCAGGACACGAGGCAAACAAGGCATTTGCCAGGGCATTTTTTGCCGCCCCCCCCAGTATGTCTTTCAGTGTATGTGTATGTCCGTTTCACTATGTCTGTCAGTGTATGTCTGTGTGTGTATGTTAGTATGTCTGGCAGGGGGCAAGATTCAGGGGGCCAAAGCAAATGGTTGCCCAGGGTCCAGTCAATACTAAAGACGGCCCTGCATATTTGCAAACCTGCATCACAAAATGTACGCAATACAATGATTCAATATATATATATATATTTTTCAGTTAAACTATTGCGTAATTTCATAATATATATATTCTAATAATCCATGCAAAAGAATAAAGAATGAGTATACATATGTGTATTATTCCCTTATAAACTATTATGGTGAAAGTGTAAATGTACATCACGCCCCCAGTGTTCACTAAACTTGGAATTGAGAAGAAACTGAGAAGCAGAGTTATTCACAAAAGTGAGAATTGTCAGGAATTTAAATTGAATTCAAAGTGAATTTCACATTTGAGCCCAAAGTAGAGGAACTGGGAGCATAGCTGACTTTTTTCAAGTTTTTCCAAGTATGAAGAAATGTTTTTTTTTGAAGATGTACCTTCTCTAAACCATGTCTTGCTTACCTAGTATGAGGTTAAAACTAAGCTGGGTCTAGCAGAGAATATTTTACCTTCTTTAAAAAAAACAAAAAACATTAGGTGATCTTTTGACAGATGTTGATCTATCCTTGTGGGTCTCTTAGGGAATTAAATTTGTGTCTGATTTAATAAGCCAGGATAAAGATTCTCTGATCAATTTGGGGATTTGAACAGAATTTTCTTGGGTTACCTTGAAGTAAGATCTTATATATTGAAAAATCTCAGGTTTAAAATTGAACAGAACTTAAGGTTTGTTTTTTTTAGCAAATTATTACTAAACCTGATACCAAAATTTTTTATTCAATATATAATTAATTATTATATAAGGTAGAAAAAAGATCTAATCCATTGGCTTTATTAAAATGGAATCAAGATCTGGGTATATCAATTTTGTTTAAAGATTTTGTTTTATGGACAATACTTAATGTCCATTAAAATATTCATTGTTTGAATTTAAATTAATTACACTACAAGCTCCTTGACAGATGGTATTCATTTCCCAAAAAGTTTAATAAATTATTTCCCAATCAGTTTTCTGACTGTTGGAGACGTGAGACTAGTGACGCAGACGTTCTCCATATCTAGTGGAACTGTCCCATTATAAAGATATCTGGCAGGAGGTTATAACAAAACGAAATAACACGTTAAAGTGTGATATACCATCGAGAACAGATCTGATTCTCTTGCATCTTAATTTACCCAACATAAAAAAAAAATAAGATTTAAATTTACTGACAGTGGTGAAGCTGAATATTACAAGGGACTGAAAAAGCCGTATTAAAGCTGATTGGTATTTAAAGGGACACTATAGTCACATGAACAACTTTAGCTTAATTAAGCAGTTTTGGTGTATAGAACATGCCCCTGCAGCCTCGCTGCTCAATCCTCTGCCATTTAGGAGTTAAATCACTTTGTTTATGAACCCTAGCCACACCTCCCTGCATGTGACTTGCACAGCCTTCCATAAACACTTCCTGTAAAGAGAGCCCTTTTAGGCTTTCTTTATTGCAAGTTCTGTTTAATTAAGATTTTCTTATCCCCTGCTATGTTAATAGCTTGCTAGACACTGCAAGAGCCTCCTGTATGTGATTAAAGTTCAATTTAGAGATTGAGATACAATTATTTAAGGTAAATTACATCTGTTTGAAAGTGAAACCAGTTTTTTTTTCATGCAGGCTCTGTCAATAATAGCCAGGGGAGGTGTGGCTAGGGCTGAAGTGGAGGTGTGGCTAGTTTCATGTTTAAACCAATGGCTGAAATTAGAAAAATAACCGATAGAGAATTTTTCCAATTTATAGTAAAAATTGACTTTATGAGTTCCATGATTTTTTTTTATAAACCAATACAGTGTTTTTCACTAAAGTAAATTGTTAGGAATTCAAAAGGAATTTAAAATTTTAGTTCAAAATAGCCAAATTTGGAAAATTTGCTGTGTATTCAATTTGGCTATTTAAAACTAAAACTACTCTGTGAAGTCACATTGAGTTGCTGACAATTCCCAGACTATTGGTTTATGTTTGTTTATTGCATCCCAGGAAATAACTTGTGTATGACAGAAATTACAATATAATATTCCTAGTAAAATACATTGGCCTCCGTTTAATCTGTGTGAACCAATATCAAAACTTATTACAATATATAAGAAAGACAAATGATTTATCTAAAGAAGTCACCATTAAAGTCTATGGGAATATTTGTAGATAAACTATTTAAAAGGTTTTTCTAACACTTTGTGATCATTTTGAAAAACTTATCCAAAAATATTAAATCAAAGTCATTATAAGTAAAGCATCTAAATAATAATAATTAATTACATATTGAATAAAAAATCTTGGTATCAGGTTTAGTAATAATGCAATACTCTGGTATTTTGGCATTATATATTTTATATATATGGGAACGTGGAGCCTGGAGTTGTGGGAAGGGGATGATCCGGCCTATATAAGCCCAAACTTACCTTATTACCAGGCCAACGTTGATTGGTCACTTCCAGTTCCGGTTTAGACAGAAGAGCTTCCTGTGTGGTTTTTCCAGCAGCCGAGATACTGTCCAGGCAATTCAACAGGCCCTCAGACCATGGACCACCGACCCCAGCCTCAACCGCTCGAACTCGGTTGCTCCCAGCACCACTAAACTCCCGGGGCACCTTCCCGAACTTCCGGGTCAGATGACAGCACCCAGCAAGAGTGAGTACACGGGAACATGTGTTAAACTACCGAATGGGGTCGCATACGCACGAACAGTAACAAACGCATGCATAATCCCATTTATAGAAAAGCACACAAAACCGCCATGAACACGGTAAAAAACGATACTTACACCAATTCCTAACACTCGATAATTTGCATAGGAAACTCCATATGGCTACCTTCACCTTGTTTCAAACTAAATCAAGCAGTTAGTCTGGCACAATTCACGTTACAAAGCTCAGTACAATAGTGAACACCAACACCGCCACCCACTGTCAAAAGTTGCTAACTACACTAAAATCCAACCTTTTTCACTACAGATGTTACAATGGTAAATTGTTTCGCAGGGAAAATCTAGAAGTTATAACTGTGACATAAGTCTCATTTTTAACTTTGTTATAATATGTCGCATTTGTCAGACCAAGGAGAGGACTTCTCACTACCCAGCACACCAGCTAGACCACCCACACCAACCACTGCCCCTCCTGCAAGTGAAAACCAAGACCCTTCAAGTCTCTGTTCCTTAAGGTCATGGACCATCCCAAAGATCGCCTCAGAACTAAGGCAGAGGGGGATGCCATACCCAGCCACCATCAGAAAGGCAGAACTATATAGACTCATGATGTCCAATTTGGATAATTCCCCACCAGGGACCAGTACGCAAGGCAATATCAACGTTACTCTAACAGGGATACAGCCCCCAATGATTTCGATTCTGGCATCCATAAATAATTCAAACCAAAGGATGGAGAAGTTGGAATCTTCAACACCAGCTACCGTAACTCTCACAGATATCCTTCCCACACTAACCACCGATCAAACCTTCACACAGGGCAATATCACAGGTACACCGATCACACAAGCTTCTGCTACACATATCATCACACCTGCACACATGGTCCCTCCCAACATCAAGAAAGACATATTGGAGGGCAAGGATGGAAACCCAATGTCCTTATCGATAGCGTCCCAAGACATAGTCGGAAAAAAAAACTTAGAAAGATTACAAACCCGTTGTCATAGATACTATGGTGGCATTTACCTCTTTCTGCCAATTGAATCTAAAACTAGCACACAATACGATAAAACTATATCTTACAGGCATACAATACCACATCATAAACACATACCCTAGTCACAGTACCTTCATGTCTTCAAACCCAATAAAGAACATCTTAAAAGGTATCCTACGATTAGAAAGTCACAAACCCACGAAACGACAACCCATAAACGCTAACAAATTCCGAGCATTGTCCGACACACTGGATACACAATCATTCGAAACCGAAACAAGCAACACTATCAAAATCGCTACATATCTGGCCTTCAATGGGTTCTTATGTCCAAGCGTATGAACAGTAGAAAAGACTAATGATACCACATGCTAAAAACAGCTGACCTAAACAAAGTAGGAGACCACTACGTCTTGACAATACGGCAATCTAAAACAAATCAAACGGGGTCGCCTGTCAACATACCTATGTACCCCACAGGCAACAAATGGTGCCCAATTCAATTATTTATCTGAACCTAAGAGGTCAAGACAAAAACACCCTCCTACTGATCCTACACGGTAACCCACTGACAACCCCTAAATTTACAATATACATAAGAACTCTCTTTTCAAAAATAGGTTGCGATCCATCAGCTTTTACAATTCATTTAATTCGTATAGGTGCAGCAACAGCAGCATCTAGTCAAAATATACCAGTGCACATCATCAAAAGAAAAGGACGATGGAAGTCGTCAACATACAACCGATATATACCCCAACTAGAAAAAGAACTCAGACAAGTCAGATAACAAGAAAAACGACACAACTGCATGGGTTTAGTTAACAGTGAGATACGTACTAAAGTGGCTTTTGTTACATCTCTTTTTGCCCTCTTTATTTACAAGCCTGCCCGAACATCGGTTTTGGCACACCACAACCGAATTTAGTAAATATTATGGTTAGTGCTTACTCGGCTGGTTTCCCTGACCACAAATGGGAATGCAGAGCCTGGAGTTGTGGGAGGGGATGGTCCGGCCTATATAAGCCCAAACTTACCTTCATACCAGGTTGACGTTGATTAGTCACCCCACCCACCATTCCCAATATACACAAATTCCATCTTGGTGGGCCCTCTTTATTTACAGAGATAAAAAGTAGTGAAAGAAGAGAGTAAATACTCAAACTTTCCACCAGGAGTTGGTTTGAATAAATGGTGTATCAACTAAACAGTGAAATAAGATAAATGTTCAATTATAAACACCAAAACATAAAATAGGGATATCCAAAGTACAAATGCTGATTAAAATGCAATTGTGTGAAATACATCTCTAAAACTTTAGTCCATTGATAGACATGTCCATTAATAAAAGAACGTCCAAAAATATTTCAGCTTGCCATAGTACAACTTGGAATACTCCTGCTTTGAAAAAGTCAGGAGGTTTCAAGTGGCTGAAATAATATAGTATACTGCTAAATCTTAAGTGGATACAGTATATATACAAATGGAGGTTCTTACGCCTTACGCGTTTTGTGAAACAACCGTTAACTTCATCAGAGGTAAGCATCGAAGGGATTTGTACGGTTATATAGCTGCCGGGCGGGTCTTCTAATAAACACCTAACCCTTGCACTGCTGGTCATACCCTAAGTCTACTAGACCTCAACTAGCAATCTATATATCCATAGAAAATAACGCACCATTAATTTAATAATCACTGCATTACAGTTAGGAAATGTCCTCATCAATATCAGCATCTATTTATAATTAAAAGAAACTATTACGAAATATATCTACAGATTTATACAGAACATTAAAATAGCATTAAAATCCAAATGTATGCAAGAAATAAAATTGAATTAAATGCATAAATAAATGATGACATATTATCATTTAGATATACCCATAATGAATCATAAAATAAAATATCCGTACGCAAAATCACTCGACAATTCTTTAGAAAACTTGATTAGTTAAGAGTTCCAAAAAACAAATGGAAACCTAGTATGTAGAAAAAGGTTATTGTGCAGGAATGGATACAGTAAAATGACATCATCAGAAACAGAAATAACATACGGGAAAGTGTTTGTGAAGTGGCTATTGTTACAGAAACAGAGATAACATACGGGAAAGTTTTCTTTATTTACAGGCCTGCCCGAACATCGGTTTTGGCACACCACAACTGATCTTAGTAAATATTATGGTTAATGCTTACTCAGCTTGCTTCCCTGACCACAAAAAAAAAATTAAAAATATATATTTATTTATAAAATATGAAAATAGTTTTCAAAACATAATAATAATTTAAAAACCTTTTTCCAAAAATATTAAATCATTTCAAAAGCTTATCGAAAGATATTAAATTAAATTTTCAGCTCACAGCTCATCTTACATAGCACTACGTATAAAGGTTCTATAATTGTTTTTATAAAACCCATGGGCAGGGTTATCTATCCCTTTTGTACCAGTATGTCTAATTATACATCCCTTGGCCTGCAACTCTCTCTATGGGTAATTCCTAATTTTGTTAAGTGCTCTGGAGAAGAATTCTATTTAAGAACTGTTATTAAACAGTGTCATAGCAAAGAGTTTATGTTAAATCTTCACTTCCACTAGGTGGTGGTCTTTCTTAGCATGCCCTTTCCGAGGTGGACATCTGTACAATATACTCTGTAAATTTGTAGACAAGGGACTACTTCAGGAGAGCAAATTTTTACTTTAGAACATGCGTAGAGTCACAACATTAATATATTATTATTTATATAGTGCTACCATGTTATTAGCACTTAAGTTTACAAACGGAATAAAACAGAAAATAAAACAAACTATTACTAATGATAACAGCAGTGAGAGTTTAATGAGGACTTTACAATCCATAGGAAGTGAAGGTGAGTCAGGTCACCAGGTATGAAACCAATATCCAGCTCAACTAAGAGAAGATGTGTGAAAGAATCCTCGAAAACCAAAATTCGTTCATGTGGCTTTTAGGAGATTCAGATGAATCTGGTTCATGCAAAAGAAAGGCATTTTCAAAGAGGGGGAGCAGCAGGAGTAACTTAATTTTAACAGTTTTTTTTTCTTTTTCAAGAGGTGAGTGAACAGGAGGATGACCCTTCTGAACTGTCCTTACTGTGACTCAAGTTTTCTTAGACATCCCTAAATAGTTTAAGGACTGCCTCTAATAGTCCAAACCGCATGCCCCTATGGGAACCCAAATCCAATGAAACATAGAAACATAGAATGTGACGGCGGATAAGAACCATTCGGCCCATCTAGTCTGACCAATTTTTTAAATACTTTCATTAGTCCCTGGCCTTATCTTACAGTTAGGATAGCCTTATGCCTATCAAAATCAAAAAACTGGTATTCCTACACACTACTTTCCATAAGAACACACACACATTACATCCTCTACAATAACACATAACATATCCCCTACGCACATACACTTCACTCTCTTTGAGCGAAATCAGGTGTGGGACATGTAGGTGGACTTATGGGCGGGCCTTGTAGGCATACTCACGGTCAGCCCCTGGGGGCCCAGACTTTGAGCTGTGTAAGGGGTCTCAAAAAATGGAGCTACTTCCTGTTTGTTGATTTTTGTGAGCAGAGTTACAAACAGCCTCCAGAGAGCCTGTTCTACACCTGACCAGTGGAGCCAGATTGCAGCCTGAGCCCCTCATCAACCTCTTGTTCTCATCTGATGGTAGTAGTCTCACTAATCTCTAATTTACATTAAAGGGACACTATAGTCACCAGAACCACTACAGCTTGATGTAGTGGGTCTGGTGTCAATAGCCTGTTCCTGCAGACTTTTTTAATGTAAACACACTGCCTTTTCAGAGAAAAGACACTGTGTGCAGCACTGGCGTAAACTCACATGGCAAATCATATGGATGGGGCACTGTGATGTCACATGGTGGGCAGGGCATACGAGGGGGTGGCCGATTTTTGTTTGCCTAGGGCGGCAAAAATCCTTGCACCGGCCCTGATGGGAGTTATGATTTACAAGTTACATTAGTAAAAAAACAAACAAAAAAACCCCACATGATTAAGGGGGTTGGGGTGACACCGTGAATTACCGCACCGGATGAAACCAACCCTAGTGACGCTACTGACTTATCCCTCCTGGAACATCAACCCTGTTACCTATCTTAGTATCATCAGCAAAAAGACATACCTTACCATCAAGACCTTCTGCAATATCACTAATAAAATTATTAAAGAGAATGGGTCCAAGTACAGATCCCTGAGGTACCCCACTGTTGACAAGACCATGCTTTGAATATACTCCATTGGCTACAACCCTCTGTTGCCTGTCAGACTTCTATGTGCAACAGTGTCAAAAGCCTTACTGAAATCTAGGTAAGCAATGTCTACTGCAATGTACTAGTTGGAAGATAGACTATGCTATTCCAAAATTCTTTCCACCATGTCTAAAGTGACATTCCACTGCGTGCTGACATCTTTTAGTAGCTGGTGTGTGGGAAGCTCTGTTTTGTCTTATTCCTGCCTCAAGTGTTGGCTAGCTAGCCTTTACCCCATGGTGGAAATGTGTACCCTGAGATGCCACTAGTGTGCCATCAAGGAGAGGAAGACATGCTGACCAGTAGGCACACTCCAAAAATCTGTGGTGCATTAATTACCAACAGCCTTAGCCAGCTGCTCCTTCAATACTACCATGCAAGAATGGTACAGTGATGGGATTATTTATCTGCTGACAGTAGATCATGAGGGGAATACATATTCTGGAGCAAAGGCCTGTACCAGCTGCGTAAATGGATCCCCATACAGTGATCACCTAGGAATCAGGTGGGTAATTTTGCTAGCCTGCTGTTTTGACTGGACTGGAGATGTCTCTGGCATGATGAAGAATTTGACTTTCCAACTGGCCTCTGTCGACTAACATCCCCCTGCTCTGCCTAAGGGTGGCCTTGGTGTGGGAGGTAGCCGCTGATACTCTTTTTTTAAATTGCCTTTCATTGCAGTGGTTTCACCCTTCCTGCCTAAGGTTTTTGTTAGTGGAGGAGGTTGTGCTGGTGGTAGGTGGTGAGAACTGAGCAGAATCAGATAGACCTTCTGCTTACACTGGTACACACAATCACTGCTAGTCTGTATCCCTCTATTGCTTTAAGGAACACTATGGTGAATACATTCTTGACACTATAGGTCTAAATAGCTGTTTAAGAAAGATGGGGGGATGGGTCTGCGCCGATGTGTACACTGAGTGTTTAGTCCAATGGAATATATAATCGTGTCCGAGGTTCTACTTTTGGTGATATCCAGAAGGTATCGGTGTCATGGAGAGTGGTCCAAATATGTAAAAATAGAGCTCTGGAAATTGTAAGTAAGATCTCTTCTATTTTTACATATTTGGACCACTCTCCATGACACCGATACCTTCTGGATATCACCAAAAGTAGAACTTCGGACATGATTATATATTCCATTGGACTTAACACTCAGTGTACACATCGGCGCAGACCCATCCCCCCATCTTTCTTGTTCCTACCATTTGATTTCCAAGGACACTAGAGGGAGTCCTTGTTTGGGACTGCTGCCTCTCTGACTAGCGCTGACTCTACCCCCCGTTCTGCTAAATAGCTGTTTAGGCTACCACCCCCCCGCCCCCCTTACTTCCAGTTAGAAATGTGATTACTCACCTTTTTTCAGTGCCGCACGGGTTGGTCGCAGCTGGCCCCGCCCATGCACTGGCACCTTGTCATACGCTATAGTCACCAAAACAACTTTAGCTTAACAAAGTAATTTACTGCCACATAGGAGTTAAATCACTTTTGTTTCTGCAGCCCTAGCCACACCTTCCCTGGCTATGACAGGCACAGTCTGCATGAAATCAGATGTAATTTACTTTACAGTTTTTATATCCTGCTCTGTAAATTGAAGTTTAAAGGAACACTCCAGGCACCAAAACAACTTAATCTATTTCAGTTTCAGGAAGCGCGAAGTGCCGCCGGAAAAGGTCGGCACTGACTGGATGAGAGTGGTCAGCTGACGCTTTCTGTCAATCAGTGACTCCCCATTCATAGAACTGGTACATTCTTTGCAAGCCAGTTTAGTGAACGGGGTTCAATGATTGGCTGAGAGTGTCAGCTTCCCAGCCACACTTTGCACTTTCTAAAACTGTAATTTCAGAAGCTGGAAGCCATGTTGGTGGGAGCTGTGATCACTGCTGCAGGCAACTTCACAGTTAAACCGTTCGAGAACATTTTAACCCCTGAAGGTAAGAGTGCCCCTGTGGGCATCTTGGCAAAATAACAACTTTATCTAGATGAAGTTGTTTTAGTGCCTCAATGGGAATAAACTGTCCGTCAGTGTGTGCAGTTAATAATGGGGAATGTAACGCCAGAGGGATAGTAATACAGAAATAATTCAGCCACACTCCAAGCTGTTTGAATGAGATTCTCCTAAAGTAAAGATTGTCATTTAAAGCATTTCACCGTTTACCATAAAGCATTGATTAGAGCATGGGTCGTCAACCTGGTCCCTTCCGCCCACTAGTGGGCGTTTCAGGATTCCAGGTGGGCAGTAGGGATTTCAGAGATTGGGTGGGCGGGAGGGCGAGTGCGAGCCGGCAGTACCCCTGCGACCGGGTACCGCCGTCATCATTTGCAGCCCCGGCCCGCGTGGCAAACTGCCGGGGCCGCTGTCCAAGGGGTCCATCGGGTGGCCCATGCTGTGGATGTGGATTGAGAGGGGGCCCGATCAGCGCTGGACGCTTTAACAGCGCGACCGGGCCCTCTGTGATGACATCACAGAGCTGGGAGGAAGTGACTGCGCGTCACTCCTCCCAGCTAACAAACAGACCGCGTGGGAGGAACTCTGACTCCCATGCACCTGAGCCACCACTGGACCCCAGGGAAAGTCACCCTTCTGCACCTAAAAGGTAGGAAACAGGAGGGTGACCACTGGATTAGAGTATAAATGATGGATCTGCTGTGTGTTATACACATGTGACTACATGCCAGCAGCTCTGGGCCAATGGCCACATAATTCATGGTTACATTACAGTGCAACCATTTGCTTGACTCCATTGATGCAGATAAAGTTTCCTTCATCGACTTTTGGCTCTCAACCGATGATTCCCTCCGAAAAGCCTCACCTGTTGTGGATCTCTCTCTGGGCCAGCTGGCGAGAATTCGCTGAGTGATATTCAAGTCCAGACTTATACCATTAGAATGTTATTATAATTATTAATGCTCCTATTGCAGTTTATGAAGAGTTATGCCCGTTTATGAGTCCAGGAGAGGAATAAGGGAACTTGTCAGCAGTTACTGGGTATTTTAATGCCTGAATTAATATATTCTGTGTCAAGAAAATCTCTCCCCTAGTCTTCAATTAAAACCAGTCTTTTAAGGAAAGCTTATGGCCTCCCAGAGTAACCTCTACCTCACATACCTGTCTCTTGCTCTCTCCTGAAGGGCAGCACTCTACTCTCTCCTCCAGCTCTGCTTCACCCCCACTTTATTTGATTGCTATTTCCTGTCCTAATGTGTTTTATACCCCACTTCCTATAGACTGTAAGCTTGTATGAGCAGGGTCCTCTTCCTCATATTGTTTCTGTAAGTTTTTGTAATTGTCTCATTTATTGTTAAATCTCCCCCTTCTATAATATTGTAAAGCGCTACGGAATTTGTTGGCGCTATATAAATGGCAATAATAATAATAATGAAATAAGATATATATTTTTTTGTAGCTGGTGAGTGCAGTCATATATAATACTAAGTAGCAAAAGTTCCAATAGACTCATTGTGGAGAAGAGTCAGAAATAAACGTCTTGCAGCCATTAGTCTCCGATAATCCCAATATTCTGAGTGAGCTTAGTCTACAGGTAGGGGCACTGTCACCATAAAGACCTCCTTGCTTATCGAAGTCAGCATGGAGCCTGAGGTCAGCTGACCTTTTGCAGTTCAAGGATGAATGAAACTCCTCATCAAATGACAACAGTAGGAGTGTATCTAAAGGAACACTATAGTATCAGGAATACAAACATGCATTCCTGACACTATAGCTGTAAAAACACATTCTAGGTCCCAGGCCCCCCTTTCCTCCTGTTAAAACATATTTTACTCACCTTATTTCCAGCGCTGTGACGGTCTCTCGCAGCTGGCTCCGCTTCCTTGGCTGAGGTCATCAAGGTTTGAGCCATATGCTTTTGAATAATGAAAGGTTACACATTAATGTTTTTTTGTGTTTTTTTTATCAACACTGGTGTTTTTGGACCTTACTACTGACATATCACAGAAATAAATATGTTTTATGGCATTTGATTTGCTGATTGTTATATTTTTATTGACACTGTGTTACCTGAATTATGACTTCTTATTTAATGGAGTGGAAGGGAAGTCACCATGTGATAGATCAGTCAGTATATCCCTCACTGAGCCTGCTCCTTATAGGAATTACACTGATCATGGGTTTAACCCTGTCATCGAAGCACACATCTTCAGTTGTCTTGCTGTATAGTCCCACCACTCTGGATGTCATTCTATGCAGAAGGGACCGTTCTGATATTCAACCTGTCACTAACAGAGCTAGAAGATTACACATTTTTGGCTAAGTGCACCATACAAGTGATTTGCCTGTGGTGTGTCCACTGAATAGATCGCCATAAAATTGATAATGAACTATCTGTGTGACCATTATATCTGCAGCCGCACAGATTGACTAGTGTGCCTCAATACTTGCCATGTGAATCCCTTGGCCAGCGATGGTGCCATAAGTACTGTAATTGGCACAATGTACTACACGATATGCTTAATGCTGATGATGCGGCTCAGGGGACACATTAAATTGAGCAGCAATAAGCTGCTCAGCTGACAGACGTGTAAGCACATGTGTTATTGGTCGGTAATGGTTTTACAGGAGCTCTCATTACCCCGCTGTCAGTATACTGATTATATTTTCTGATATCTCGTTTATTACCTCTAATGTAAACATAATTAAAACATACCCGGCATTTTTAATGGAGCAGTGGCCAAATAGAATGGAATGTCAGAGTCCTGATCAACAAACTGGGCATGTGGAACATATTAATAAAGTCATCACAGATTTAGTAAAGTGTCTGTTCTGAAATGTGACGCAAAAAAAGGAGTCACCAATGTTCGGTGCCTGCTAGTTTTACTGGTTTCCATGTTGATTGCCCTACTTGGATTCTAAGTTTAGACAATTTTTTTTAGAACAGAATCTACCCCAACTGTCTTCAATCTAAAAAGCTAGTTCAAAATGTTGAGAAAAAGACTTCCTATACCACACGGCTATTAAACTGCATCAAGCAACATTTACCTATATGATATACAGTGCCCATCACACACACACGTGGAGTATCTGTAACTCACCCAAAACAACCTTATGACATGTAGCATTCACAAGAATGTCACAGCCAGTATCACCCAATGCATCCAGGGGTCACCTACAAACCCCAGCTTACTCAGCCTTAGCTGTACTAAAAACTTTAGAAGATTATCCATGTTAGAGTCAAGGTATAATTCACCCAACACGCTAACTATAGGACTAAAGGACAACTAGCTAGACGTATTACTGGTCCTTACAGTGGCCGGACTTAACGTGAGGAGAAAATAGGAAAAAACAGAATGGTCAGACGAGCCAAGGTCAGGGTAGGAGAAGTACGGATAAACGATAATCAAAGCCAAGGGTCAGGAAAACCAGAAATACGGAAAATCAGAGACAAGCCAAAGTCAGATACCAGGAAAAGACAAGTTAACAGAACGCACTCTCGGGCTACAATAAGCCACGACAGGGTAAGGAAGTGATGTAAGAGGGAGGTATAAATAGGGCTAGGAGAGAGCTGATAAGAGGGAACAAAATAGGGCAGTATATAAATAGAGTACCAGTTCATAGGTAAAACATGGTACTATCACTTTAAGGAGCCGGAGAGATGCCGCACAACCCTAGCGCGTGTATGCACGCGCGCCCGAACGTGTTCCCGGTCACACGCGTGCACCCGGACGCGTGCGCGTCGTCAGCAGAGCCTGGAGGAGCAGTGCGGACGGCGGGACCGGAGCAGCGCAGGCCGTGAGGAGGTATGACAGTTAGTGGGACATGCAATGGACTGTTAATTCCATCAACTTTAGACATGCTTCATCTGGGTAATTCCACAGTATCACCAATAATAATGTCCAGCTGTGTCCAGTCTACAGCATTTCCTGAGTCCTCGAGGGTTAGGGCCTACACCCTGGTTATGGCAAGAATATGTCAATTATTTTGAACTTTTACATTCCGAAGTTAACTTTTTGAAAGTGATTCATCTCAGACAGTAGATATTACTTTTTTTTAAATTTGGGTCATGGGACCCAAATTACCCTACATGAAAGATATGACCAGCTTCCCAACACCTTACTTCATTCCTGAGAGATTTGTTTTGTTGCAAGTGTGGGAATACCAAGCAAGGATGCTGGATCCTCCACAGATCTTCTCACACACGAATAAAGAAACAATTAATGTATTCATTGTGTTAAGCACAAGAAGTTGTCCTTTCCATTCAGATGTCACTCACAGTGGCTGATAAGAAGAGTCAGAGGTTGGAAATGAATCAATATTCCAGTTTTTCCCAGTTTTGCCATTTTCGTAGTCACTTAAACAAAACAAACTATTCCTGATATGTCATGTGTGTATTTTCTTATTATAAAACATATAAACATGCCATGCGATGTGTTCACTTTAAGTTCCAGGTCAACCCTTGCATGCTGTGACCAGGCATTAGAATGGCTGCAGTTATGTGCGGCACAATGTTTACGCGGGCAGATAATTGTATTTTCAGTCCTGATGACAGACTTGAGGTCTAAAATATTTGCAGATTGTTAATTACTGGAAAAATACTTTCAATGATTTTAGTTATTAGATGGCATTTATTGAATGCCATACTGAAAGTCTGAAGTCAATTGCGGGATGCCAGAGTGCACGTGTAACCAGCTGCCTATAGCATTAACAGTTATGAGCATTTCATAGTGAAAAAAAGACTCAAAACCTTTCTTTTCAATCTGATTTTATAGTGCAGTAGAACCAGTTACTACCGATCTCTAATCTGGAAAGGTTGCAGCCCAATAGTCAGTGATTCTGTGATTAAATAGGAAAGTCCAATTGGCAAACCCGGCAGAGTAGTTAGATGGCAGAAATACTTTGTGAGTATAACAGCAATTACTTGCTGTAGTGTACTTCTAATATTGGGTCCTGGCGGCAGTGCACCCAACACCAGGAGGCCAAACACAACGTGAACTGAGGGCAAATCACACAAGTGATCAATAGGGGAACGAAGGTGGAAAAGAAGAGAAATAGAGTAAGACTGAAAAAACAATAAAGAACGGGTACAGTCAAAATGTATAAGAAAGTATAAATAGGGAGCAGAAAAGAAAAAGAGAGTCCTGAAATGGACAAAGTGGGCAGGAGGGAAATTAAAACAACGGAAAGGGATGGAGGAGGACAATGAAAGGAAATGGGAATTTGAATTCTGGAAGAAAATGAATGGTCACCTGCAAGTGATTTTCGAGGCCCGCGATATCTTATGGGAATCTTTTTTTAAATCATTGCTCCCCTTTGACTACGAATTGTATTGTAGGATTCATTGAGCAGTTATATGGTTTGACACATTAAAACGAGAAACAGAGCTATCACATGTGTCAAACGGCTCAGTGGTAAGAGGTTACAAGTGATGTCATAAAGATTTACAGCAAACGATTCGCTACAGATCTGGCATATCTATGGCTTCCCTTGGATTCCCATTGACGAAGAAACTGGATGGCTGTCTGGCAGATTAGCCCTGGATGCAGACACTGCTCACATCTGACTGTAACGTCCCAAAATATCCAGATAATGCGTTTCCTATTTCTACTAAAACCAGCTTATCCACAGGCCTACTCGCCTATTAATATTAGCCAAAGATACAGAGGAGTTGGTTTAATCCCTGGGTTTATTTCTGGCAGTCTGGAAGCCTAATTTTAGGACTCTGGGTCACAAGTGTAGCGCTGGCATTGCCTCATGAGCTAATAAAATATTCAACATCAAAAAGAGTATTGTGAACTCGGCATTCCTTCCACTCCTAGCACACGAGAGCTTACAAGTTTAATAAGGGTCAGCTGAACAGCTGAATGTGATCGTCTCGGTTCAACATAAACAAAAATACATAAAGATACAAAGATTCAAAATGGGTGAAACGCCGAATTATTAAACTTGTGATGGAGTAGATAAAGTAATCAATATTAACGTAGTAAAATGTACTGACAATATTGTCTCTTTTTTTCCCCCTTTTCTAGTTAAAGGGTTACTCCAAGCACCATGATCATGTCAGGTATTTGAAGTGGTTATGGTGCCTGTTGTGCAGTATTTGATATAAAACACAGCACATATGGCGTTTAACCCGTCCGCTGGCTAATGTCAGTGAGTTACATTCAGTCTCCCTGGTTTGTATAAATCTGTTTCCAAGAGGTTTGACATATACAAGGCTCTCCTAGAATCTAGTGCTCGTCGGCTGCAGTTCGTCTAACGTGGAAGTGGATTTCCCCATTCAGCTTCAGACCGCAATGATAGACTATGGACGCGGCGGGGGAAGTGGGGAGGGCAGTGAGCATTTTGAATTAATTGTCGTGATCTATGAAAATAGCACAGTTACTTTGTAAAATGAAAACTGCAACTGTCCTCAGAGTGTTCTCGCTGGTCTCACGTCCCGCCGTTTCTGATAAATACTCCTTTCTTTTCAAGCTGTGCCCCCTTCTGACAGTAGCTTGTGCCCCATATTATTTAATGACAAACCACGCCATGCATTGTCCTCTCATAATGGTGCTTGTGTGCGTCATCCACATGCGTGTGTCCTTGTGTCTGCTGTGTATTCTGATAAATCCTCATTGCTCGTGTGCTTTGGTGTGCTTTCAAATTCAATATGAGCTATTCTGATTCCTGGTTCCCTGTTCTGACTTTGTATTTGACTGCATTTCATTATAGCACGCTTAGATCCAGTTTATCTCTTGGTTTTTCTCGTATTGTCCTTGGAGGTTTTCTATAAAGTCCCCCCACACTAAGGAGCCCTCATAGTATCTAGCCTGTCCAAAGTAACATCGTCATTATAGAAACTGTACAGAAACTTGATTTGCCACGGCAATGGACGGTTTGATGCATGTAGAAATATGAATAACGCCATTATTCCTCCCTGCTGCTGTAGTCCTGACCTCATCTTAGCAGATTGTACCATGTGGCTGTTTTATGGTCGTTTCGGTATAAAATGGATGATGTGGGTCTACACTGGTTAATTTGAACTTGAATTGTATTGGTTTTCTGTAATTTTCCTTTCACACGCTTGTTCTAATGACGTATCTAAACATTTGCGATTAGATTAGTTATCACAAGGTCAGTCAGCTCCGAGAACCTTCTTTGGGTGTCTGAGAATCAGACTTGTGTTGTAAGAAGCCAAAATATGTTTTGTTTTCTTATTAGTTTCGAATTTTGATCTCATACTTACACACGAAGGTTAGCTTTAAAATCACGGTGACTAGATCCTTACGTGGTATACGCAGAATGCCTTATGTTGATTAGGATAATACGCTTACACATTGAAATGTATTAGCAGAATGAATTACACATCTACAGAATGTATCAACAATTGGAGCTTTATCTCTGTGGATAGATAATGGATCTGCAATTGGTGTGGGTATATTATATTTTACTTACTTTTCTGACAAGCATTTATAGCTTAACGACTACTCTGCTTTTTGGGGTTTGTAACTTTTGCTAATTTTTTATAAATATATAAAAGAAATTATAAGTGGATTTTCTTACTTCCATTTTCTGAAAATATTGTAAGGTAATTGCTTATTCTAGTATATAACAAAATAGGACAAACTCCTATAAACAAAACATTAGAGTTTAAAGCTGGTGATGGAAGCCTCCATTACCCTGACACCTGGAGGCCAGCCTTGCCCCACTGACTAAGGCCTAGAAAGGTGAGCAAAAGGGGGCAGCTGGGACTACTTTTTGCCCCTGGTAAGGGACTCTAGGAAGAGGTAAAGGGGATAATATTTTGGTGAAGCTCGAATGAGACATATGAACTTGTTTAGAAAGTTGTGTCTATGCTCTGACACAGGAAGATGGTTTTCATGTCACAGATATTCAGACTGATAAGATATGGGTGCTGCATGAGACATCCGATGACAGCACAATTTACACTGGTTCTCCGCTGGTATCTAAATAATGCCTTTAAATCCTGTGTGAGAGATTTATGGCAGTTACGGCAAGAGAACTGTTTGCATATTATCTCATCATGAAATGATGGTTATAGAAACAGAGTATGCATGAAAGGCTTCCAGTTACAATTCCACGAAAGGCATGGGGTACCAGGATCGACACGCAGTTTGTCAGCCATGCACTATTTTTATAAGTAAAATCCTGTATCACCTGAATAATAAAATTATCTAGAAAGTGAGAGGTTCTGACATAGCGCTGATCCATTACTTGTGACCTGTTAACGTAAAATGTAAATTCAACAGAAACCGTTAACCCATGAAATGCAGGGGATACACATTTAGTGCTCTGAGCATTTACCAATAATTCCATTATCATTTAATATGTGGTGCCATCTATGCCCCCAATATGCCCTATCATGCCACTGCTGCCCCCTATGAGCTTTGGCATGTTATCACTGACGCCTGTGTAGTTTACTGTGCCATGGCTGACCTCTATATTTCTGTCTGCTTACTGCCCTGTGTGCCCTATCAAGTCATTACTGCCCCATTTGTACCCTGATTTGTCATTACTGTCCTTTGTGTGTCCTGACATATTTTTACTTCCTTATGTGTGTACCCTGATATGTCATTACTGCCCTGCGTATGCCCTGACATAATTCTACTGCTTCCTATGTGCCCTGACATCATTTTACTGGCCCATGTGTGCCCTCATTTGTCATTACTGCCCTCCATGTGCCATGACATCATTTTACTGCCGTCCATGTGCCTGATATTGCATTACTGCCCTCTGTGTACTCTATTATGCCATGGCTACCCTCTGTGTTACTGCCTTCTGTGTGAGATGTCCTTACTGCCGACTGTGTCCTTTATTATGTCATGCATGCCCTCTATGTTTCTGGCTGATTTAATTGCCCTGGATGCCCTGACACTTTTACTGATCCTGCATGCAATGTCATGCCATCTGCTCCTCTGGTATGCCTATTGTATAATAATATAAGTCCTGGCCCACTTTCTCCCTTTCCACCGAACATGGGCCATTGGTTTCCCTTTTCCTCTTTCTCATAGTTACTTCATTCTGTAGTTTTCTCCATCCTTTCCTACGTCTTATTCTGTTGTCTACTCATATTTGTTCCTAGGCCACTTCCACCCCCCTCTACTTTCAGTCCTTCTTTTCTATCTCTGTGTTTTGGTTTCTCCTCTAACTGGAATATGGTCTATCATGTGTTACATCACTCTCTCTGTCTTCCACCTTCTCAATGCTTCTGCCCCTGGTCTTTCCATCCTTCCTCACCCTTTTTTCAATGGTATTTCCGTACTTCCAACTCTACTCTCTATATATTTCTTATTCACCCATAGATATGTCCCTTTCTTTCTTCTCCACCGTCCTCTGAACCCCAGTTTCCTGGTCTTCCTTTGCTTCCTCGCCCATGTCTTTACGTTTAAGTCCTTCTTCCCCAATTCTGCATCCTCCTCTTCATCATGTTTCTAACATTGTCTCTCCCTTCCCTCTGGTTCGCCCCAAACGACGTGGCCACTTCTAGGGGCAGTTTTATGCTGCCTTCATATAAATGCCGGCATCACCTCCCACAATCATTATGGCTAAATTGCTGATCCTAGTTAAAGAGTGGCCACCTCTACCCATTCCTCACTGTAGCTACCCACCTCCATATAATGATGTGGCTGTCACAGTTCAGATACCCCTCATTGTAGACTATAAAAGAGAACGAGATGCAAAGATGGAAGCTAGGTGACTGTGATAAGTCTACTAAGCTATTTGGGGATGGATTTAAGTTGCCAAAATGTGCAGATATTTTAACAGATATTTGTACTTCTCCTGCTCTATGGACCTTGGATTGTTCCTGGCATTTGCTTGATGATATGGGTATGTTGTTGGATTAATAGTTTTAGATTTCAGTCCCCCCTTTGTTAATGAAAAAATAAAAATAATACAAATATATATATCTGTAATGCAGCACTGGGACAGTCTCCTAGCAGCAACCTGATCTGTCCACAATGAGATCACCATGTTTGATGATCTCTGATCCAATCCAATCAATGCTTCTCAGAGAGAAGAACTTGCTACATTCTGTGTCATCAAGTTGTGTGTGTTACTGCTGTACTGAAAACCTTTAAAAATCGAAGAGTCATTCTGACAGCCACGAGATGCATGTTCTCAGCCACACATAAATGATGCCATCTCACACAAACAGCAATATTTTTTATTGCCAGATAAGAGAGAGACCATGACCACTTCATTAAGAAGTAGTTACGTTGGTGCGTATTTTATGCGTTTATATATTTTTCTCCGGCTGATACTTTCAGCCAATCAGCGGCGTCTCTGTCCGAGCTTTCCTCTTTCAAGAAATGGGCAGACAGGGGAAGAGATAAAGAGAGCTGGATTCAAGACTTCAGGGGAGAACCGTTCAAGACTTTAGGGTTGAACCGTTCAAGAATTCAGGGTTGAACCATTCATGAATGGTTTAAATGTAAATGTAAGCTGGCAGCAGGGACCATCTGACGACACTAACAAATTTATTCTGATGAAGTTGTTATGGTTCCCGGAATGTTCCTTTAATGAAAATGATGGTAAATGTAGCCTAACAATAGCTGGGAGCCCTAGTTGATGGCAGAATCACAGAGCTACACATTAAGGGGATATTTGTCTGGCCAATCATACCGTCTGCTTACCATCGAGCAGCAACTCAGGGCTGACACCGAATATCTGCTGTCATTAACATTGAGCGTTACTTTGAGAAGGAGCATCAATGCTTCACGACTTATAAATCATTATCTTCTGACAGGTTTATGCATCATTGAATTTTATTATTTAGCTTATTATGTCCTGAAATCAAATATAGAAAACAAACAATAAGAAAAAAACGGAGGGAAGAGCAGTGGAAAGACTTAACTCACAGGCTCGGAAGGCACTTGGCAGAAGATAAAAAAGATGGCAAGAGGATATCTTGGTTTACAACTTGGAAACTTAACTTGATAATTCACCAAAGGTCAGATCTGCATAGCTCGGGCATAGCTCGGTATATTCCGACTATGCACTAAGAATGCAACATCTGAGCTGTAATTACAGCGCACAATAATTCATTTTATATCATTTATACGGTCACCATATTTTCACTTAAAGAAAACCCACAACCCCCCATGTATTATTTTGTTTCCTTAAAGGGACATTCACTGCCAAAATATAAAACAAATACAATAAAAATTGCAGGTTAGTAGATACACCCCAAATTAAAACATGCATTTATTTAATTATGCATTTTTTTCATTGGGGTTATATCTAAAAACAGCTTGCAAAAGCTGCAGATGCCTTGTCTGTAGCCTTTGCAAGCCTTCCCCCCTTCTAACCCTGCTGAGACTTTCTGTGTGAGAAGCATGTACAAGGCAGGTGCTCTGCCTCTTGAGTATATCTCCATTGAACTAAACAACTAGGATGTTTGTAAAAGGCTAGACATTATTCAGCCCCCTGGCTCCACTTTGCCCCCCCTTAAAAAGGTAATAAACTATTTATTCCAGCGCAGCGCATGTCAGCCGCGCTCTGGTTCTGCCCACGATCTAAGTCGATCCAATGCTTTCCTCGGGTGCTGTGGCTCTTTAAAAAAAAAAATATATATTCTTTATTTTTGAAGCACATTGTCAGATACATTGTGGAGTTAAGACATTTAACGGGTTACATGAGTTGATGCAGTGACCTAGTGGTAAAGAGGATTTGTTGTGTTTTTTTTGTTTTGTTTGAACATAAGAAATAAGCAGGCTTATCAGAGATGTCAACATGGCGTCTAAACAGGAGTTAGTCAAAACAAGGTAGCGTATACATAAGCTAGCATAATATTTTTAACTAGAGATGCGTACAGCTAGTTTAATGACATATAACTAGTCAGACATGGAGATGCGAGTCAGTATTAATTTAAGTTGACATGCTAATAAACCGTGACAGGCTGATATTCCACTGGGTACCACCCACTTAGATAAAATTAAGAGAACAGGATTGAACTCCCTGCACCCTGCACCCTGCACCCTGCACCCTAAGCTGCACCTAAGCTCCTTGTGGCAAGTATACCACTGGAAGTGATGTATACAGGAGAGATCCCCGCAGAAGGTAAATAACATAGATCAGCAGTGTAGAGAAAACAAAAATAAGAAGGGCTAACCAGCTGAACATAAATTTAACTAATATAACCAGAGTATGTCCTCTGGGCACAAGACACAGAGTAGAGTAGGTAGTCGAGTGTCTCTGTAAGACAGGGTAGTGTGCCAATGAGCAGTTTATCCATGCCCCATGCTGGTCATGTTGTGCCATCTCGTCCTGTTTCATGTATGGCAGCGTCATTCGCCTCTCCCAGTCTTGAGCTCGGATGTGGTGTAGTGGGTGGTCGGCTGGGGGCCTAGAGCTGGACGTGTGTCTCGTGCATTCTCAGCCCGGTAGAAGAGCAGCTGATCAAGACTTTGCCAGGGATTAGGCCGGTGGCAGCCCGGTGCCAATGGACCTCCCTGCAGGGTGTGGCACTGCCATGCTGGGTGCCATGTCGCCTGGCTAGAGGCTTGGGTAGGTAAAACCCATAGCTGGTTACATGTGTTGCTGGGGCCAGGAGTTTACTCAGTCCCTTTGAGGCAGTGAGGGGGTTCTCAGGTGGCCGCATGGCGGCGAGTCAGTGCGGCAGCCATTTTAGATTCGGGGCATTGGAGTGCGCCCTGCAGGCCTCAGTGAAGATCGCCTCGGTACCCTCCAGTGGAGACCGGGATAACCCCCCCCCAGGGTCCAAAGGGGGGGAGGGGCCTGGGAGATGTGTCACAGAGCCGTTGTGTGGCAGCCAGGTAAGTAAGCAGAGCGGGGGCCGTTCATCCCACCTCTCTCCCAAGAGAGCCGCAAGTTCCAAAGCCTTGTACAGCCCGTGGGGCCCCAAAACTCACGATCTCAGAGCCTGCTGTTGTGCCAACTTCAGCTCAAGCACAGTGCTGTTACCCTCCGGCTCGGATTAAGGCTGTGAGCCTAGATTATCGGTCGAAAAGGCCAATTTCTGCAGGAGCCTCTCCCGCATGCGACCAGTCAGCATGGCGGGCAGCCCTGCTGTGGCTCTTTTAAAAGCACAAAAGAGCCCCCTTCCTATCAGCAGCATATGAGGAAGTGACAGCCTGGCATTTTGTGCCAGGGATTGGGGGGCAGGGTCTGGGGGGCCCACGCAAATGCTTGCCAAAGGTCCAATCAATATTAGAGACGGCCTTGGTAAAAGTGCTATTGCAGGTGACTGACAATGTTTGTTTGGTATAAATATCACTGTCACTGGGTGTCATATCCCAGAAATAACTGAACATTGAGATCAGACCAAGAAGTACTAATACATAAAATGTTTCTAGTAAAGTGAAATACTGTAGCTGAGGTTACTTCCCAGCAGGGTGAAGATTGAATGTGTTATTAAAACCTGATAGCCATCACCATAGATAGATTATTTATAACACACAGAGAGTCATTATGTTAACATATTCCTTTCCTAACAGAGATTCAATGCACGTGTTGAGTTAAAAAAGTTACCTTTTAAAGAAGGAACTCATGTTCTGTTTAAAATGGAATAGAATTATAGTGCCAGCGTAAGGTGTCCACATGGAATACATGGTGTATCCCTTAACTCTCATCACTGTCAGCCAGTTCACAATATCTTGAAAAAGGAACCCTAACCACCCCCTAACTCTAGGTAACCGTAACCTCCTTAATTCTAGACATAGTCCTCTCCTCACCCTAGGACCCCTATAGCCCAGAATTTTGTAAGTCACATTCTTCATCACGTTGAAATCACAAACATCTGAAGAGTCTGTGCTAGATACGCTGTGATCTCTGGATTCTTTGATCTCTCAGCTGCAGTCAGCATATGTTTCAGGTCCAGCCACTCAGTCCTGTGTTTCTGCTGCTGCCATTCATGCTGACTGCCATGTCTATGCTCCCATTGGTGCCAGCTTGTGTATCAGTCTTCCATTTACATCCAATCGATGTATACTGCATCACTAATACTGTCGTCCAGTGTCCCAGCTGCCCAGTGTATCATTCATTCAGTATACCGTGTTTCTAATGCTGCCACCCAGTGTCCCAGCTGCCCAGTGTATCATTCATTCAGTATACCGTGTTTCTAATGCTGTTGTCCGGTGTCCTAACTCTCTTTGTTTGCTAAATGCTAGATTATAGTTTGCTAATTCCATTAACCCCTTAAGGACCAACCTTCTGGAATAAAAGGGAATCATCACATGTCACATATGTCATGTGTCCTTAAGGGGTTAAGGAAGTCAAACTATACTTACACTCATTTAGGTGACCCTTCCTGTTGTGTACCAACAACTCTGTCTACTGAATGCGTAATAATCTGGGAGAGAGTTGGGCTCCTTGTTTGGCTAGAGTGGCACCGATGAGAATGGGACGTTCTCTTTATTACTGGCAGGGGAGTGCTGGCAACTTGTGGATTGGAGGGCAAAAAAAAGAGTGCCATTTTACCAACCCACCCGCTGACATCAGAGACACAAGTATACAAGCAAAATGGAGATACAGGAAAACTGAATGGAAAGAATTAACTTCATTTAGATGTGAAAAGTGGTTAGAGTGTATCCGGGGAGCAACTACCCGGCCCACTCGATACTTGGACATCATTAATTCATAAGGGAGATCTCCCCAACCAGGCAAGCATTTAGTAAAAGGAGTTCTGCGTTAAATGCATAAACCTTGTATATCATGCCAATGATTATTAAATACATAAACCTTGTATACCATGCCAATGATTATTAAATGCATAAACCTTGTATATCATGCTGTCACGAGGTGTAAGCCCAACATGCAGAGTCTAGGTTATCAGCAATAAACTTGGACTGGCATAAACGTATTAACGGGCCTTAAAAAAGCAAGAAATAGTGTACCTGGGAAATATAAGTAATAAACTATAAGTACGAGAATTAATGTCTAAGTCTACAAGGAGAATATCGATCAAAGTACTCTACTGATAAAACTGAAGAAAAATAAATACATTTTATTATGAATACATATAATGCCAAAGAAAACCAAAAGTGCTAATGTACACACAAAAAAAGAAAAAAGTGAAGCTAAAAATAGGTGCTAAAACCATTACCCTAGATAGGAGTAACCTAAATGCTATAAAAACAAATGTTCCAATGGTACAGACTGAATAGTCCGTTTGACACTGCGTATGAAATCTGCAGGTAAGGATATGCAAAAAGGTATCTTAATATCGATTCCCAAATGCTATCTCTACTAATAATAACCTCCCTTCCTATTACTTCATATAGAGAGATCCTTATTGGTGCTAGAGACACTGGGTAAGGGATATTACTATGTGCAAAAACGATAGCAGACACTATGGTAATGTCACGGTAGTTTACCCCAACTCGCAAGATTTAGTCCAACAATTGACAAAATAGAGCAGATACGTCTTACAGGACCTTAGAATGGCCGGACTCGACGTAGAGCAGAGAAATACAGAGTCAGGAACGATCCGAGGTCAAGGGTACAAAGAGACAGCGAAAACAAGAACTAGCCAAGGTCTGGTACACAGTAATCAGTAAGCCGGCAAACAAGACAAAACAGGGATAAAGAGATAAACGGAGTCAGATACAAAGCCAAGGTCAAGTACGAAAAATCACAACTGAACAAAACCAGCGCTAAAGGTAACTGAAACAGAAACCACGATAGGGCAGGGAGTTAAGGGATAGGTAAGTATAAATACCCTAGCATTTAATTTGATTGGCCCCTGTCATATCCACACCCCCAAAATGTGAGTGTATGGGTAATGTGGGATGACAGGGGCCAATGGGAGACCGTTTTAGTTTTCGGCTCCCACTTTCCCTTTAAGAGCGTGGCCAAGACGCGCGGCGCGCTATTGGAGCTAGGCGGGACACGTGACCGCATCCCGTGGTCAGTGCCCGCCGTCATCTGAGCCCCGAGCGAGCCACGCGCAGCGGGAACTGAGGACCTCGGCCGGCCCCCGGATAAGGTAAGTACCGCTACAGGTAAGTATAATGAAGAGATGCAGGTAAAACAGATTATTAGTCACAGCCTTCTGTCGCTCAACTGATGTAGCCTTCTATGCCCGATAAGTGCCTATCTAGGCGCTAAAACACTGCCAGTATTGATAACCTGTGGGAATGAATATCGATCTCAGGATCGGCAAACAGACCACAGGTAATTCGGTATGTACAAATATGTGCCGGCTAGTATGTTCAAATAACCATAATCTGGGGAGCCTAATACAAGTTATAATTACTTGGTAAAAGGAGGTTACTGATGAGTCTTAAAGGCACTAGGCACAACGTATCCATATGTTCTTCACGAGTAGGCGATCTGTTAAATGGTTACAATTAGACACTCGATACAAACTGTATCTAAGAGAGAAAGTTAGATAAAAGCGAACTAGCACTTAGCAAATACTAGGGCTGAAAATATCCCGTGCTTATTATTCTCCCTGTGCCTTCAAGGGCACCTGTCTCTAGTCACCAATTACTGCTAGGTACTAAATCCTAATAAACAGAAATTATAATGGATGAAAAATAAAATAAATATTTAAACTAAGTAGCGTGGTCGCAAGTCCATGTGCTGAACTCTAAAAACCATAAGAGTGGCTCACTGCAGACCCCAAATTATTAGGATTTAGTACCTAGCAGTATTTAGGTTACTCCTATCAAGTGTAACGGTTTTAGCACCCATTTTTAGCTTCACTTTTTTCTTTTTTGTGTGTACATTAGCACTTTTGGTTTTCTTTGGCATTATATGTATTCATAATAAAATTTATTTATTTTTCTTCAGTTTTATCAGTAGAGTACGTTGTCTGATCGATATTCTCCTTCTCGTGCTTATAGTTTATTACTTATATTTCCCAGGTACACTATTTCTTGCTTTTTTACGTTACATTTGGGGTTATCCCCCGTTCTCTCAGTTGACCTTATTTGGCTCTGTCTGTTTCTCCTTTTACTTTAAATATTAACGGGCCTTAGTGTGATTGGAATTAGGAAATGTGGTCAAATACAAACCTATAGGCTTAATAGCAAAAAAGAGAACTAGACGAAGTCAGGTACAAGGTAAATCAATCAACCAGGTAAACAGGACAGGAAAGGGTTACAGAGAAACTCCAGGCCAAGGACGAAGCCAAGGTTAATGCCAGAAATAACACTATGTATCAAGGAACGCACTAAAGGGTACTGAATACAGAAACCACGAGGTTTAGGGCACAGCAAACAGGGCCAGAGAAGCTTAAAAACTGTTGTATGTGTTTTGATTTGTCCATGTCATGCCTGCGACCCCAAAATGTAGGTGAACTGGGGCGCCAGACTGACGAGGTCCAATTTGAACCGATAGTGACTCCACACCTCCATTGTCCCTTCAAGAATGTGCTCTGGACACGAGCAGTTTCTTTACTTTGTGATTCGTGTGAATGGTGTAGTGTGCATGACCTTTGGAGTTTCCTGAACTGCCCGCTCACACTGACCATCATAGAACAATGGACCCGATGAGCCATATGTGCCTCCAAAAAGCCTGCCAGTGCCATCTCTCTGCCCCCAGCAGCTCTCTGCCATCATTCTGCTTCCAGCATCTCTGTGCCATTCCTCTGCCCCCAGCATATCTGTGCCATCCCACTTCTTCAGCAACTTTCTCAGCTACCCTGAGCTGGCATTAGGAATCCAACGGCATCATTGCCAGTATATTTTGCAGATGGCAAGTAGTTAGCCAGCTGCCTCTGTGGGGAGGGCAAGTAGTTAGCCAGATGCCTGATTGCATCCCCTGCACTTGCTTTGCACCCCGATGCCTGGCATACCCAGGGCTTACCCCAGAACCCAATACAATACAATACACAAGATCCAGCGCACTCACCTATCCACTAGACATCACGTAAAGTTACGCACCTGACGTCACGCACCCGAGAAAGCTCCTCCCCCTGGAAGTTTGAGGAAACAGACGGCCAACAGACGGCAATTACGGCGGCGAATCCGCAGAGGGACAGGTCGACACCCTTATGCTGTATGCTACCGAAGGCTCTGTAACTGAATACTAAGTGTGGAGGAAGGTGATATATTGGTGCTGTGCTGGGCAATAAAGATTTTGGAATATTTTTTCGTCTGTGCAGTCCTACATTTGAAGAAGCTGTTAAAGCTAGAGCAGGCTTATTCTGCTCTACTTTTGTGAGTGCAATATTTGGCATTTATTATCTATACTACTATTTTAATACGGTTTTACACTATTGGTTTTTTTATGTCTCTTTTCCTTTCTATGTATATTTGGAGTTGAGAGGCCATATGTATGTATAATATTTTATACTGATATTCTACACTTTAAGTGCACTTTGTATCACTTTGCACTTTATCAATTTGTTTGCACTTAGTTGCACTTTATATATTTTTGGGTCTTAAAGACACAGCGCACCTTATTATTTTTAAGTATATTCACTATGTAAAGTGTTTGGAGGAGTTTTACACTTGTTTTTGGTGCAGCTCTTTTTTATATTAACAGGTTGTTTTGTTTTATTTTAGACGATTTTATTACGAGCGCCTACTTTTTACTTGTTTTCTGCCTATACATTCATTGGCATAGTGTGGTGTGATTTAGTTCCACAAAAAATGTAATCAATAAGTGGATACAACATAAGCAAGTCCCAAAGCTGCTCTCCCCAATCTTTTGTTAGTGAAGGCGTCCTGTCGAGTGTCATGATGGAGGGGACCATTGAAGAGGCTGGTACTTCTACGCAATAAACTATCTAATATCACGCTATGCTAAATGTATAAGCTGGTAGTATAACAAAGTAATGGGGAACGTTTGTATGATTGTATCACAATTGGAATATGTGTAATATATCTGACCTGTTTCACATGAAACTCATGTTCTGAAGTATGTAATGTCTTCCAAAGTGTTTTCAGGGTATTTTGGGATGGTCTTTAGTATGGATAGCATCACCCAAATATATGGAGCAAAGATCTAAGGATTCTTTTAGATGGTTACAAGTGACAGTGCAATGTGACTGATTCTTATTTAGGGCTGGGCTATTATAATCCATGCGTATCACACGGCTCATCTTACCCGTACCCATTACCAGCTTAGTCACAGATGCTCCATGAAGAGCAGAATCAGTGTACAGTATGTCAGGCTAGTCTGCGCTAAAATGATTTCCTTTCTTTGTTATTTTTTGGTCTACAATCCCATTTACTAGAGGGCCTTGGGAAAGATGTAGCTGGGTCTGTAGGTTTGAAGGACCCTTATACTTGGTGGCCAGGAAAAATGAAATAGACGTGCAAATATTTGTTGGTCAATTCCTGGCAAACTCTGAACAAAGCAATTCCTTACAATATCAACATTCCATTTAGATATTGCTCCAAGGATCAGTAAATTCTATGAAGTAGCTCTGGTGTTTATGCAAGAAAAAGCCACCATTTTAATTCTAATAGTCTGTGTAGGTCACTTTCCTAGTCCTGTGAATTTACAGACTCTTGTTTTCAAGTTGAAAAAGCTGTTACAGATTTCTTTTTTCTTCATGTTGGAGTTTTTATTGGAATTTGTAAATAGGAATTACAAAAGTGCAAAAAAAAATCACATAGATTAATAAGGCAGCCAATAATATAGGGCTCGATTTAAGATCCTGACACTTGCTTACAAGTCCCTACACAATGCTGCTCCGACCTATTTATCCTCACTGACACACAAATATGTCCCATCTAGGCCCCATACACTCTGCCAGAGACCTACGCCTCTGTTCGTACTCCTACCTCTGATGCTCGCCTTAAACGCTTCTTTAGGGCTGCACCGTTCCTATGGAACGCCCTTCCCCTGCTATCCTAGAAACCTACTTTTCTACCCTACCCTTACATTTTGTGTCATTATACCCCGCTCCCTCTAGCATGCAAGCTCATTAAGAAGGGCCCTCAATTCCCTCTGTTCCTGTGCGTCAAACTTGTCTGGTTACAAATACGTGTCTGTTAGTCCACCCATTGTACAGCGCTACGGAACTTGTTGGCGCTTTATAAATAATAATAATATTAATAATAATAACTATGCAATGTGCGTGAAGAAGATACGCAGGTATCTGAGTAAGACCAAACACCATTATATTGTAGGAATGAACAAAAATAATAAGTAATTTACTGTTGTTATAGAATGTACTTCAGTTTTATAACATAAGGTCAAAACGAGTTTTATCACAGGGTTTTGTCACGTGTCAATAGACCCTGGCCTTTCCTTAACTCAGGTGTTTGTCATCCACTTGCTAATCATATTTTATCCTCACTAGGTCATTATCAACTATGCGGAGTTTCATAATATTCCAATTAAATGTTTTTCTAAGAATAAAATTTAAAAAAAAGCAGAAAAGTGTAAACAAAATAACTAAGCAGTATAGTTTTTTTGTTAGCATTTTGGTTGCTTGTTATAATTTTTGTCTTATTTGAATATCTTATTGCAACATACAGTCAGTGAGTGCAGAATAAATGTATTCTTTTAATGCGTTTTTTTATAATAATCCTGTACTGAAGTCATAATCACTTGGGATCTAGACTAACTTAAAATAAATTACTTCAGGCAGCTGTTCGTTCAGATATACACACATTTTGTTTCCCATCATTTCCTTCAGATACCAGGTTAAAGGACACTATAGTCAGCAGAACAATTACAGCTTAACATAGATGTTCTGGTGTGTATAGTATGTCCTTGCAGATATTTTGCAGTAAACACTCTTTTTTTTGTTTGTTTTCAGAGAAAATGCAGTGTTTGCATAGCTGCCTAGAGACACCTCCAGTGGCAGTCACTCAGACGGCTACTAGAGGTGCTTCCTGTTTCAGTGTCTCCACTCTCTCCATGGAGGCTCTGAACTTTCCCCATAGAGATGCATTGATTCATGAGGAGATGCTAATTGGTGTTTGGCTCATCAGGGGTGGATATGTGGAGCAAAGGTGAGGCCAGGATCAAAGATAACACCAAGACAACGAGCTTGCAAGGATGGACTGATGCAAGTACCATCAACTTGCAGGGAAAGCGAAGGAGGAGGATCAGCATGATGAGTGGAAAAAATAAGAAACTCAATTTAAGAGAGATTGAGTTTCAGAAAGTGGTAGGACATCCAATCAGAGATGGAAGATAGACAAGCAGTTCCACGTTGTAGATCAGGGGAGGAGATATATATCTGGGTGTCAGCGGCATTCAGATGGTAGCGGAATCCAAAGGAGTTAATGAGTTTGCCAAGAGAGGCAGTATAAAGAGAGAAGAGAAGGGGACCAAGAACAGATCCTTGGGGGACTCCAACAGGGCGAGAGGAGGAGGTGTCATTGCAAAAGGAGACACTGAACGAACGCTGGGAGAGATAGGAGGAGAACCACGAGAGGACAGTGTCACAGAGACAAAGGGATTGAAGAGTTTAGAGAAGGAGGAAGTGTTAAAGGCAGCAGAGATGTCAAGAAGAATTAGTATGGAGTAGTGGCCTTTGGATTTAGCTGTGATTAGGTCATTTGTAACTTTAATAAGAGCAGTCTCAGTAGAGTGGAAGGGGCAAAAGCCAGAATGAAGAGGATAGAGGAGGGAGTTGGAATTTAGGAAGTGAGTTATACGAGTAAAGACAGAACTAAAACCACAAACAACCCCACTGAGTTCATAATATCTACAAACATTATTACCAAATCACCAATCGCTCATTAATCAATTTAAACAAAGAAAGAACAAATACACAGTATAACATCAATATAGCATAGTGAAATTGATACCACGACAAGTAGATATCTATAGAAAATAGGAAATATCTGATTCCAACATTGTTAAAGAAACTAAGACATATATTAGTGTCGATTTGGAACAAAACAGGTTAATAACATTTTATCATCACCTATATTAAAGGTCATACCTTTCCGTGATGAATTAATTTTGTTTGTTGTTCTCAGAGTATTAATCGAAATGGTGTCATTAACAATGACTCCTGAATCTAAGTTCAGTTTAAAACAGTCTAAAAATCAGTTTAAAACAAACACAATATTTAACTTCGGCAACATACGTGGCCAAAGAAATTGTGACATTTTTTTGTTATGATCACTGAAAGCATTCACTCGATACCAGCCCAGAAAACACTATTGATCCAATACTAATGGTGAATTGTTATTTACCATATCATTATTTACCACTCTTAAACAAGTTTATCACATGTAAAATTATACCTGTCAAAAAAGATGTAGTGTCATTAAAATGAACATTACCCCTCTGTTACCATAACTTTTCCAGTCTCTCCAAATAGCAATATCGGGATCTTATTTTTTTATCTTTGAAGTGATAAGATCTGAATGGGTAAAAGAAAAAGTATACTTAAGATTTGACATTTGCACCAAAAGCAAAATGACGTTCAAAAATATGCATCGGCAAAAGTCATGATAAATATGGTTGAATTGAGTCAACATTCCTCGCAGAAGTTATGCTTGAGGTAGGGCAATCATTTGATTACAGTTGAGGTTTGGGCATACAGGATAGGCTGAGATGACATATGTTGGGATACACTTATTTGCTGATTAAGGCCTCGATTTAATATTTTTGCAACAGTTTTTCAATTTAATTAATATTCTTAGATAAACTTTTTAAATGATTTTAAAAAAATGTTATAATATAAAAAATACATCATATGTATAAATATAAATTGGTTTAAAATATGACATAATTTTGCTTATCAAATAGTATTAAATTATTTTAAAAGCTTAAAAAATATTCAATTGAGGCCTACGTGAGAGGAATAACTCACTCCCCGTAGTGTATAACCTCATGTGAGCTGGGCAGTCAACCCCTCTGTTCCTGTGCGTCCATCTGGTCTGGTTACAAATACACGTCTGTTAGTCCACCCATTGTATAGCGCTGCAGAATTTCTTGGAGTTTTGTAAATAATAATAATAATTGCAAAGATGTGACAAGTATATCACAATTCTGCTTTATAACAAAATCACAAAGAAAGACTTTAGAGATGCGTAAGTCTCCTGTAATGTACAATTAACCCATTTATTAGTAGGTACTAAATCATGATGACATCTATCTTACATTCTTTCATGATGGTTGACCACAGCTATGGAACATTTTTGTATGTCGAAATTAAGCACCTATATCAAAATTAATTTCTGCAGGCACTGGATGAAAGTTACAGAAAGCATTCAAGATGACGTGTACGAAGAGGAGCCTACTTCATGCTTAATTTTCTATATAAAACAAGCAGAAAACAGTCTATTGCACTTTTTCCAGGCAGTGCGAAATTGATCTGAGGATTAGGCTCCTGGCCAATCAATGATCAGCAGTTTACCACAAAATACATAAATCTTTGGGTAAATGCCAAACTCAAGAGATGGGGTATAAACTGTTGAACATATGATATGGGACTCCTAAACAGCTTCATTCAATCTGCGCAGCTATTTCAAGCATTAACTGGAGACGTTGGCGCTCAGATGGGTCTTTTTTTGCATATCTTGTGGACATGTCAGATGGTCTAATTTTTGGGTCCATTTTGGAATTCATTCCAGTCTTGTTTTATCATCCTTGGCACTATATAAATAATAACATAATAATAATAATAATAATAATAAAAAAGGCACTATAACTAAATTAAAAAAAAATAATCACTGCTTCCCAAATTGTTAGCCATACAAGGTCCTTATCCCTCTTCTATGGAAATAAGTTAGAGCTCCATCTTTTGCAATATGGTTTATAAAAGTAGAGAAAATTAACTAATTTTATTTTTTATAGTCAAGCTTTAAAAAGAGAGGATAACTGATCTCTTTGAGGCATTCTTGTTGTCAAGAATTGGCATGGTGGGAGAACCCATTGGGGAGAGTGTCTGAGATGGACAATGAGAGTACCATATTATTATTTAAATGTTGAATAGAATTGGGACAGGGGCACCAGTTTTCTTTTTTTTTTTTTTTCTGTTTTTTTTTTAAAATAGAACTTGTTTAAGATTGCAATAATTCATCTTCTTGAATTTTAATTCATTTGACTTTATATATTTATGGGAAATAAGAATACATAAGAATATTTTTTTTCATATATTCTTTATATATTTGATTTTGGAATATTTATGTATTTATTTATGTAATTATTGCTTAATGAAAGAGCAAAAAAATAATGTAAGAGGTATCTGAATGCAAACTGAGGGTAGAGGCAAATTAGTCACATTAACTGCCTTGTATTATAATACTATCATACAAAACTGGGAATTACTGGGAATTGAGTGTTTGGTAATATGGCTATTGTGGTGTGTAGTAATACCCATATTAATTAGGAAGTATTACATAAAGATTTCCAAATGAAAGAGATAGGAATTGCAGTTCAACGTAATCTAGTGTCAGCCACATTGCCCTGAACTGACTGTGACGGGACTCATTGGAATTTATGGCTTTTTGTGAAAAAACTTCTTTGAAAGTAGACTCTTCTCGAGTCTTCCAAATGTTATCAGTATAGCAGAGAGTGTGTAGAAAAAGGTTAACTATAACTTTATGCCACCAATCTGTGCCTTCTCTTTGGCCAGACCAGGTAGCACTCAATGAGTTGTGTTCTTGAGTTGAACAATCTTACCAAAGTCTATCCATGAAAGTCCACTGTGGGACTGAATTGTTTTCCTGGAGAGAGACGGGTTCAATGTAACAAGCACTATATTAGATACATTTACCACAGCTCTGGAACTAAGACTGATATTCTCAGCAGAAGGTCCAAGAAGCAAGAATGTGTTGTGTTTATCAAGAAGATCTGGCAGATTGAGCAATGAGTCATCGTTTAGACACTTTAAACCAGAGAATTAAAATGTAAAATGCACAAGAAGGTGACAAGTGAACAGGACACAGCTGACATTGCTAAACTAAAGTGTTGTCCTTGTTCTACAACTCTGGGCCTTTTATCTCCATCCTGATTAGAGTAAAGGACAAACAGAAGAGCAAAATATAACATAATCAAACATTAATTCTAAGATGGGATAATTAAGGCCAAGCTATTTATTGTGGAAGCTATATTTGGCAGAGAATGTCTAGCAATTAGATCAGATAATTCACATGAAGCCCTTCTGAGGATCGTTTTGATTTTTAACTGATATAGGCCTTGATTTAACATTTTTGGCTAAGCAGTTCAAATGATTAAATATTTTTGGATAAATGTTTAAAATATATATTTTTAAATATCTAAAAAATAAAAACAACGTATTAAAAATATCAACATATTTTTCAAAATATTGAATTATTTTAAAAGTTTATACAAAAATAGTTACTCACTTGAAAAGCTTATCAAAAAAAATCGAGGCCATAATGAAGGAAATGTATGAGACTGTTGTAGCGGGTCTGCTAGCAACCCGACTGGTTGTCCCTGCTCAGTCACGTCTTTCCCTAGGAATCAGTTTTAATACAGAGGGATCCATTTCCCACCCAGTAACCGGACGACACACAGTCCTGGGGGTACAACGACAACTTTATTGGCCACACTCGGCTTTATACTTTCCCCATATAAGGGGTGGATCACACATAAAGACAATGTCCCCTCCCAGGGATCTTATAACGGATACGGAACCCCAGTTCCTTTGTCCTATGTTCCCGCCACCCATCCTCAGGGCTTCCCACCTCTGGTGACAAGGGGGTCTTCATCCCATGAGCCTCTGTACCTGGCAGTCCCAGCGTGTCAGGGTGGCGGTCCGGTGCCCGGGACCCAGACACTGTCCAGGCGGCGATGCGAGGACCGGGACCCAGTATGCCTGATGTTCAGAGTAGGAGTCACAGTGTGGAGGTGGATTAGCAGGGTCTGGTGCAGGGTAACTGCACGCCCCCTGGTGTTGAGCACCAGCATTTGTGCAGCCACATACCAGAACTCTGATTCAGCTTATGCGGATCCCAGGAACTAGGAGCACAAATTAAGCAGACCTCCCAGAGCTGAATAGATAATTACTGAATAGATAGGTACTGCAGCAGATATGTATCCAGTACAGAAACAAGGAAAGACTAGGAAAGGCACCAAACATGAAAAACAAGACAAAACTAGGAGAATCCAGAACCAGAGAAGGATAGAAAGCTAAACCCAGAACATGTACACAATACATAAGGGAAACATTGACATAACATGGGCAGGACAGGACAGTACTGTACATGGACTGGGAATACAAACTAAAACAAGACAAGATATGATAGGCAAAACAAGAGGAGAAAGAACCAAGTTCTATATATGGAAATCATGGGGATTTAGTCACATTATATGATCATACATTGCATAAGCCTGCCAACAACTGCCAATGTACCCCATATCTGGCAGGTCCTACTCTGCCTAATGCAAGCTAAACCAACCAAAGAAAACACACATAGTACTTACCTGCAAGAAAGGGCAGAAGGCTTGAGCAGCTGCCTGCAGGACACTGAAACAAAAGGAATGATGGAAAACAAATGGGTGTGTCAACATAAACAAACATATAAATGAATCCAGGAGACTGGGAAATTCCAGGACGGATTACAGGAATGAACCCAAAAAAACCCAGCAAAAAAACAAAAAAACAAGAAAAACTAAACAAGAATTGTAAAAAGAGTACTGGATACCAGAAGCCATTGCCAGAATGATCCGCAGCTAGGAATAGGATGTGACACAGCACAGGAAAGCTTCCCACCTCTTTGACTCCCAGAAAGCCCACCAAATGACCACTGTCCCCAAAGAGTGTCCCCACCAATCTCAGGGACCCCAAAATGGTAACCGCCACAAACAGCCTCCGCTCACAGGGTCCCTGGGTGAAACCAGGCAAGGGAAGCGTCTCCGTTTGGAACACAAATGTTCCACCTGGCCGCCTCTCATCCTTAAGAACGGCGGCCACCCAGGGAAACACTCATTACTTCCCTTGCGGCTTCACACTTATGTTGCAAGTTGTGAATGTTCTAATTGATTGGTGTGAACACTCCAAGGGGCACTGGGGAAGTCCTCGTTCGGGAACCGAACGAGGTGGGAAGCAATCCACGAATGCTCCGCCTGGATGGCGTTCACATAGCGAACTGGCTGCTACCCAGGGGAGGCACGCGCCGAGGCCTCCCTTGCGGTTTGTGCTTTTTTTTTTCCACCTCATTATGAGGTGCAAACGTTCTAAACCAACATTCTAAACGAGTTGTTGGGGTGTTCTCCATTTGGGAGGTGAATGCATTCCCTTCATGGAAGACATACCGAACGGGGAGATGACACATTTATACGAAAATAACGGGGAAACACACAGAATATAATACAGCAATTCACGAACAGGCAGCGGCCCCGACCCAACTGTCTAGTTCTGAAAAATGGTGCAAACATTAGATGTATAAGAGAAGCCACCAATAAAATGTGCTGCTGATTCTACTTGTTTCCATGGTGACTGCTGCGCTATATGTAATTTTTTTATTTTGATACATTTTCCCAACTGGATCCGTAGACAAGGCTTCCAGAATAATAATCTTTATCTGTTGGTGCACTTGGTGTATGCTTGATCATTTCCTTGACCTGTCGGAGTCATGCTGATATTTTCAGGTCTGGTAAAAGCCTATATAACCTGCTACAATTTTTTCAGATGACTGTATGTTATATGATATATAGCCTTTTCTTTACTTGTTCCAGTTCAAAGTATACAGTTACATGGTAAAAAGACAAAACAAGTATCATGCTATACAATGCAGTAAGATAGAAATAACTAAAACAAGGGTTTTTATGTTTAAGTATAAGTTAGTAGACAGATAAGATTAAACATGCTAGGTTTTTAGAAATAAAAGAACAGATGGCATATGGCCTTCCTTTTCCTTGACCTGTCGGAGTCATGCTGATATTTTCAGGTCTAGTAAAAGCCTATATAATCTACCAGATTCCCAGCCAGAATAACAAAAGGCTGGGAGATCTGGTAAGAATAGACTGGGTCGACAGCAGAGGGACACATTTTTCCAGGTAGGGACATTTATCGACTAAACCCCAGGCATACACAAAGGCTGGTATACAATGCCAGACAGTCCAAATACTTGATCAGGTCTATCTCAATATATGAGTGAGGATGGCATTATTGTAGAGAGTTGCAATAAAGCACCTGTAGATGTTGGCAGCTTCTCCACCTTCCATGGTTATTGCAGGGATGAAAGCGATGTAAGGGAAGGTGGCCCTAAGTAGCTTGTAGCTTGGGTAGTAACACAGATGGTGGCTTAGTCTAAGGCAAGCATGTCAAACTCAAAGTCTAGCAAGGGCCAAATAAACAAGGTTTAAGTTTATGTGGGCTGCAAAAAAACAAAAAATAAACTTACATTTTCATAGATATGTAGGTTTATTTTGAAAAGTACAGTATAAAAAACCCCTAGCACCCCCCTCTACTAAACCATAGCACCCCCTCTACTAAATCCCAGTCCCCCCTCTACTAAATCCCAGTTCCCCCCCATATACTAAATCCCAGCACCCCCATCTAGCCAACAAGCAGACTCTACTCACATTGCCGCTGCCAGTATGCGACTCCGGAGTCCGGCCTCTTGTATACCCCAAATGGCGCCGACCACACCCTGTGCCAAAGCAGATCCTTCCACTACTTCTTGAAACCCTGTGAAGGTGGAGCATGTCGACGTCACGTTGGAATGTGATGTGGTGTTGCATGCCTCCGTGCACCTACAGGTCCTCCACTGTCCAGCCGCGGCCATTGCAACACTGACCGACACACACACACACATTTACTGACACACACACATACACACTGACAGACACTCACACACACTCACTGACACACACACTCACTGACAGACACACAAACACACACACACACACACTCTGACAGACACAGACACAGATACACACTCATTGACACACTCACACATTTACACATTTTTGCACACACTCACATCATTGTAATTATTCCTGGGGTCCAGTGGGAATCTTCTATCTGGAGCTCAGCCTTGCTGTTCCTCACTACTCCCTCACGCACAGTTTAGTGTTGCCAGAATATGACATCATATTCTGGTGCCTGGCATCACTACAGACGGCGCACGCGAGGGAGCAGTGAGGAGCAGAAAGGCTGAGCTCCCTCACTGCTTCCCCCTTCCTCTCCTCCCCAGCCGGGTAAATGTAAGCAGAGTAAGCACCTGCAATGTGGGGAAAGCAGGTGCCTACTCTGCTTGGAACACTAAGCATGTACTCGCAGCTCGCCGAGTCACAAAGATGTCCACTGTGGGCCACATGCGGCCCATGGGCCGCGAGTTTGACATGCTTGGCACCCATCGAGCTCTAGGTTTTCTCTGGCTCCTGGCAATTGAAAAAATGCCAGCAGAACTGTAATCTGTGCCAGAATGTGGAGCAGTGACAGTGAAAGGCATCCAAGAAACAACTGTGAAGTTGGGTAGGCCCCACTTGTACTTGAAGAAGCCCCATCTCAAGCTCAATCACAATCGTAGGTAAGTTGTTATAAAAAAATAATTTTGGGTATCTCAGACTTTTACATAGCTACTCATGTGTGTAGGTAGAGGGTATTGTGTATGGGCATCCACCAGGAAACAACCGCTACTCCCCAACTACTTTGTTTGTCCGAAATAATCAAATTACAGACTTACTTGGTGAAAGTAGGTCACAGCTTTATTAAATATATAAATATGTATAAATCTTTAAACTTCAACTTTATAACATAAAACATCCTATATACTGCTATGCTATGACAATAAAACAACACAGACAATAAACACAGAAAAAGAAACAAACAAGGGGAGGGAGGGCAGGGAGCTGTTACCATCTGATAATTATGATGGCTGCTTAGCCTGTAAAATGCCTATCTATTTATTCTATCTCACCCCTTTGCCGCTAATCCTCCCCCCACCATTCTAATGACCTCCTTACCATTCTATCTATACTCACCCCCTCATACTCACATGTCCCTGTTCTGTCTAGGCCTTGCCTGACTCCTCAGGGTCTTGTGCATAGGTAGAGGGCATTGTGTATGGGCATCTACCAGTAAACAACCTCTACTCTCCAACCACTTTGTTTGCTCGAAATAATCAAACCACAGACTTATTTGGTGAAAATAGGCCACAGCTTTATAAAATATAAAAATATGTATAAATCTTTAAGCTTCAACTTTATAACGTAAAACATCCTATATACATAACTTACTCAGTAAATATATACATCACTGAGTACCACCTTGTCAACCAAGAACATTCACTTGGGCAGCTGCCCTCCCCCCCTCGTCCCAACCAGCACAAGGCGTTTCTGGGCCTTCCATTCTCGTAATGCTAACCACTAGCTGATTATTTGCTCAGTTGGCATTTCTGTTATGCATAACTGTACCTTAGGTTAGGGGAGGGACAGCCCTACCCATTCACTTTCTACGGACCGCTGGTCTAACCCCCAGTTGACAAGGGCCATATACTGCCACAAGCCCCACTGGTTTACCCCCAAAATCAGGGGGCCCGCACCAACACCAAAGCCATGGCCTCCTCCAGCATATCCTGTAACGCCAAATTAAAAAAGTCAAGTCCCACCTCTGTGAGGTGGATCCCCCCATTCCCTTCACAAATTTAGGCACCTTCTTGTTTAGCTTAATCCTGCTCCACACAAGCAACCTGGGGTTCCTCGCATCCCTCCAATAATTCCGGGCCAGAGCTGTAGCAACCAGCAGAAAGAAAACCCGAGTAGAACCCAGTGCTTGAAACATAGCTGGGTCCAGAGCCATCTGGGAAGAGAAAACAGGTAAATCCATATTCCTCTCACCCAGACCCGGAATGGGAGTCCCACCCCAGGGGGACAGGGTAGGTAGGGGATGCCCAGTAGGCAAAGGCGAAATACCCAGGTAAGGAAGGGGGCTAGCAGAGCCACAATGGAAAGGGGAAGGGGACAGCTGTCTTACACTACCCCCAGCCTGCCCCCTTACCTTGGGAGAGGAAACCTCTGCCTCCCGAGAAATACTTTGCTGCCTACTTACCCGCCAGGAGGCCCATCCACCACTCCGTCTGCCTGGGCTGTGGGTAACACGTGGCGAGTCCACATGAGATGATCAGGCCACTGGAAAACCCTCAGCAGCTCCGGAAGGAGATCCGGCCTGTGCAGGATCAGCATCTGCCCACGTAGCTGCAGACCAGCCGGAACCTGAGGTGGGACTTTGGCTCCTGCTGCAAGGGGCTGGAGAAGAAGACTGAAAATGAGCACGAGCTGTGGCGGACTGCCCTGCTGCCTGGGTAGCAATGGGAACCCGCAGGGAGGTGAACCAAGGCTCGTGAACGTAGACCAGCAGATCCGTGAGGCGGGGCAAGTGCTCCTGAGCCCAGGAGAACCTGCAGCTTCCACTGGAGGGCTGAAACGTTTAGGTGGCCTAGCTCACCCCCGGGAATCCCCCCGACCGCTGGGTGGAGAGGCGGCAATCACTGCAGAGGCCTGCAGACAAACCAGCTGAGCCTTCAGGTGCAGACCCCCATCTTGTAAGGCCTCAGCCCTGAAGGCAGAAAAGACAGCCTCGACATCCATACTCAGCACTTGGCAAACAGGTAAACAAGGGAAGCAATTACCAATGCAACTACCAAGCTGTTACCATCTGATAATTAAGATGGCTGCTTAGCCTGTAAAATGCCCACATATTACTATGCCACCCCTTTGCCACTAATCCTCCTCCCACCATTCTAATGACCTCCTTACAATTCTATCTATACACTCCCCCTCACACTCACATGTCCCTGTTTTGTCTAGGCCTTGCCTGACTCATGGTCTTTTATAACATCCAAGGATCATTTTTTCAATAGGAAAACTACAAGCCACATGTGAAATAAGAGTTAAATAATTTCTAATAATCTGGGATAACAAATATTTATTCACATTAGTCCACGTATCAGATCCCCATAGATACGCCATAGATACACCATATCACTCCAAGCTGCAGCTCTCTGGAGATTAACTATAACACACCAGATAGAAACATAGAAACATAGAATGTGACGGCAGATAAGAACCATTCAGCCCATCTGGTCTGCCCAATTTTCTAAATACTTTCATTAGTCCCTAGCCTTATCTTATAGTTAGGATAGCCTTATGCCTATCCCACGCATGCTTAAACTCCTTTACTGTGTTAACCTCTACCACTTCAGCTGGAAGGCTATTCCATGCATCCACTACCCTCTCAGTAAAGTAATACTTCCTGATATTATTTTTAAACATTTGTCCCTCTAATTTAAGACTATGTCCTCTTGTTGTGGTAGTTTTTCTTCTTTTAAATATAGTCTCCTCCTTTACTGTGTTGATTCCCTTTATATATTTAAATGTTTCTATCATATCCCCCCTGTCTCGTCTTTCCTCCAAGCTATACATGTTAAGATCCTTTAACCTTTCCTGGTAAGTTTTATCCCGCAATCCATGAACCAGTTTAGTAGCCCTTCTCTGAACCCTCTCTAAGGTATCAATATCCTTCTGAAGATATGGTCTCCAGTATTGTGTACAATACTCCAAGTGAGGTCTCACCAGTTTTCTGTACAATGGCATGAGCACTTCCCTCTTTCTACTGCTAATACCTCTCCCTATACAACCAAGCATTCTGCTAGCATTTACTGTTGCTCTATTACATTGTCTGCCTACCTTTAAGTCATCAGAAATAATCACCCCTAAATCCCTTTCCTCATATGTTGAGGTTAGGACTCTATCAAATATTCTGTACTCTGCCCTTGGGTTTTTATGTCCAAGATGCACTTATCCACATTAAATGTCAGTTGTCACAATTCTGACCATTTTTCTAGTTTACCTAAATCATTTGCCATTTGGCTTATCCCTCCTGGAACATCAACCCTGTTACATATCTTAGTATCATCAGCAAAAAGACATACCTTACCATCAAGACCTTCTGCAATATCACTAATAAAAATATTAAAGAGAATGGGTCCAAGTACAGATCCCTGAGGTACCCCACTGGTGACAAGTCCAAGCTTCGAATATATTCCATTATACCAAGACACTGTCAGTATCACTCAAATGATTAAACATTCAGAGATTGTTTATGTTGCTTCAAACTTTACTTATGTCTTCTGATTGTCTTGGTGCCTATCCGAGCAAAGTCCTGGACCCACCAGGTGAACATTGCAGCATTTTCCCGCCGCTTGTCTCCTCACTTACCTAAGCAATGGCCAGGTCTGAAAGTATTAGAGACACCAGCCTCTGCATGCTAGAGCCTTTTAAAGATTTTGAGGTCCTCCTAGTTTCTGACACTCGCGGTCCCTCTAGTTGAGGTACCCTAGTTTCCACTGTCACATGGACCAATCAGAGTCCTCCTTTAGTTATTTAAATCCAGAGCAGCCAGTTTTCATTGCCCTATTGTGGTTTCCAGTTTGGTTATCTGAGAGCTCGTTATTTCTATTGTTCGTGTATGTTTTGACCTTGGCTTGTTCTTTGTCTATTATGACTTCTGTATCCGTTGACTTTTGGCTTTTTCACAACTTATGTACATTCTGTTTTCCTGATCACGGCCTGTCCTGTACTATTCTTTGTTAACGTTAAACCCAGCTATTCTAAGGTTCAGTAATACGTTTTATGGTTTCTTCGTTTTTTATATTTGTTATTTAAGTTCTGCGTGTTGGGTGTTAGTCTGTCCTGACAGATCTTCACTGAAAGTACTTGTGATGCTATGTTCTTTCCCAGCAAACCTTTACTCGCTACACAGCTCAGTGAGGGTCATGGTAACAATATGTCTCTCACCGACAATCTATGGACTATGTTTATAATTTTTAGTCCCTTTTGACTGGCTAAAGTCATCATTGACAGACAAACCAGCTTATGATTAATAAAGGAAATCATAGTTCATCATTAATCTAAATAACATCTCCAACCAGGGCCTTGAAATAACTATGAAATAAACCTTGAGAATGTGTCAGGTATCCTCAAATACTCATTACTCCCTGTGCAAGCCTTCTAAAACCGGCATAGGAAAGCTGTGCAGATGATTTCAGTAGGTGATGTCTCCTCCATCTGTTTAGAGTGACGATCAAGTGATAACTACACCAGGTTTAAAGCTTCATTAACCTTTCACCAGTAAGCTTCATACACTCAGACTCATTAATCATTATTTACAAACATGTGCGATACAGAGCGTGGGCTGCACTAAGGGGCTCCCTCCCTGTATTATCCATATAGCTAGACCATCTGTCCTGACCATTAATTGTGTGGATGGAAAGGCTCCAAATACAACAGCCACATTTACACTTCTTCGTGTGTAATTCATTGTATGGCTTTTTTTATTATATAAATATAATATTTTTTGTATAATATGTGTTAATGGGTATGAAGTGGATACAGGAGGTCTGGTCCCAGGTTTGAGACTGAGACCGATTTTGCCCAGAATATGTCCCTTCTCCTAAGGGTAAAATATAGCAGAGAACAACACTTCCAGCGCTACCTGACTGGTACTGCCAAGGATCTTCCAGAGAGAGAGAGCTTCCGCAGAAGTTTCCCCACAAACATCAGCCAGACACTTGATAAAATGAAGAACAGCAATGTACGTTTCATTTAGACTCACGCAGGGCAATTATACATTTCTTTGTCTGTACACTGAACACGAGTCAACCAGTAGCAATATGGACTCGGGATAGCAACCAATCACAATAAAAAGCTTAATGAAGTTACAGCCAGTGTGAGTGGAGCTCTGTGTTTACATACAGGGTGGGATGCACAATCACTAGGACTGTGGGCCACACGGGAGACCTAAGTGAGTGGCATGGCAGCCAGTTTAAACTGTCTGTAAGTGTCCCTGGAACAATGGAACAACGCCTTGCTGGCAAAATAACAAGGCAGGAACGGGGGAAGAGAGAAAGGCACTTAGAACCTGGACAATCAATACATTCAATTTAATTCTTTTAAAATAATTTTTATTAAAGTTATAATGTTTTACAGCAAATAATAAAGAATAGTCAAACATACTATTCGGGGTAGGAAAGGAAGGAGGAACTTGGAAATAGGAAAGGTGATCCATCCATCCATCCTGGAATGTTGTACAAAACTTTAATTATATATAACAAAATAGTAAAAAAGCAGTAAATTCTTTTAATGTCTTCCTCCCATTTGTCCCAAATATGTTGAAGGTTTGCAAATAAATGTGTTTTTTTTCTGAACGACATTTCATTTGCCTTATTATCTAAAACCATGTTCAATACTTCTTTACGTGTAGGTAAATTTTTAGACTTCCAATATCGAGGCAGACATGAGGTGGCTGCAATTAGGATGTGGCCTATTATTATTCTATTGACCCTCATAACAGACTCCAGGAATTTCTTAAATAGTGCTAGCTCTGAGGTCAGAATGCTTATGACCTGATCCACTTTCATGATCAAATCATGCATCATTTTCCAATAATCGACTAGTTTAGGACAAATTATGTGTGCCATATTTCCTGGACCCACACAGTCCCTCCAACACTCATCTGAATACGCATTTTTCATGTTATGTAGTCTACACAGAGCCAGGTACCAACGATATAAGATCTTATAGTGGTTTTCAAAATGATCGGTAAAGTACGAAATTCCCTTAAGTGCAGTAAAAAATCCAAACCATTCTTCCAAGTTATACTGTGTACCACGATAGAATGTGTCTCAACTTGTTTAAAGGTTTAACATTATAAACTGAATAACACAGAGACATTATGCCTTTCCTTCCTGGATATTGCAGGAAGACCTTTCATAGAGTTCATAGTTCGAGTGTCTTATCATTGTTATCTGTTTCTGTAACATTAAATGGTTCTTTCAGCTTGTCAATAACCGCTAAACAGTTAAATTTGGATTAATCTGGTAAACCGTACTTGAGGTTTAAGTTTTCGAAAGACAGTATGGGATTGCCATGAAAAAAGTTATCTAGATTTGTCATGGAATATCTATGCCAGAAATTTATGTCTAAAGATGGTTCATATTCTTTCAGCAATGTGACTGGCATTGCTCTGTATAAACCTCTGGCATGGTTATTGTTTTTAAAGATAAGGTCCCAAGCCTTAATCGTTGTTTTGGTTAAAACAAATAATTTGGTATTTCTAGGTCTCTTTTGCGGGCCTACACAAAGAGCCTCTTTGAGTACAAATGTAGAAATTTTTGCCTCCTCCATTTCTAGCCATCTCAGTTTGTTAACATTCTTATTAAAACTAACAGCAACGGCGGCATTGGTAGCAAAATAGTATTTACGAATATCAGGTATACCAATACCACCGTTGGATTTATTATGTTGTAAGGAAGTCATTTTGATTGTACATGGCTTCTTGTTCCAAACACACTTTAAAATTGCTGAATTTATTTTTGAAAAAAACGACATGGGATAGACATGGGTATGGTCCTAAAATAGTACAACATTTTTGGGAGGACTGTCATCTTAATAGATGCAATCCTACCCAACCATGAGAGCTCCATCTCGTGCCATCTCCCCATCTCCTTCTGTAAACTGGGCCACGTCTTGTGCAAATTGTGAGTATGCATTTTTGTTACATTCAATTTTATTCCAACTACACAATATAGAAAATCTCACCATTTTATACCAGATGATAAGTCATTGAAAGCTAGGGAAGTGTCTGTTACAGTGTAGTTATCCCCTGTCAATCACCACATTTAACAACACTGAAGTATTTACTGGCGTAAGGTAAATATGTCCTGGAGAGGATGTTGCAATCTAAGCACATCGTTACCAAAGTTAAACATGTTCACAGTGTTAGTTTCTTCTTGCTAAAACCAATGACAACGAACAGCTGCAAAACAAGTGTACACAGAATAGACTAATGTTATGAGCCCCTGTTTTTTCTGATTACGAAGCAAAAACTATAGCTCTGAACCACAAATGGGCTTTTCCATAAGCCACACTGTACAAAATGTATACCCTTTTATCATTGCAAAAATAAAGAATCATAAAAAAAATAAAAAAAAAAATAGCAAAGGCACAGCAGGAAATATAGAAGGCGGAATACCAGACATTGGGGTGGCTGGATTAAATGCCTAGCATAGAAATGGGAACTATCAAAACTAAATCTAAAACAATCCAGGCCAGGAGATAAAACACTAGAACTAAAGAGGATAGCCTCTGGGAAGATTTAACTCAGAGTGAGGAACAAAGCCGTGTCTTGTACACAGAACTAAGACTAAATGTGGATTCAGGATCTGGTACCAGATCTGGTACACAGAATCAGGACTGAGACTAAACTCATAGTCAGGGACATAGCCAGGTCTGGTACACAGAATCAGGACTAAGACTAAACCCAGAGTCAGGGACATAGCCAGGTCTGGTACACAGACTCAGGACTCAGACTAAACTTGGAGTCAGGAACATAGCCATGTCTGGTACACAGAATCAGGACTAAGACTAAACCCAGAGTCAGGGACATAGCCAGGTCTGGTACACAGACTCAGGACTCAGACTAAACCCAGAGTCAGGGACATAGCCAGGTCTGGTACACAGAATCAGGACTAAGACTAAACCCAGAGTCAGGGACATAGCCAGGTCTGGTACACAGACTCAGGACTCAGACTAAACCCAGAGTCAGGGACATAGCCAGGTCTGGTACACAGACTCAGGACTCAGACTAAACTTGGAGTCAGGAACATAGCCATGTCTGGTACACAGAATCAGGACTAAGACTAAACCCAGAGTCAGGGACATAGCCAGGTCTGGTACACAGACTCAGGACTCAGACTAAACTCAGAGTCAGGGACATAGCCAGGTCTGGTACACAGAATCAGGACTAAGACTAAACCCAGAGTCAGGGACATAGCCATGTCTGGTACACAGAATCAGGACTCAGACTAAACTAGGGGTCAGAGTGAGGGACATAGCCAGGTCTGGTACACAGGAATAGACTAAACAAACAGTGAATCAGGAACAATAGTATAGTAGCAGTAATAATAATAATAATAATAATAATAATAGTATGACATGTTTAATTAGAAACCACAAAGGAGCACTAATCCAAAGATCACAGGACAAGACCCTCGTGTCACGTTTGCATAATTTGTGCATGCGCGCTGTGTACTGTGGAAGAGGCATGGACACCAAAATGGAGAAAAAAATAGAAATATTTTTCTAGTCGTCGTTTTAGTTTTTTTTGGTGCCAGGATGATGCAACCCTGATCTAATACAAATGGATGAATTGACACAGCTGCATCAAAATTGGAAAACCAATTATTGGTGTCTCCTTACAGCGGGGAAATTCCTGAGGATGGCTTCCACCCTGATTAATCGAATGCACAAAAGTGCTTCTCTGTAGGAGATTTTACACAATAACTCAATGAAAGTACTAACAAATGAATAATAGCAACAGAAAATTATACACAAATCTTTGTCCCCCTTTTGTAACAACTAGAAAACAGCTAGCACAACTGCCTGTAAGCAGATTTATACCTACCTATAACCAATCCAGGTCCCATAACTACCGGCATACATTTACCAACCGGCAAACCACCCTCAATATATAATAATTCCAAGGACAGTCAGGAGCCAGTTAGAGAACCTGAATCCACACACGGTGCTGGATTACAGAAACTGTCCGTTTTTATTGCACACTTGACTCTTGGTGTCGTGGAAGAGACAGTATGCACAGTCTGGCTGGTTAATCCCTTGGGGACACATGGCAAACTATTTATAGTTTTACTGCAAGGTTTCACACTAAGTGCGAGACGCCTGCTAATTAAATTTTACTTCCATCACAAGAAAATCCAGGTGAAATGTTTTCAGATTCACAGACCTTTAAAGTCCGCTCTCCGCCATTAAAACAACCAGGGTCAGATTTACATCACAAGGGCCTGCAGGCACAGAATTCAAGAGCACCCACCTCCCTTCCAAACTGATTACAGTTTTTTGTATACACACATAAAGCGTGAGTGTGTATAGTGTGTACGTATGTAGCAGTGTGTAAATGTCTGTGTGTATGTATTACTAAGTATGTGTGTCAGTTTGTGCTTGTGCATAGTGTCTGTATGTAGCAGTATGTGTGTGTGGGTAACAGTGTGCTTATAAGTGTGTAGGTGACAGTGTGGGTAGTAACAGTATGTACTAATAGAACTTAAATAAAATAAATTAAATTCTCCCCAATGCTGGTCATAACGTGCAAAGACATTAAAGGCAAACTATAGGCACCAAAACAACCTTAGCCTAATGAAGCAATTTTCATGTATAGAGCATGCCGCTGCAGTCTCACTGCTTAACTGCCTATAGTATCCCTAAAAAACAGCCAACAATTAAACAAACTGGGAAATGAGGAGGAAGGGAATGGGATCACTACTTAGATAATATACCCCTATTTATGAGTGCTCGTCTATTAATTATGACAACTCTTTGAATGTACTGAAATGGATTGTGACTGCCATAGGGAACAATCCCAATAAAGTTTTCTTAGTTAATTGCTCTATTCTCGAATTTATACACTGTTAAAGTAATACGCTAATCAGTCAATATATAAGCAATAGGGGTATATTATCTGTGGTGGTCACATTCCCTTCCTCCTCATTTTCCTTTTTTGTGTAAAAGAATACTGTAGTGTCAGGAACTCAAATGTATTCCTGACACTACAGTGTTAAAATAACTATTAAGGTGTCCAGTACCCCTTAGATTGCAATGAACATGTGATTTTACTCACCTTTTTTCCCACGCAGTGTGGGTCGTGTGGGTCTAGCCATGGATGGCCCCACCTCCATGGCTGAGATCATCAGAGTCGATGATCCCACCCAATCCAATGCTTTGCCATAGAAATGCATTGGGAGGTTATTGCGCTGCACCTATCAGCATCTCCTCATAGAGATACATTGAATCAATGCATCTCTATGAGGAACGCTCAGCGCCTCTATGCAGTGGGTGGAGACACTGAATGTCTGTAAGCACCTCTAGTGGCCGTCTGAGTGACTTATTTTCTCTCTTTTTCCCTAAACAGTTGCTCCTGGTATTTCAGGACTGGATTCTGTGTTTATATTATTAAAACATTCCTGATACTCTGGACTCCTAAAACAAGCTGGCAATCATGTGGCTGTGGTTCCAACAATGGACAACATTTTGTGTCATTATGGCTGCTAAATGAACATTTTAGACAATTCTACATAACAGAATTAACCAGTGTCAATGCTCCATTACCTATGTAAACCTAAGGATCACAGGTACTGCCGCAGTCTTTCGTAATTCTTAGATAAATAACAATGAGTACATAAAATGCCAAACTTCTAATGGCCAGGAATTATGGTAATTATAGTTTACAAAAATCTGCAGTGCCCAAGTGATCTGGTATTGTCATAACCCATTGATTATGTCTGTAGATTGCTATGTCTTTGATATCGTTTGCTCTCTGTTAAGTGTCACGGAATCACAATAAGCTGCAAGCAACCCGACACTCTCTAAATAGCTTGGATTTTAGATTGTAACAAAGCATAGCTTCCCAAATCTAATTGCCCCTTCACTTGATAACTATTCACAGAGGCCTGTCTGCTTCTTGATGTCGACTGGAAACATTCCTGACACAAAATAAAGATAACAAGATGTTGAATCCTGATGTTCTTGTCAATATACAGAGATAGAAAGACCAACAGAGAAAATCGAATCAGAGAGAGGAATGATCACTGCATAATGGCTGGACCTCAAACACACAAGCTAATGGTTAGAGGGCAAAAAAACTGTGAAATAAAGTTACCCACATTCTTAGAGTTTGTGATCACAACATTTAGAGAATCACAAGACTAAGAACAATGTGCCAGAGTGGAAGAACAGTTCATATATATGATGTCTGTGTCTGGTTAAGATTAGTAAAGTGCCAGTAGCTCAGGCCCTCAAGCTTGCCAGTGGTCCATCACCTCCAACGTTCAAGAAGTTCAAGAAGTTCAGTTCCTGTTTCATCTTCTCCATGCCAGTTGCCACTAGCTCTCGTTTCGGGATGAGCTTGTATTCCCTAAAGTGAGTGTGTGGCACATATAGAGATGTGTGCTGACAGTCAGCAATCCCTGCCAGGACTTCTTCAGTCCTGTTCCAGGGAATGTAACTCTGAGCTAGCAAATGTGGAAGCTAGTAAAGATGGAATATAATGTTATATGCCTACACCCTCTCCAAAAACACCCAGCTAAAAACAGAAGATGAGTTCTGGCACAGAGTGCTGCTTTCCCAGACTTCCTGTATTTGTATTTTCTCTGCTCAGGCCAAGGGTGGTGAAAAATATCGAGAGAAGGAAAGTGACTGTTGGGGGAGGAAAAGTGTGGTGGGGATATTGGGAGAAATGCACAGGGGAGAAATAAGGGAAAATGGAAAAACAGATACAAGTGGAAAAAGGTAGGAAGAGAAATAAAGAGGGGGGATATGGTTGAGGAAGTGAAATATGTGAGAGGAACACAAGTGGGGTAAGGTGTGGGAATATGGGGAGAGGTACTCAAGTGGCGGAAGGGGGTATATTGGGGAAGATGGAGATAGGCAAAAAAATATGATGAGAAGAGTACAAGTGAGGTTAATATTGTATTACTTTTTCCATGTAACTTCTTGTGATATCATGCAAATTAGTGCTCACTTTGAAATTAGTTGCAAAGTTTAAAGGAGGGGGCATTTTGGAATTTTATCCTGGGGACTAGATTCTGTTAGCTCGGTCATTGTACCTGCAAAATTCACCACATTTTCTCTGTCACTGATCAGTTGGAATTACAGTGCCTTGCAAAAGTATTCACCCCCCTTGACTTTTTACCTATTTTGTTACATTACAGCTTTAAGTTCAATGTTTTATTAATCTGAATTTTATGTGATGGATCAGAACACAATAGTCTAAGTTGGTGAAGTGAAATGAGAAAAATATATACATAAAACCATTTTGTTATGAAGCCTATAAAAAGCTCTGGCTCAACCAATTACCTTTAGAAGTCACATAATTAGTGAAATGATGTCCACCTGTGTGCAATCTAAGTGTCACATGATCTGTCATTACATATACACACCTTTTTTGAAAGGCCCCAGAGGCTGTAACACCTAAACAAGAGGCACCACTAACCAAACACTGCCATGAAGACCAAGGAACTCTCCAAACAAGTAAAGGACAATGTTGTTGAGTAGTACTTGTCAGGGTTAGGTTATAATAAAATCTTCAAATCTTTGATGATCCCCAGGAAAACCATCAAATCTATCATGACCAAATGGAAAGAACATGGCACAACAGCAAACCTGCCAAAAGACAGCCGCCCACCAAAACTCACGCAAGGAGGGCATTAGTCAGAGAGGCAGCACAGAGACCTAAGGTAACCTTGGAGGAGCTGCAGAGTTCCACAGCAGAGACTGGAGTATCTGTACATAGGACGTCAATAAGCCGTATGCTCCACAGAGTTGGGCTTTATGGCAGAGTGGCCAGAAGAGAGCCATTACTTTCAGCAAAAAACTAAATGGCAAGTTTTAAGTTTGCGAAAAAGCAAGTGGGAGACTCCCAAAATGTATGGAGGAAGGTGCTCGGGTCTGATGAGACTAAAATGGAACTTTTCGGCCATCAAAGAAAACGCTATGTCTGGCGCAAACCCAACACATCACATCACCCAAATAACACCACCCCCACAGTGAAACATGGTGGTGGCAGCATCATGCTGTGGGGAGGTTTTTTCAGTAGCCGGGAATAGGAAACTGGTCAGAGTTGAGGGAAAGGTGGATGGTGCTAAATACAGGGATATTCTTGAGCAAAACCTGTACCACTCTGTGCGTGATTTGAGGCTGGGACGGAGGTTCACCTTCCAGCAGGACAATGACCCCAAACACACTGCTAAAGCAACACTTGAGTGGTTTAAGGGGAAACATGTAAATGTGTTGGAATGGCCTAGTCAAAGCCCAGACCTCAATCCAATAGAAAATCTGTGGTCAGACTTAAAGATTGCTGTTCACAAACGCAAACCATCCAACTTGAAGGAGCTGGAGCAGTTTTGCAAGGTGGAATGGGCAAAAATCCCAGTGGTAAGACGTGGCAAGCTCATAGAGACTTATCCAAAGCGACTTGGAGCTGTGATTGCCGCAAAAGGTGGCTCCACAAAGTATTGACTTTAGGGGGGCGAATAGTTCTGCACATTGACTTTTTCTGTTATTTTGTTCTATTTGTTGTTTGCTTCACAATAATAAAAAAAAAATCTTCAAAGTTATGGGCATGTTCTGTAAATTAAATGATGCAAATCCTCAAACAATCCATGTTAATTCCAGGTTGTGAGGCAAAAAAACACGAAAAATGCCAATGGGGCTGAATACGTTTGCAAGGCACTGTATGCAAGACACTGGAACTCTGCATCTTTTATGAATGCATGTATGAGATGTTCTATTCTGCCCTCTCAGTCTATGGCAACATATCTGCATCAACGTAAGTGTATGTTCAGGAGCTATTGGATTGACATTTGTTTCCGGTTCCAGATGGCGGTTTCTGATTTCTGCTGATTTAAAGGACCACTCTAGGCACCCAGACCACTTCAGCTTAATGAAGTGGTCTGGGTGCCAGGTCCCTCTAGGATTAACCCTTTTTTTTCAGAGAAACTGCTATGTTTATAATAGGGTTAATCCAGCCTCCAAATCCTCTAGTGGCTGTCTCATTGACAGCCACTAGAGGCACTTGCGTGATTCTCCTTTTTAACCCTTTCCTCTCCCCAGAGCCAGGCGGGAGGGGGACCCTGAGGGTGGGGGCACCCTCAGGGCACTAAAGTGCCAGAAAAACGAGTATGTTTTCCTGGCACTATAGTGGTCCTTTAAGTTTTGCTTTGATCTAGCATTTCCTTCTGTAATACCGACCTTCAGTCATTTGTCCTGATCTCCGCCTCTCCTTGACTTAATATTTTGGAGTATAAGAGTTAAGTCCATCCACCAGTAAAATACCCACTATCATAGTTCCCTACCTTTCTTTCCTTTTGATAGGGAACTGCCCTAAATCTGTCAGTTTCCTGACAGATACCTACCTGAAATGTGTTTATTTATTATTCCCTGCATAGCCTTACACCCTCACCTATCCAGCTGAAACTGTCCAGGAAGTCATACTCATTGGTGCAGGAAGAGCAGGTCTGGAACTATAGTACAGCCCGGAAGAATGACAATGATGGATAGTTGGATAGATGGGTTGATGGATAGATGAATGAATGGGTAGATAGATGGATGGGTAGACGGATGGATACATGGATGGGTAAATGGATGGATGGATGGATGGGTAGATGGATGGATGGGTAGACAGATGGATGGATGAATGGATGGATGGGTAGATGGATGGATGGATGGGTAGATGGATGGATGGATGGGTAGATGAATGGATGGATGGATGGATGGGTAGATGGATGGATGGATGGGTAGATGGATGGATGGATGGGTAGATGAATGGATGGATGGATGGATGGATCATGGGTACATTGATAGATGGATGGGTAGATGGATAGATTAAGCATGTTGCATATAATACATTTTGATTATACCATGTTTTTGTTAATATTAACACCAGCCTCTGTAGTGATGGGCATTGCAGTCCATGTTATCTGGCTTGTAGGACTTGGCCAATCTCCTAATATAAATTCCTCTTCTATTGCTGGCTGTAAAATATTAAAACTCATTGGAATATTTGTCCCCTCTTTGCTGGTATCCATCAACTCCTTGTTTTCTGTTTACTGGCCTCGTCTGATGATTTAATAGCTGTGATTTATGTACAACATGTGTGGTGTTATACGATAAGCATGGGCCGGAGGCCGGACTTGGACCAGGTTTCGTATAAACATAAATTAAAGTGAAGAAATGCTGCTGTCAGAGAGAAGAAGATGAGAAGGTGACAGCTTGCAGGTCACATGGATGAGTAACAAACACTTCTTATCTATGGAGAAGAGACATGACCTTGGATGGTTTGTAATCATTGCCTTCTCCAGTTACTTCTTTTGGGCAGAGTGTAATATTTCCTAGGGTACATGGATACAGAGAAATGATATGTATTAATACTAATCTTATCACAAACTATGGCACGTTGTTCACTTGGCCAGTGACCTCGTTGGCAGATTATGCACTGACTACCTTGGCTGCAAGTCTTTCTCAGGAAATTCAACCTAAATTACATTTAGTGCAGATTGGCCTGCAAACATAACACGCGTACAGGTACAGGGTTACATCTACTGCATGCATCCTGGGATTCAAAGATAAAAAAAAATGGCATTCTTTTTTCTTTATATTTTTTTTTTCACACATTTCTTTTTGGTGCAGGTTTACACTACAGTTGTTTCCATATTTTTTTCTCTATTAAAGGACCACTATAGGCACCCAGACCACTTCAGCTTAATGAAGTGGTCTGGGTGCCAGGTCCCTCTAGGGTTAACCCTGCCTGCTGTAAACAAAGCAGTTTCAGAGAAACTGCTATGTTTAGATTGGGGTTAATCCAGCCTCTAGTGGCTGTCTCATTGACAGCCGCTAGAGGCGCTTCCGCGCTTCTCACTGTGATTTTCACAGTGAGAAGACGCCAGCGTCCATAGGAAAGCATTGAGAATGCTTTCCTATGAGACTGGCTGAATGCGCGAGCGGCTCTTGCCGCGCATGCGCATTCAGCCAAGGAGGAGGAGAGGAGGAGGAGAGCTCCCCGCCCGGCGCTGGAGAAAGAGGTAAGTTTAACCCCTTCTACCCCCTAGAGCCCGGCGGGAGGGGAGCCCTGAGGGTGGGGGCACCCTCAGGGCACTATAGTGCCAGGAAAACGAGTATGTTTTCCTGGCACTATAGTGGTCCTTTAATCTACACTTAATACAACAAAGTATGCCAAAGTAGTGCGGAGATTTTCAAAAACATTTACTAAAAAGAAAAACTGAAATATTTTCATTGAACTAAGTATTCAGACCCTTTGCTTTGATGCTGGAAAAGGAGCTCAGGTCCTTCCCATTTTCCTGGATTATCGTTTAGATGTTTCTACACTTTGATTTGAGGCCACCTGTGGAAAATTCAGTTAACTCTGCATGAATTGGAAAGACACACACCTGTCTGCATAAGGCCTTATAGCTGTAAATGAATATCAGAGCAAAAACCAAGCCGTGTGGTCAAAGAAACTATTTGTGGAGCTCAGAGGTGGGATTGTGTCGAAGCACAGATCTTGGAAAGTTCCAAAAAATATATATGGAAAGGCGGGGTCTGTAGGCAGAGCCTGTAATTGTGGGAGGGGATATTGCTATAAATACACAGGTCGCCCCCCTTGCTCTGGGCTGAGGCTGTCTGGTTCAGTACGGATCCATCTACTTCCAGTTCAAAGTTAGTCAACACAAATTGCCTGAACACCAAACAAGCTGGTCTTGGCCTTGTGCGGCCCCCGCAAGTATTCATTTTACCTCACTTTAGTAAAGAGTCTCCTCCCTCAAAGTTCATGGGGCACCTCTGTGTCCGGCCCAGCCGCGGCTCTTACTATTCACACATTTTATTTATTTATTTATTTTCTGCTACAAAACTGTAAGTTTGTTCATTCAGATATGGCAAATTTCACTACTATTGCAAACTCAGCCTACTTCAATGGTACATAGTATTACAGCGATGCCTCAATTAGGTCCATTCTTTTACTTACTGTATTTTCATGTAATTCGGTTGTCACCCTTCTTTTTATGTGTTCATTGTCTGCCCTCAGGTATTCATGCACTCATTAGGACTACATTGTTTAGTAATTATGTGACTAGGTGTTGCAACAGTCTAATTTTATGTCAGGCCTAAATTTGGGACTATACATATGGTTGAGGAAATAGAAATATAAACTTTTATAAACATTCTCTGTACACAAAAAAAACTTAAAAATCATTTATCCTGTTTAACCCCTTAAGGGCCAAACTTCTGGAACAAAAGGGAATCATGACATGTCACACATGTCATGTGTCCTTAAGGGGTTAAAGGGGAATATCTTCTAAATGTCTAAAAAAAAAACCTTCTTACTAAACCAACTCAAACTCATAAAATGTATCATGCATTTCAGGTGCCACCCTATTTTTATTTTAATGTTTTATTTGTCTGCACTCATTGAACCTATATTATTAATTATGTGGCTAGGTGTTGCAGCTGACTGGCTAAATTTATGTCAGGCCCATTTAAAAAAATAAAATGAAAAAAATACTGGATTTGTTTAACTGTAACAGCCTGTTTGGTATGTGTTTGGTTACTGGGATTTGTTTATTGCATGCTTACTAAGTACTAAGCCATCCCTGCATATTTAAGCCTTAACTAACGGTGGCTCGATCAATGTTGTCCTGTTTTCTCACGTTTGCCCGAAGTTACTTTCATATTTTTCTGCAAATAACATCTTTTAATAATAGTTTGCTATTTTAGGTTATTCCTGAGTTATTTTGTATTGCCTAATTCTTACAACGCTGTATGCACTTAAAGGACCCAGGCACCAGGGCCGGACTGGGGATACAAAGCAGCCCTGGAAAAAAAATTTGTGCCAGCCCCATAAGTCACTGCGCCATATATTGTCGCGTGTAATATGTAAGGTTATGTCTTGCCAGGACAGATGATTGAGTAATATATATATATATATATATATATATATATTTTGCTTTTTCTAATATACAATATTGGTCCTTTCAGGGTAAAACATTTAATTATACAGTAAGCATACTCACATGCAGACACAGGCAATTTCACTGACATCTCAATGACACACACAAGCTCATTGATACACAGCCTCATAGACAAACAATCTTACTGATATACATCAGCTCACTGACATAAAAACACAAGCTCACTCACTAGCAGGCACACGCATGCAAGCAAGCTCACTCACTAGCAGACGCACACACACAGCTTAATGTGGTGGTACTGGTGTCTATAGCATGTCCCTACAGGCTTTTCAACGTAAACACTGACTTTTCAGAGAAAAGGCGGTGTTTACATTGCTTCAAAGTGACACTGCTAGTGACAGTCACTCAGACGGTCACTAGAGGTGCTTCCTGTGTTAGTGCACCTACATTCAGGGCCTCCACACTCTGTAGGTGCTGAACGTTCCCCATAGAGATACATTGATTCAATGCATCTCTATGAGGAGATACTGATTGGAGTGGCGTTTTGCAGCCAATCCTATGGCAAAGCATTGGATTGGCTGAGATCATCAAGCTTGATGATCTCAGCTATAGAGGCAGGGCCAGTCGAGGGAGACCAGCACGCTGCGTGGGGAAAAAAAAAAGGTGAGCTAAAACACTATTTTTAAACACACATTTACACCATGACAGACACAGAAACACACATATACCATGACAGATACACACCCCATGACAGACACACACACACACCATGACAGACCATGACACAGACAGACACACACCATGACACAGACAGACAAACACCATGACACAGACAGACACACACCATGACGGACAGACAGACACACCATGACGGACAGACAGACACACACACCCCATGGCGGACAGACAGACACACACCCAATGAATGACAGACATACACACACACACACCCCATGACGGGCGCACACACACACACCCCATGACGGACAGACACACACACCATGACGGACAGACAGACAGATACACACACCATACAGACAGACACCATGACACAGACAGATACACACACACCAGACAGACAGACAGACAGACACCATGATACAGACAGACAGACAGACACACACACATCATACATACAGATATACACCATGACACAGACAGACAGACACACACACACCATACATACAGATATACACCATGACACAGACAGACAGACACACACACACCATACATACAGACAGACAGACACCATGACACAGACAGACACACACACACACACCATACATACAGACATACACCATGACACAGACAGACAGACACACACACACCATACATACAGACAGACACCATGACACAGACAGATACACACACACCAGACAGACAGACAGACACCATGATACAGACAGACAGACAGACACACACACCATACATACAGATATACACCATGACACAGACAGACAGACACACACACACCATACATACAGATATACATCATGACACAGACAGACAGACACACACACACCATACATACAGACAGACACCATGACACAGACAGACACACACACACACACACCATACATACAGACATACACCATGACACAGACAGACAGACACACACACAAACACCATACATACAGACAGACACCATGACACAGACAGACAGACAGACACACACACAAACACCATACATACAGACAGACACCATGAGACAGACAGACAGACACACACACACCAGACAGACAGACACACACACACCAGACAGACCTGATAACACAGACAGACACATTACTAATACCTGCCAGGGGGAGGTCTTCTGGGGGCCGCTGGGGGACTTTTACCGCTGGGGAGGTCTGCTGTCGGCCGCTGGGGAGGCCTTCTGGCGGCCGCTGGGGGAGCTGCGCTGTCTGTGCTCTCCTGCCCTCGCGCGCTTCTGAATGAGACCAGCGACGGAATACGACGTCATATTCCGGCGCCGGTCTCATTCAGCTACGCGCTGGGAAGCAGAGCCAGTGCAGCTCCCCCAGCGGCCGCCAGGACAAGTCCCCCAGCGGCCGACAGAAGACCTCCCCAGCGGCCAACAGCAGACCCAGGTGTCTGCCCGGCCCCAGGTGCCGACGGCCCACCGGGAAATTTCCCGGTATCCCGGTGGGCCAGTCCGGCCCTGATAGGCACCCAGACCACTTCAGCTCAATGAAGTGGTGTGGGTGCAAGGTCCATCTAGGGTTAACCCTGCCTGCTGTAAACAGAGCAGTTTCAGAGAAACTGCTATGTTTACATATGAGTTAATCCAACTTCTAGTGGCTGTCTCATTGTTTGTTTTCCTGGTACTATAGTGGTCCTTTAAAGAGTCACGCCACTGCCCAAATACAAACTAAGTGGAAATAACTGTTTAGCAGATGTGCCCCGAATGACAACATGCATTTATTTATGAAATTTTTCATAGGGGTATAATCTAAAACAAAACAAAAAAAGCAAAATCAGCAGTTCCCTTCTAACCCTGCCCGGTCTTTCTGTGGCTGTCTTGGGGAGGGGTGGTGGGCAGCTCTGGAGTAACATTGAGCACTCTGCCTTCCTGTACAATACCTCTACACATGGCCCTCACTAGTCCTTTACTCCATACGTTTTGTGTCCTGGGCTCATTGCACTTACTTTACCTACCTTACCGGCAATCTCTCTCTCTAGAAGAGAAAACAGAGCATCGCATGAAAAAAAGGTAAATATAGGCAACATACATTCTCAGTTTGCATCAGCCACAAATCTAATGTCTCTTTCATCTACCAACCATTCAAATAAACACAACCTTCCAGTTTGTCTACCAGCTTCCATTTTACAATATTTAGAGAAGGTTACTCACTAACCACTAAGCGTGTATTATGAAAACTTGGGTAATTTTCCATTTTGAAGTCGGTAAAATCAGACGAGAGATTTTGTCCCAGCTACAGGAGATTGCCTGGGTTCATGGTTTTGATTGGTCATGGTAGCCAGCAGGTGGGTGGCGATACCCAGCTGTGTAATATGGGTTTTTAAAGTTATTTTATTACACATACTTATCAACAATCCTTCTCATTTCTTGGAACCCACTTTACAGCAGACTCCCCAGTGGCGTCTGCCTCATTTAATTGCCCTAGGGATTGAGCCATCTAATCCCCAACAAGTCATGAAAAAGTGCTTTGTGGTTTCTTTTCACACTCTTCAATAGAAGACATCTGCAAAATTAAAGATAAAACAACTACTGCATGCTATTATTAATACTATACTGTGCTAGCCTAGCAAATCTGATAAGTGTTTTAAAACTTTTATGGCTATCTGGGATTGGGAAGACTGGGTCATTAAATTACAGTTTCAGTTCTTGAGCTGTACTATTCAGTGAATTATTTATATATATACACTTAAAATAAAGAGAAAATCATAAAATATAGCAAAGTAATATGTCCAAAAAAAGTAGGATATACAGGTGATACTCGAAAAATTTGAATATCGTGCAAAAGTTCATTTATTTCAGTAATGCAACGTAAAAGGGGAAACTAATATATGAGATAGACGCATTACATGCAAAGCAAGATAGTTCAAGCCGTGATTTGTCATAAGTGCGATGATTATGGCTTACAGCTCATGAAAACCCGGTCATGTAGTTATGTTTGTATCTATTGTTTGTAAAACATATACAATGTGAGTGGGGAAGGTGTAGATTGGTAATTGGACTACTACAGTCTGCATATTGGACTTTTAATTGGACATATTGTCTATATTTTTATTTTTACTGGGAATATTTATTTCCTTATAATTTTTTAATATATTGATTGTTTTTCATAATAAAGTTCCCTCATTGGAAACAGATTGGAATAGTGTGATCTTCTACCATCACCATATCACCAAAGGAGGAATACCAAGAGGGATGGGGACATCCATGTAAAAGTCCCACTGCGCTGGACATAAGAGCCATATGTTAATATTGGCTCCAGGCTTGTGAGTAATACTGCTCTAATTCCATCTATTACTGTTCATTTTTGACATATTACACTATGATGTTCTATCCTGTTTTTTAGATTCTACAGATGTGTGTTCCACCTATTGTATGTATTATTTGTAGATTGGTAAGAGTCTGAAACCAACAGTATTATCCACTAAAGTGTGAATTCAAAGTGAATTTCAAACTTAAAGGAACACTTAAAAAATAAAAGTATGTATTCCTGAAACTATCATATTAAATTATTTCTCCCTCGCTGTGCTGGTCTTGCTGTGGCTGGCTCTGCCTTGATGGCTGAAATCGTCAGATAACGCGCTTTCAAGAAGAGCGTTTTGAAGACTTTTTGTGCATAGCCCCCAAATGTCCCTATTTTGGGGCTGTGACAGACTATTTGGTCACCACAGACTGGTACATGTCTCCCAACCACCACCTTCCTCTAAAAAAGGAATATAATCACCCCATTTACCCTTCCAGCCCATGTCTCTCTGCTCAGCGCCCTTTTCTGTCCAGCTGGGAACTTGCAGAGGCATGGTGCACCTGATGGGGGTCAACCTCCAAACATTCTGGAATTCCTGACCGGATTGCGGAGTTGCCGCAGTCTGGTAAAACTTTGTCGAGGGCACTCTCTCTGTCCCAGAGTCACCTATCAGATCGCTATTGGGAAAGGGTGATAGAGGAGGTGGTGTGGCATTGAATGATACCCAGGATGTAAGGGAGCTCCATGTACCAACAGAAAACGCCATCATTTTAGGTGAATGGGATTTCCCACCCAGCTAACCCGGACTAGCCACCTTCGATCTGAATGCTTTTTGGACAGAGTGGGCACTCGGAAGAGAGTTTTCTGTGGATAGCAGTTGTTTTGGGATGAGGGCATGGGAACCCTGTTTTTTTATTAGTAATTGTTAACCGTCGCCAATGTGTCTGGCCACTAATTAAATTATCTTGCTAGGTATGGATATCTAGACGCCAAGTAAGTCGCAATATGCATTGTTTTCTTGGGGACCTCTTGTTGAGGACCCAGATACAGTGAGGGAAAAAAGTATTTGATCCCCTACTGATTTTTAATGTTTGCCCACTGACAAAGAAATGATCAGTCTATAATTTTGTTTTAAATCATTTTTATTTTAAGCATAAAACAAGTCAGGCACAGTTCGACAATGATGAGAAGCTTACAGTTGCCTACGCAGAGGCTTATTATTTTCATCAGAATTATTATCATCAGGCATTAACCTTCTGTAATTACATTTATGACTGTACCAGGCTAAGTCTTATAACTCTATAGATTCACCAGCATCATATGAAGCCTATATGTAATCTGGTGTCTGCATGTGTCAGCAAGTAACTTGGCTATACGCGGACCTTGCTCCTCGTAGCTGTTTGTGTTAGCGGGGCTTAATGATCCTGTGATTCCAGTTGCCAGTATATGCCCGAGGGAGGCTCAACATGTCTCAGCTACGGTGCAGTCCTCAGGTCACCGAGTCGCCATCCGTTCACCCCACCTCGCCCCCCGCCCACCGGCCGGGTCCTCCTCGGTGCCGTGGGCACTCAGGAGCAGAGATTGTCCACTGGACCCCACCACCAAAGTCCGCGACTCTCCCGCCCCCTGCACCTCCCCAGCACCTTGTTGTTCCCTATGGAGAAAGCACTCCCGTGTCCCTCCCAGTGCCCGCCTCACTCTTAAGGCTGGTACCCAGCCCCCCCGGCCACCGGTCCGCCGGCAGGACAGCGCACTCCCGCCCCACAGGGCTCACGGCATCTGGGACATGGTTCTCCGGGGACCCCTATACCCAGAGACTGGGGTACTCACTGCTCCGGTCGGCGTGTGGGTGGTGTGTAGGCCCTGCCTCGCGCTCAGTATCGCCTGGGCCTGCATGAGCCGTCCTTGCCGGTCCCCTTTATTAAATTTTATCATGGTCCTCTGGGTGTGTTGAGCTGTGTTGGAGCAGTTCCATATGAATGCAGGTGGTCTTTCTCATACCAGCTCCAGGTCCCTCAGGTTTTAACCCTTCAGATGCAAACATAGCAGTTTCAGAAAACTCCTATGTTTACATTTGGGGTTAAGCCAGCCTCTAGTGGCTGTCTTCCGGACAGCCACTCGAGGCGCATCTGCGACGCTGGAGGCATATTATGCCTCCATCGCTCAGAGCGTCCATAGGAAAGCATTGCCGCGCATGCGCATTCGGCCCCGCTGACGTCAGCAGAGGGAGCTGATGTCGGCAGGGGAGGAGAGGTCACCAGGGCAGAGGGAGCCTGGCGTTGGAATAAGGTAAGTGGCTGAAGGGGTTTTAACCCTTTCAGTGTCACGGGAGGGGGACCCTGAGAGTGGGGGCACCCTCAGGGCACTATAGTGTCAGGAAAACTGCTTTGTTTTCCTGACACTATAGTGATCCTTTAACACATTGAATCTTTCAAGTTCATACTCATATAATGGGAGTTGGAACATGTGATGTTTTTATGAGATTGTATCCAATATTTTTAGTATTTAATTTCATAAGGACATTTCTTTCTGGGTTTTTTCAACTCACTGCCTAGCCAATTAACTCTTTTAAAGGGAAAATCTGCATAACAACCTTCTAACTAGGTCATTAATTTGTGTACAATAAGGGTGCCATCCAGTGTACCTACACTTTTTTATTCCATCAATCTTTCAACACTCTTTACCTACTTCCAATTTTTAGACCATCAATCTTTTTAGATTTCTATATATTTGAAACTACTGTTTATTCTTTATTCTTTTATTTATTTTATTTATTATTTTTTACACTTCAGGTCGTACCAATTAAAGGTATATCCATCAATTTATTTATAGATTGCCAGGAGTTATCTGTTAGGTGATTTCCTAGTACGTATAGATTTCCTATCACTATCTAGGTTCATTTTACTCACAATAATGTGTCTTTATATTTTATATATTTAAAAAAAAAAATATATATATATATATATATATTAGTACATGTACTAACTAGTTTTTTTTTGTTTGTTTGTTTAATTTATTTTGTATTTTGGCGGTGGAGTGTCCCTTTGAACCAGGCTTGTTATTTTAACATAGAATAAGCATAAAAGACTGTTGATGCTGCCATGCGGCCACAGGATCGTTCCTCCATATTTGCGATCAACGCCATCCTATGAAGGTTTTCTGACAACCCCCCTCCCTTCTGGCCCACCCCATTTCTCCTACACCATACCTCTTCACTGACCGCTAAATATAAAAAAAAATACCTGGTGATTCAGATCTTAAATATGGCAAAACAGGTCATCCTTCCTTTTTTGGAAACAGGACATTTGGCCTTACTGTCTGGTTTAATAGAATGAAAGACTTAAGACGACTGGAAGAATTGATTTACATAGCACAGGACCGCTCCCAATTGTATGCAGATATTTGGACACATTGAGGGGATAAAGAGACACAGAGAGGCTGGGGGGACAAAGAGACACTGAGGGCTTGGAGAGGAAGAGACACATAATGGGGCTTGTAGGGAGAAAGAGAATCACAAAGGGACTGGGGGAGAAGAGACACACAGTGGGGCTGGGGAAGGGGATAAAGAGGGACACAAAAGTGCTGGAGGTAGGAAGAGACCCACAATGGTGCTGTGGGGGAGACCCACAAAGAGATCTGGGGTGGAAGAGACACAGAGAGGGGCTGGGGAAGGGGAATAAGAGATAGACAAAGAGGTTGGGAGAGAAAGAGACACACAGAGGGGCTGGGGGAAGAAGACACACGCAAAGTTGGCAATTATATATTTTTTTTGTGTGGGGTTGCAAGTAGCTGGTCTTGCCTAGGGCGCAAAATAGTCTTGCACGAGCCCAGGGTGAATACTGACATTACAGCTTCTAAAATCATTAAATATATTGTTTTGCTTTATTATAAATTATTAATTCATTGCTTTTGGAGCTGAAACATTCATGAAATGCTCACTTTCACATATAATCTTTTTTTCTAGCATTATACCCTGTTCCTTAGTTTTAATTTAGCTTAATGCAGTTGTTCTGGTGTCTACTACCTGTCCCTGCAGGCCTTTTAATGTAAATACTATAAAAAAAAGGAAGTGTGTACATTACTGCCTAGGAACACCTTTATTGGTAGTCACACAGACAGCCACTAGGGGTGCTGCAATGCGCAACACTAACGTTCAGCATCTCCATGCTCTGCATGGAGGTACTGAACGTTTCTCATAGAGATGCATTGATTCAATGCATCTGTTTGAGGAGATGGTGATTGGTGCAGCGCAGGGTTTTTTTAGAAGAAGAAACACTACCACAACAAGAGGACACAGCCTTAAATTAGAGCATTTAAAAAAAATAATATCAGGAAGTATTACTTACTGAGAGGGTAGTGCATGCATGGAATAGCCTTCCAGCTGAAGTGGTAGAGGTAAACACAGTGAGGGAGTATAAGCATTCGAGGGATAGGCATAAAGCTAGCCTACATATAGGATAAGGCCAGGGACTAATTACATAGTTACATAAGCTGAAAAGAGACATGTGTTCATTAAGCTCAGCCTTTCTCACATTTGCTGTTGATCCAAATGAAGGTAGAAAACCTAGTCTGAAGAGCTTCCAATTGTGCAACAAACTAGGAAAAAATTCATTCTTGACCCCAGAATGGCAGTCAGATATCTCCTTGGATCAAGAAGCTATTACACCACAAAATTTAAATTTATATCTCTGTATATTGTGTTGTGGAAATATTTATCCAACTACTGTTTAAACATCGGTATAGACTCTGATAAAACCACCTCTTCAGGCAGTTAATTCCACATCCTTATTGTTCTTACAGTAAAAAACTCTTTCCTTTGACTAAATCTCCTTTCTTCCAGTCTAAACGCATGACCTCTTGTCCCATGTGTAGTCGTATTTATAAATAGTTTTCCGGACAATGTTTTTTTTTTTTTTATTGGCCCTGAATATATTTGTATAATGCGATTATATCCCCTCTGAAGTGTCGTTTTTCCAAACTAAAGAGATTTAAATGTGTTAACCTCTCCTCAAACCTAAAATGCTCCATTCCTTTTGTGAATTTTGTAGCTTGTTTCTGCACTTTTTCTAGTGCCATGATGTCTTTCATTAGAACAGGTGTCTAAAATTGCACAGCATATTCAAGGTGTGGTCTTACCAGCGATTTATAAAGAGACAAAATAATATTTTTATCCCGAGAATTATTGCCCTTATTTATACATGGGGAAAAAAACCTTACTGGCCTTAACAACTGCTGATTGACACTGCATATTGTTGCCTCGTTTACCATCTATAATAATCCCCAAATCCTTTTCATTTGTTGTTATCCCTAATTCACTAGCATTTAGGGTGTAAATTGCTTGTGCATTCTTCCACATTACAGTGCCCAGTCCCCCAATCTATCTAAATCCCTCTGCAGCCAAGCAATGAAATGAAAGTATTTAGAAAATTGGGAAGACTAGATGAGCCGAATTGTCCTTATCTGCCATCACATTCTATGTTTTTATATTTCATGTGCAATAGACTCCCAATGCTCTCCTATGGGAAAGCATTGGATTGGCTGAGATTATCAATGTTGATGATCTCAGCCCAGGAGGCATAGCAAGGGGAGCCAGCCGTGATGGACCTGGAAAAAAAAATGTTTTACTCCTTTTTATTGGGGACAAGAGGGGCCAGCGGCCTAAACAGCCCTCTCAAAACTACAGTGTTCCTTTAATTTGATCTTTTCTTGTTATATAAGTTGTGCAATTTCACAATATTGTGGGAGCAGTTCAGTTGGCAAACAGATTTTGCTTTGATCACTTTTAATTCATTGTCATCATTATCTGCTTCTTATAACTGCAATGTATCTATTATAAGTCTAATAACATTTGACCAGCAAGTAATTGTAAGACATATAATAACAGTGATGTTTATCCAACTGCTAAGGCAGACATATTTCAGGGGCCTTCCACTGAGAAAGGTAGAAAATAATATTGTAGGAAGTAACCAGAAAAGCTAGGGGTGTCAAGCCTCCTGCCCACAGACTATGGCCTGGGCCCTGCAGGGAAACCTGTAAAAGACTACCGGTCTCTCTCCCCGGCATCAGCTGGAGACACCTTGGGAGGAGATAGTCAGTCCTCCACCCCAACCACAGGAAAAGATACTAGGAGTGGAGACACTCCCCAGCAGCTGGGCCTGTCATCCGGAGACAAGCCCCCTGGCATGGATCTTGCAGATGGGACCGAGATCTCTACACCAGCCCTACAGGGATGCTGGGCAGCCTGCCCAGATCCCCAACTGCAGAATCCCGTCCAAGATGAGGATGCCAGCAGCAGTCTTCCCCAAGAGCAGGGTGAGAGCCTGGGAGAAGAGGGTGTCGTCTCTCCCCAACCACAGCGGGAATACCCGGGAGAGGGGTTGATTCCTTTCCCCATCGACCAATTCCCAACCGTGTCCCGGGTGCAGCGGAGGGAACTATGGCCTGCACTGACACCCTCCCAGCAGAAGAGCTGGTGTCAGGGCAGAGCGCAGTTGGACTCTGACCTACCTGTCCTTTTGTTCTGGGGCCTGACAAACCCCCCACCAACCCAACTGAACCACTGGCTACAGGGTAGAGCGCCGCTGGCCTCTGCCCACCAAGCACGGATGGCTTCATAAGTGAGTTCCAGGGAGAGGGGATTGTCGATCCCTCTCCCCAGCAGCAGTATGGTCTAAAGGGAGAAGGGACAACCGGTCCCTCTCCCCAGTGGCAGGAGTTACTTGATCCACCCGAGGGGAAATGCATCCGGGTTCTTTCCCCGCAGGACCCTGGAAATACAAATGAGCACTTGTGGCAGGAGGCCTTCTGAACAACTACACCTATTGGGAAAGGCCACCAGACTATCACAGACCCAGACCGATTGGAGGTCTGCATAGTCTCTCCGGGAGGGGGAAGATATGTGACAAACTCCCCTTCCCACGTGAGTTTGCCAGCCTCCTGCCCACAGACTATGGGCCCTGCAGGGAAACCTGTAAAAGACTACCGAACTTGACCGACCGTTAGCACTGATTACATGCACGGTCGGTCAAAATTATAACTTCCATGTGTTTTTTATGTGTTTTAAAGGTATTTTGGGGGTTTTGTAATATTGTATGTTTTTCTGTGCCTGGAGATAATTGAGTTAGTTCAGTTCCTGACTCAATTATCTCTCAAGCACATGAAGGAGTTTTGTAACATGCTACTAGTCCCCTCTCCGGTCCAAGAGAAGGTTTATCCTGTTTGTGTGGGAGTGTCAGGGGCGTGCTTAACTGTGTCTGAAATTGTATAAGAGCAGGCCATCTGGCCAGATTAAAACATTCCAGCTAGTACTCCCAGAACTATGTGTCGTCTGGTTACTGGGAGGGGAAAGGGCTAATCACTGTTCCAGTGTGGAGGATTCAACAGGGAAAGTCCTTGTAAGGACTAGAGCTCCCAGGACTGAGTGTCATCCAGTGCCTGGGGGTGGCTAGAGCGAGTCCCCCATTTGGCTCCAGGAGGGAGCAGTTCCAGGACTCCAGTCAAGCCACAGCGACGGTAGGCAGAAGTGCTGTGGTTTGTCCCCTGTTCCAGCTAGGAAGTGGTCCTCGGCTGAGGTAACCAGCCAGGGGTACAGGGAGCTCTGTTACACCATCATTAGCAGCTTTCCCTCGGTGCCCCTGGTTTGGCACTTTCCCTTCTCACGAATGGAACCAAACGCTAGCTCCCTGGCAGCCGTTCGCATGAATAAACCCACGAATGGTCCTCAGCGGTACATAGCCGTGACCGCCATGGAACTAATTTCGGCATGAAGACTTTGTGGTTCCCGGTCACCCTAGCGGTACTTAGCTGCGAATGTTATGGAACTTTTTTCGGCATGAGGTGACCTTGCAGTTCCCAGACAAGTTTGTCCGTGGTTTTGAACCACTTAACGACCCACCAGGAGAGTGCTTTTTGGAAGGAAGTTGCCTGAGACTAAGGGGAACAAGCGTCAAGAGAGTCAGGCGGAGCATCCCATATTGTGGCTGCAGGAGCTCCCGAAAGTTGACCGGCCAAAGTACACGGTCAAAACTTTTACACTGTGGCATTTCGCCTATGGATCTGAGCGCTATTTGGACAACCTGGGTGCTCAGATCAGGCTGTATGGGGATGAATGTTAATTGGGGTTAATATATGTTTTTATAATGTTTTAGGGTACTTTTATGTTTTTGTGTTTGGCTCTCTGTTCTTAGGAGATAAATAGCTTAACAACTCTTGACCTCAATTATCTCCCAGGCACAGAGATCTCAGAGGAGCTTGTATTGTATTGTTTGCAGACCCTATACTGTGGGTCGTGTATATAAGCAGGCAACTCGGCCTAAATAAACCAGTTAATTTTCACCCTTCACTGAGTCTAGGCTAGTGTTTGGGTGAACAAGCTATATAGCCATACTCTCTGCAGTAAAGCATAATCACTTGGAGCTGTACCCAGGACCGTGTTCAGGGGAGGGAAGCTACGAAGAGACACCAGCCAAGCTGAGGCAGCTGGGGCCTGAAGTACTATAGGTGTCCCGGTGGAGAGCTGGGAAGCAAGCTTGATGAAGGTACTAAGCTGGGGTGCCAGGCAGTCCATCACATAGTCCACAATCCCTAGAATGCTGAATGGCTCATTAAGGCCTTAACGATAAGCCTGTCCCTGCATAACAATAGCCAAGACAATCAACCAACTGTGTACTCACAGAAAACCAGCATCAAGAGCATCATATAAAGAGGTCCTAATTCATTCACAATCCTATCTGGGTATTTTCCAAACACCCATCACAGTAATAATAAGAAGTGTTCAGAGATACACCATCACAGCTATAACAGTGTGCTCTTTTCAGGACTCCTTCAATAGAGTAATGAAGACCAGTGCTGGCACTTCCATTAGGCCAGTTAGGCAGTGGCCTATGGCGCTCTCTAGGAGGGGGCGCCTGCAGGGGCTGTAACACTCTGGATCGGCTGAGAACATGCTGCACTCACAGAAACCGTTTGTGTGTGTGTGTGTGTGTGTGTGTGTGTGTGTGTAAAATGTAATAGGCAGGGTGTGTGTGTATGTATTTGGCAGTGTGTGTGTCTGTGTGTAAAATGTAATAGGCAGTGTGTGTGTGTATGAGTGTAAAATGTAATAGGCAGTGTCGGTGTGTGGATGTACAGTATGTATTAGGCATTTTGTGTGTGTTGGTGTATGTATATAGCAGTATGTGTGTGTGTATTTGGCAATGTACATGTGTGTGCATGTGTTACCTATAATGTAGCTGTATGTTTATATATTAGACAGCGTGTGTATGTATTTGGCAGTGTGTGTGTGTGTGTGTGTGTGTGTGTATAAAGGAGTGTGGATGTACAGTATGTATTAGGCAGTGTATTTATATAGATAGGTCTCTGTTCCTTGTTGCCCCAGTCTTTTGCTATGTGCCTGTCCCACTAAAAAAAAATAAAAAATCAAGCAGGCAGACACATTAGGGTTCATTCACTAAACAGTGATTTTGATAAGTCTATAAAAACTTAAAACGTAGGTCAAACTTTTACGTTTTCAACAAAGGGGAGATGGAGACTTTTCCAACTTGTCTATTTTAGCTTCTTTTCAACCCACCACTTAATGAATAGACCCATTTGGAGGGGGAAAACACTCAGGGAACACTGTGAAAGGGTAAGAGACACTAAAATGCAAAAACAAAAGCAGCGACAGACTGGAAAAATAAAGTAGAGAATGGTAAGCAGAGATGGAGACTGTAAGTAAAGGACAGAACTGAGGAAAAGTTGTGTGTGAGTCTCTTAGCAAAAGTGAGCGTATAAACACTAGTTTTGCTAAGAACGAGGAATAAACACACAAAGTATGTCAGCTTGCTGAAAGGCTTTATATGTCTGGAGTCTGTCAGTTCTGGCAGATTTTAAAAGTGACAATTTCAATAGAAATCGGACCTTTTTATAATTGGGGCAAAAACACCTCACTGTCTGTCACTCAGGCAGCCAGGAAGGATTTCTGCCACTTCCTTTAGTTCCACTGAGCTAACAGAAGAGGCAGACTAGCTGTACTAGCGTGTGCCTGCATTCCACCTTTCTCAATGAGCTGAACTAGAGCTCAGTGGGAAACCTAGGAAAGCCATGATCCAGAGTTCATGCGCGCTCTTGCGGATTCAGCACAGACGCTTCGTCTCCATTAGAAGCCTCTGGTTGAAGTATTACCTGGCACAGACAAGGGGCTTGCAGAAAAACATGCTCAAAAATAAAAGCATATTTTCTCTGAGGGTATGTCTAATAAATTGTTAATAAAAAAAACTGTGAAATGTTTAGTTTGGTGATTAGTGAATAAACTCTTTTCGCAATTGAACTATCTCATGAGGGGGCGGCAAAATGGATCTTTGCCTAGGGCGGCAGAATTTTTTGCACCAGCTCTGATGAAGACACGGTGCAAAGAGGGACATAGAGACAGGATTTACATAAGTGTGACTAACAAAACGGGAGCCAAGGGAGCATGCAAATTATTAGTCAGCATCTGTGAACTGGACGGGATTCAAGAGACTGTTTAATGCTCTTGTGTCACATGGTGAGCTCCAAGCATTACTACCTTCAAAACACTCATTTGTATTTAAAATGTCCAAGAAAAAAAAGATGTATGTCAAACAAAACCAGGTGTCAGGAGAGATATATCTTAAAGGAGGACAAAAATATACATACAAGGTGTGGGAAATACATTAGAAAAAGCAAATCTAAACACATGGAGGTCTCTTTATACAGAGGAAATATTGGGCAAAGTTCTAAATGTGGAGCAAATAGTAGGGACATTCTATTCATTTCCAGGGTGACAGCTCAAGGCAGGTCCATTCTGGTGGTTAATGATGACTGCTCCTCTTTTATAATTTTGCCCAGCAATTTCTTTGTGTCCATAATAAGCAATAAAAATCTAACTCTCACATACAAAGATAGAATTTACTGGAATAGTTTTTTGTTTTTTTTCTCACATCTGTTTGCATTTCTTGGATTCCAGCAATCAGATTGCTGAAAGGGATGTTTAATAAATGGAACTAGTTTTACCTCTGTGCTGGATTCAGGTTCACGTGTCCCGGGCTAATTTGAGGACTGACTCCTTTGCAGTGAACGACACACTCTTTACCTTTGGTGACTTCGCTGCTTGGTTGCATTGTTCCATTCGTTTGATGTGGTTCTCCTGTCAGCCTTGCCCTTGCAAAGCTGTCATTTACCACAAGGTATAAATATATATTAAAGCCCCAATCTTTGAGATCTGTGGACTCAAGTGGAGAAAGAAGATACAACAATTTCTCATTTATCATCCGCAATAGACTCAATGTCTACGTAAAGTTGAATATTGAACTTGGAGGGGAAACAACGTGAATCTATCCAGTGACCAAAATTCCATTAGATAAATCCGTGGTCTTGTTAACCATCAGCGGTGGGTTAGGAAAAGTCTAGGCTTATTCCGTAGAACTTCTAAGCCTAAAGAAGAGGCTTATAATAATCTGTAGTAAGAGCTAAACATTCAGGCAGGGTTACAGCTTTTCCACAGCTTGATGGACAAGTAAACCTTGCTTGTGTGATAAGGTCTCGTTCTTCTGGAATGAGAGCTTTAGGGAGCTGGATGCCAGGAGTTAACAGATGAGGCGTGTCTTACAGACGGACACTGGCGTATGTGACTGCTGAAGCTTTCCAAACTTCATCTAGAAGAGGCGAAGAAGTTACATCCAGAACAGAACAGATGTCAGCTTTTTCCTAGATTCTACGAACGCTAAAAAATTTTTTGGCAACAAATAAAATTCTTTTGATCTCTTGATGCATAGCTCTGAGATGACATTGTGAATTCTCGTAACCTTCTCATGACAAGGGGTTATATCATGACAACCATGTCACCTGCCCATGAAGGGGTTAAATTAAACATAGATACATTGTTTGCTGTATCATTTTAATGTAGTGGTTTTGGTGCAAAGATGCTGCACCTTTTCTTGGATATTGGAAAACATTCCTATTTCTGAGAAATGGCGTTGCTTACATTTGACTGAAAACACACCTGTGCTGATTGCCTGACTGACAGTCACTAGAGGCTTTTCGTTTTCAAGTACTTAGATTTTTGAAAGGCAATTTTTCATCTGCACACGTTAAGTGTCTCTTAAAGGAACACACTTATGTTAAAAAATAAGTATATTTATTTTAAATGTTCGTGTGTTCCTTTATTACGTAGATTTTTATTTTATTTTTCATTCTTTATTTTTTGCAGTGCATAAGATAACAAACATGTTTGCAAAGACAATTCACAAGAGGTGTGTGTGTGTGTGTGTGTGTATGTGTGTATATATATCGATTTAGATAGGAAACTAAAGCATTAACTGTCGCAGATACAGCACTTTTTATAAAATAAATGAATAGAATATAGTTCCATGAGTTAAAGCAAAGGTAGAGTGAGAGAAACTATTGGGAATCTTAGAACTAGAGGTAGGTTCAGGAGGCAAATACCACTGGGTAAGCAGATGAGTTAATTTAGATTCCAGAGCACCTACACAGAAATTCTAGATTTGTGCGTAAGAATTGTGGTTTCTACAGGCTTTACTCTGGAGTTGGAAAAAGTTATTCCTCCTCCACATTTCATCTTCCAATAATAAAAAAAAGAAACCATTAATACCATGTACTATTTTCCTTCTTCAACATTCGTCATTATAACTGTGCCAAGACAAAGATTTGGAGGGTTCTACTCGCCTCTCTTTCTGGTAAAAAGACATGAGGAAAATGGAGACCCATATTGGACCTCCATCAACTCAATCTTCTACTACAGGTAAGGAAATTTTGCATGGAATCGCTAAGGTCCAAAGTACCTATAGTACATCTGGGAGACTGGCTGATATTTGTGGACCTCAGGGATGCATATTTACACATTGAAGACAATTTATTTACATATTCTTATTGCCGATCCTCACAAAACGTTTTCCAGGTTTTGTCTATGCAACCATAATTTCCAGTTTCAGGCTTTGCGTTATGGGATCAGCACAGGTTCAAGAACTCTTGTCACCACTATATGCTTACTAAGGAAGGAAGAAAAGTGTGATCACTTTTCATTACCTGGACAACATACTTTTGTTGGCTCCAGAATACAATATGATGCTTCAACATTGGTCCCTGGTCATTCAGATGCTCTCTCATTTTGGATGGTTAGTCAATCAAGAGAAGAGTCTGTTACAATTCCATATAGACATGATGATGTGAGTTGCGCACGTGTACACACTCTGAGGGAGAGACCAGCTTTCGAAATAGTGGCTGCTCCGTTCTGCTGTGAGCCAAATATTGATTTCTCTGCCTCCTTCCCCTTGCCTCATGCAAGAATGAGATCTAATGTATAGGTATCTTCCCCTGCCTGCTCCCTTCCTAGCTACCTAAGGATAATTTTCCTTCCCGTACAGCTAACGTCTAACATCAGCATAGCCATGCATAGGAAACACAGAAACAGGACGTGAGACTCAGAAGCAGGATGCGCTTGCTGAGAAGCGTGCTGTTATAGCAAGAGGGCAATTGAAGATCCTTATACAGATCGCGGAGACCCTGAATATGCTGAGCTGCCTTGAGGGGTGAGTAGCTCCCTCAGGAGCGTAAATACAAAGAGGGGGAAGAGGGGGAAGAGGGAAAGGAATTAATAATAAGAGAAAAGTGATTTTAACATAAAGTCTATTATATCAGACCATTTTTTTTTTTTTTTTGGTATGTTTGCTTTTTTTTCTCTTCTGTATTCATTTAGAAATCTATTTGTAATATTGACTAAACGACCAATTCCTCAAGATAACAAAAATAAACGCTAAAGCTCCTATAAAAAGTTATATTTGGAAATCTAAAGGGCCCTTATTGGAAATACTGGAATACTGACTAAATGGTTACTTCCTCAAGACAACTGTAGTTCACAAATAAAGAGAAGGAAGGAAAGATTAAAAAGGGAGGAGAGGAGAAAATGGGATGATGAGGAAAGAGAAGAGGCTTGGTGAATGGTGTCAGGAGCAAGGATTTGGCTTTATTTCTCATGGTAGCTCTGTTTTGGAATGGAAATAAGCTGTACACAAAGGATGGTTTGCATCTTTCTCAAAAGGGAACAAATGTTTTCAGTGAGCAGTTCAGAGGTTTTGCTAGGATGTATTTAAACTGGGAGGGGGGGGGGCAAAAGGGTGATAAAACATCAATCCAATTGTCCCCCAAAACAAGGACAGAAGGTGCCTGTAGCAAGTGTGTTAAAAAAGGATAAGCTTAGAGTCATGTCTACAAATGCTCGCAGTTTAGGGAATAAGATCCATGAACTTGTGGCAATAATGGCAACTGATAGTGTAGATTTATTCGCTGTTACTGAGAGACATGGTATAATGAGAAAAATTACAGGGACATAGCAATACCAGGGTACTCTTTTTATATAGAAAAGATAGGGAAGGCAAGAAAGGGGGAGGGGTGGCCCTGTATGTGAAGGATAGCATAAAATCTAGCCTAATAAGTTAGTGAGACAAACATAGAGTCCGTTTGGGCTACGTTAGAATTTGGTAATCACACAGTAACTCGTGTAGGTGTGATTTATAGGCCCCCAGGACAAATTGAAGAGTTAGATAATCTACTAGTTAAGGAAATAGCTAAAATGACAATGAAGGGGGAAGTTATCATCATGGGTGACTTTAATCTTCCTGATGTGAATTGGAAAACCTAAATAGCTGCTTGTGCCAGGAGCACACATATTCTAAACTCCCTACTGGAATTGTCTCTAAAACAACTCATTGAGGAACCAACTCGTAAGGAGGCCATACTAGATTTACTGTTTACAAATGGAGATTTGGTATCAGATATTACTGTAGGTGAAAGTTTAGGATCCAGTGATCATCAGTCAGTGTGGTTTAATATAAGAACAGTGACTGAGTCACATCACACAAAAACAAAAGTTTTAGACTTTAGAAAAACAGACTTTTATAAAATTAGAATATGCGTAAAGGAGTCCTTGTCAGACTGGAGCAGTTTAAATGGAGTCCAGGAGAAATGGGATTATTTAAAAGTTGCACTGCTGAAGGCAACAGAAAATTGCATTAGGCTTATCAGTAAAAGCAAAAAATGTAAGAAACCACTGTGGTACTCCGCAGATGTGGCCAAAATAGAAAAAAACTAAAATTTAGCATTTAGTCATTTTTAAAACAAATCCCAGAGTGAGGAAGACACATATCCATAAGATTAGGCAAAAAGAGGCTAAGCAAGTTATAAGAGCCTCCAAAGCATACACAGAAGAGAAAATAGCACAGTCAGTAAAAAAGGGGATAAAACATTTTTTAGATGCATAAATGAGAAAAGGAAAGTAAAACAAGGGTTAGTTAGATTAAAACAAAAGAAGGAAGGTATGTAGAAGAGGATAAAGGTCTAGCTGACTGCCTCAATTAATATTTTTGTTAAGTATTTGTAGCGGGACCTAGTTAACCTGGCTGGTTATCCCCTTCGGTTAGAATAGGTCATACCCATTTCCCCAGTAACAGGACGGGACACAGTTCTAGGATACAATGTTTGACAATGCTTATTGGGCACACAGCTTTTTATGCACAGACCCCTGCAGGGGGGTCTCCATCCAGCCCAACACAAACACCCATACAGGAGGGGGCTGGGGAACTGATAACCATCTCCCGCTCTGGGAGATACTAACAGGACACAGGGACACACATGAGTACACATCACATGCAAGGGGGTGAACTTTGAGGCTTGGCACCCCAGGACGGGAAGGGAGTACAGGGTTAAATTTTATATGATTTCTCTGCCTCCTTCCCCTTGCCCCATCTGGGATCCCTACAAAAAGTGGGGTGATCGGATGTACAGAACCAGAGATATCAGCGTCGGAAGTCTGGGGCTCAAGGCTCTGTACATCCCCGGAATCAGTTCCATGGTGTTGCTTGGTTTAGTCTGGTGAATTCAAACTTCGTGCCTAAACCAAGCCACGACCAATCAGCCGAACTGGCGCGAACCAAATCACGCCAACCAGCGTTAGGGAAAGGAAGGAGTTTCGCCAGGGCGCCGTGCGCCGTCGCGCCCCCGGTAGGTCAAAAGGTGTAGTGCAGGGTTTTACAGGCAAAATTATAGAAAAAGGAATAGGAAAGAGGGGACACACATATTCTAATAGGCACATGCACACGCAAAAGAAACAAGGCAATTCACAGTTTAGGCAATCCCACCACAGTATTTACAAATGAAAATGAAGGAAAGGGACCTCAGTTAGGAAAAAGGACACGAGTCATTTGTTACATGTGAGTTTAAAGAGGAAGAGGTTCTAGTTCAACTGTCAAAAGTAAAGACAAATAAGTCAATGGGACCTGATGGAATACACCCAAAGCTGTTAAAATAGCTTAGTGGTGTACTAGCAAAACCATTAACAGATTTATTTAACCAATCATTGTTAACAGGAGTAGTCCCAGAAGATTGGAAGTTAGCGAATGTTGTGCCCATTTACAAGAAAGGTAATAGGGAGGAGTCGGGCAACTATAGGCCAGTAAGCCTTACTTCAGTAGTGGGGAAAGCGATGGAAACTATGTTAAAGGATAGGATTGATGATGTAGAATATTGCATATTCTATGTTTCTATAGATTATATATGGATGTCTGGATTGACATAAGTAACAGATGGTATAAGTCACAAGGCTTTCTTTGTCTGAGAACTCTGGAATGTAAGTTGGGGGTTTTGTCCTTATATGGCTAGAGTTATAGTCTGACGTCATTATGGCACTTCTATATAGTAACTGAACAAAGAGACACAAGCTCTCTTGGCTCTCTTTCCTGTACAAGATGTAACTCTCCCGTCAGAAGTCCAACAATTACCATCTGCTGTTGAATGTCCATTATCCTGTAACATCCTTTGTTGTTTTATTATGTATCAGTAACTAAGAATAAACCTGAAGAAACCGTAAGTCAGATTGCGTATTACTACTTTTCATTAATATAGACATATATTAATGTTGCAAGCAAATTTGGCCCAAGAATATATATACAAAAGACGTAAATATCAATCAACTGAAGAGAAGAAGAAATTAAGAAGATTTAACCGTGACGATCGTTCCAACCAAATTTTACAGCTGAACATCTAAAAACACATGGATTTCAAGATCAGAGACAACATGGGTTTACTTCAGGGAGATCATGCCAAACTAATCTTATTGATTTTTTTGATTGGGTAACTAAAATTATAAATCAGGGTGGTGCAGTAGACATTGCTTACCTAGATTTCAGTAAGGCTTTTGACACTGTTCCACATAGAAGGCTCAACAATAAACTGCAATCTTTAAGTTTGGATTCAAATATTTCCAATAATGTATATCTGCTCAATGCATTAGTAGTTTATTAACACTATATTTTATTCAGTGTTTGATTAAAAGGGAATTCTAAGCAACATAATCACCACAACTACCATTCCACTGTTTAATGCCAAACCATTTGAATGAAGTCTGACTTTTAAACAAATGATCTTTCCTCATACTCAGTTAAAATTAATTTGAGAATTAATAAACACAAGGAAAATCTCAAAAGTTGTACTTATGTAGGTGACCAGCAGAGGTCACTGCCTGAGTTGTTTATAAATACAAGTTTGCTATTATTTGTAAAAATTACTTGGATCAAATAGTAGAAAGTACTACTGTAATATTGCTTTTTACCAGATGGCTACATTTAATAATCATAATAATATTGCATGCCCTACATTGCCTAATGCCATTAAAACGATCCTTACATTGCTACTGTCAGGATTACTAGTTGATCCAGCACGTAGAATTGTGTCACACCTAGGACTAAAAGGTAACGTCTTACCGGTTCTTAGAATGGCCCGGACTTAACGCACCAAAGAATAGTCAGAATACTTGCCAAGGTCAGGGGGTACAGAATGGGACACAACGATAAGGGAAAGCCAGAAGTCAGGGATACCAAAATACAGCGAAGTCAAACGAAGCCAAAGTCAAATACCAGAAATAAACGCTCAGGAACACACTCTCGGACAACCACTAGGAGAACCATGACAGGGCAATGAGGAAAAGTACATTTGAGCTTAAATAAGTGTTTTACATTTCTGATTGGCTGAAAACGGCCTTTGACCCCAAAACGTGCTCACGCGTGACATCACGCTCACACCGATGTCGTCATTAACGTGGGCGGACGTGGGGGTATTATTTGGCATGGATCTGCAGCGGCTGGCATCCATTAACATGTTGCAAGAGTCATTTGTACAGACACACGGCCGATGGGCAAATACCGCAAGGTAAGGAGGAATATGTTACATTACCCCCCACCTGAAGACGGCCCACCGGGCGGGCAGGACCAGGCTTAAGAGGAAATTTGGCATGGAAAGAACACATTTTGTGGCCTGCATGGATGTCAGAGGCCGGAACCCAAGAGCCTTCAGCAGGCCCATACCCCTCCAATCATCCAAATACTGTAAGGTGCAACGAGAAAACCTGGAATCAATTATAGAGGAGACCTCATACTCCTCCTGTCCAGAAACAACCAATGGAGGAGGGGGAACACTTGGGACAGTATACTACGAACAAGTGATTTGAGCAAGGAGATATGAAAGGTGTTGAATACGCAAAAAGGCAGAAAGTGCCAGATTATAAGAGGCAAGATTAATTCTCCTAATGATACGGAACGGACCAAGGAATCTGGGGGCAAACTTCATGCTAGGAACTCTCAGCTTAACGTAGTGCGATGATAACCACACCCTCTCGGTAAACAGGGTTGGCACCCCGCTGTTTATCAGCATAATACTTGAAACGATCAGCCGCAGTTTCCAGAGCGGAGTGAGCCTTGGTCCACGTCTCACGGACAGAAGCAATGGTGATTATCCAAAGCAGGTATAGCCATGTCAGAGAAAACAGCTGGTAGTACAGTAGGATGACGACCGTTATTAATGGAAAAAAGGACTATGACCAAAAGAGTCACGATTAGCATTGTTTCTAGCAAACTCGGTCCAGGGAAGTAATTCGGACCAATTACCTTGAGTGCTATTATCAAAACAACGCAAGCATAATTCGAGAGACTGGCTAGCCCTTTCAGCCATGCCATTGGTCTGGGGATTTTATAAATAAAAACAACGCTAACGTTGTGTCCCATTCTATACCCCCTGACCTCGGCAAGTATTCTGACTATTCTTTGGTGCGTTGTCTGGCCATTCTAAGGCCCGGAAAGACGTTGCCTTTTAGTCCTAGGTGTGACACAATTCTACGTGCTGGATCAACTAGTAATCCTGACAGTAACAATGCAAGGATCGTTTTAATGGCATTAGGCAATGTAGGACATACTATAATTTTATGATTAAAATGTTAATTAAATGTAGCCATCTGGTAAAAAGCAATATTACAGTAGTACTTTCTACTATTTGATCCAAGTAATTTTTACAAATAATAGCAAACTTGTATTTATAAACAGCTCAGGCCAATGGAAGTGATGATACATTCAAATGGAATAATAGGGGATGTCTTTTGTCACTGTACCGATTCAGTATCAAACTGTCTGGATTAGGAATTTGCTTTTACGTTTTTGGGACCAGGTCTGTAAGTAATTAGAAAGAGAGAGGAAGCCTGTCTAGAAGATAGTCGTTTAGCATCCCCTCTATAGGCAAAATTCTTATGGTCAGTAATGATCAAAAGGGGGTCCTTGGAACCCTCTAAAAGATGTTGCCACTCCTTAAGCGCAAGTATAATGGCCAACAATTCACTATTGCCAATGTCATAATTGCGTTCAGCAGGAGATAACTTTCTAGAGAAGTAACCACACGAATGTAAAAGGGTATCCTGACTTTCCCTCTGGCATTAGAACAGCCCCTACCCCTGTTTCGGATGCATCAACCTCCAGTATGAAGGGTTTGCTTGTGTCAGGGTATCTCAATATGTCAGCCGAGGCAAATCTTTGTTTGAGGAGTTCAAAAGCCTCTCTAGCCTCTTTAGACCATATCGTATTGCTAGCCCCCTTGCGTGTCATATTAGTGATGGGGGCTATCACAGAAGAGAACCCTTTAATAAATATCCTGTAATAATTTGCAAACCCAATAAACCTTTTGTTAGGACCTGCAGTGGTTATGGCACTGCGGTCTTCTATTCCTTTCCCAACAGCTGAGCATAAGTGATTATAACTGCAGTTAGGAGGTAGAGGAATAGTGTAGATGAATGCAGCTTCCAACATGATTCTCCCCAGCAAGTAGAATATTCCCCAAACATGAGCCTAGACTTCATGAAGGGTGTAACAGGAATGAAGTTTATTGATGCAGGAGGATTTCTCATAAAAGCCAGTGTGGCAAGAGGACCTCCCACAGTAAACAAAGACCATAACCAATCAACATACAGATTTACAGTAACCCCCGCCCTCTCTCTGACTGGGAGATATTGAGATAAGTTAAGGAATAATAATTATCTCCAGGCAGAGGGCACACAATTTCCCCCAAAATTAGAACACCCTTTTCCACACAAGGTATCCCCACAAAGATAGCCTCGATCTGGGGGACCAACATATCCATATTTCACCCAGATAGGTTCAGGGGTTCTTAAAAAGTATGGAAGACACAAGTTACCGACCACACACGAGGCTCCTGCCCAAAACAGTTCCACGAATTCAGTGTGTGCGATCGGTCAATTCAGAAAAAGGCATAAAACTAATAAAAGTCCCAAATGGATCCTCCTGGCTCATAGGAGCGATTGCTCCCCTTGTTCCTATGAACCGAACTACCGAATTGCGCTCTCCTGGCTGTTCGGCAACTAAAGGAAGCAGGCGTTCGGTAGTTTCAGTGGTGGTTCGGGAGGTTGAGTGTCCGATTTTTAGTTCCAGACACTCCACGACCAAGTCCCGCTGCCTCCTTCCGTGCAAACAATATGGCCGCCGTTTTTTGTTCCACGTGGCATTCGGCTATACGAACAGCGGCAGCTCAGAGAGATACTCATAGTTCCCATTTCTAGTATTAAATGCCGTTTTCCACTCATGGTTTTCCTTAAAGGATCACTATAGTGTCACGAAAACAAAGCGTTTTTTCTGACACTATAGTGCCCTGAGGGTGCTCCCACCCTCATGGTCCCCCTCCCGTGGTGCTGAAGTGGTTAAAACCCCTTCAGTTACTTACTTTAATTCAGCGCCGGGCTGGTGACCTCTCCTCCCACTCCGACATCAGCTCCCCCGTTCGACGTCAGTGGAGCCGCATGCACATTTCTCAATGCTTTCCTATGGACGCTCTGCCTGATGGATGCGACATTCGCATCCAGCATCGCAGATGCGCCTCTAGTGGCTGTCCGGAAGACAGCCACTAGAGGCTGGATTAACCCCAAATGTAAACATAGCAGTTTCGCTGAAACTGCTATGTTTGCATCTGAAGGGTTACAACCTGAGGGACCTGGCACCCAGACCACTTCATTGAGCTGAAGTGGTCTGGGTGACAGTAGTGGCCCTTTAATCCTTATCAAATTGTATGCACTCCTAAGGTCAAGTTTAGTAAAGACTTAAGCACCCTTGAGTCTGTCAAACAATTCGGAAATGAGGGGAATGGGGTAAGCATTTTTAATGGTGATTTTGTTCAATGCTTTGTAGTCAATGCACTCACCATCTTTTTTTAGATACAAAAAAGAATCCTGCACCAGCAGGCGAGGATTATTTACGTATATGGCCCTTATTAAGAGCGTCTTTGATATACTCCTCCATTATTCTACTCTCCTGTGGATATAATGCATATACTGCTCCCTTAGGTGGCATAGCGCCGGGTAGCAGGTTTATGGAACAGTCATATGCTCTGTAAGGAGGTAGAATATTGGTCTGAGTTTTGTTAAATATCTCCTTAACTTCTCAGTATTGTTTGGGAAATTCGGAGGTTTGAGGCATAGTGGGTAAACTAATGATGCCCACTCTCTTGGTGATGTGCAGCATACACCTCTCAGTACAATCCTTGCCCCATTCCAGTATTTCCCTATTAGCCCAGTCAATATGAGGATTGTGTTTAGTAAGCCAAGGAAAGCCTAATATGATGGGGCAAGAAGGAGAAGCAATAACTTGAAAAGTTATGTCTTCCTTGTGTAAGGCACCAATGGAAATGTTAATGGGCGAGGTTTTCTGGGTAATTGAGGGTTGAGAGAGTGGTCTCCCATCAATAGTCTCAATGCCACTAGGTGACATAGTTGGAGAAACCGCAGGTTGCCGATGCACTGTGTGAGTAAGAAGTATACTGAAAGCCTGGGCAAATTGATCCATATGGTGATCATTCTCCTCTAGCTTTCTCTCGCAAGCTACTATGTGCTGACACAATTCTCCAGGATCTATGGCCCTGTTGTAATGTCAGGATTACTAATTGATCCAGCACGTAGAATTGTGTCACACCTAGGACTAAAAGGTAACATATTACTGGACATATGGGACAAGCCCCTATGTGTAGCTCCACTGTATCCCACCACATACATAGTTCCTAAATAGCTCATGTAAAACTACTTTGCATCCTTTCATGTACATCTCTTCTACATCACCTCTGCTATCCCTCACAACCCATATACATTACCACCACATCATTCCATGAACATCTACTCTGTATCCCTCCATGTGCATCTCTCCCATGTCACCTTATATAAATTACCCAACTATCCCTCCATGCACATCTCCCCAAATAAATCACCTTGCATCCCTTCACGTACATCTCAACCACATAAATCACCCTCGCATTCCTCCATGCACATCTTCATGTATATCTCCCACCACATATATCACCCTCGCATTCCTCCATGAACATCTCTCCATATACATCCGGTTAACATAATTCCACAATCGATGAACAGACGTGAGAAACAATAGAATCTTTCAACTGCGTTCTTTAGGATATCCATATAGTAAAATTAATTACAAGAAGATTCTCCATACTGTACCCACTGTCAGGGCTGCCATCAGAAATTTTGGGGGCCCTGACACAGCTCAAGGTCTGGGCCCCCCGATGCCTACACCCGACTCCGCCCAAAGTGCTGCCCCCCCACCCCTCGAGTCCGCCCACAGGGATGCAGTGTCTGTACTGATTCTGGTGTGTGTATAGTGGATGTAGAATGTGTGTAGGGATCTATCTATCTGTGGGAGTGCTGAGGGGATTCCCTGGGGTCCAGTGGTGTCACCCGAGGCGTGCTGCGTACTGATGCCAGAGCCGGAAGATGACGTCATCTTCCGGCTGCGGCATCAGTGCGGTGCGCGAGGGAGCTGAAGAGGAAGCACTCAGCCAGGGAGAGTGTCCCTCGCGCGCCCGCCCGCCCGGTGACACCAGGGTCAGCCTCAGGGTCAGCCGTTATGGTTGTCATGCCCTGATGGCGGCCCTGCCCACTGTTATTGTAGGAAATAATTAAACATAACAAGAAGTGCATTGATTTTGTTATATGGGTATCCTAAAGCGTGCGATTGAAGGATTCTACACGTATCATCTTTTCATGATTCTAGTGATCACTAGTTATTATTCTCATTTACGGCTATTTTTTTTTTTTTTTAATCCTGTCCCAGCAGGCTAAATTAATTTTTTCTCTTCTTGGATGGGTTTCTCCATTATACCGAGAAATAAATGGATGTTCTTCTTACGGTGTAACATTTTTATAGTCTACAGATGCCATTCTTAAGTCCTTTGGGTAATTTCCAAACTGTGGTGATATTTTTTCGTATAGCGCCCTTACATTCCTGAGTCTGCACCAGTCTAGTTGTTGATATTGCCTGATACAGTTATTTTCCAAGGCTGAAGGCCTTCAAGGCTTCTTTACTGAGAGAATTAGGCTCTGCGCACACAAATGAGAAGTAAAGAAAATGAGAATTAGCTGAGTTTTCAGGCCACAATATATGAATTTAAAAATGTTTCCATGTCAGTTCTTATTCTATCTCATCTATTTTCCAGCATACTTCATCACGTATAAAAAAAAAATCTGTTTGTTTTTTTATCTTAATAAATGTTTGTTTTTTTTTTTCTTTTATCTTTCACACATTAACGTTTCTTAGGCCATTTTATATCAGCAATATGAAGCAAAGAATGAAAAAAAAAAAAAAGGTGGGAGCACCCCACCCAGCCCCCATCTTCAGAGGCCTATTTGGCAGTGACTGACAGTCACCACGTCATTACGTTGACACACTGGTTGGAAGTCCCGCCTCCCGATACGAGCACAGCAACCGGTTCCCAGAGTCTTTCAGAAGCCAGCATTAGACTGGAGTACCAATGGAAAGCTCAATGAGGGGAGGCTGTATGTAGCAAGGGTTTACCTTGGAAGTTGAATAAAAGTTGTTTATTTACAACAGTCTCTACCTTGATTATTTGGAGGAGCCAGTACAGTTAGAGCAAACGTCTCTGCTCTACACTTGTGAGTTTCATATTTCCTTTGTGAAATTTTATTGCACTATTCCCCTTTTTGTTGTAAGAGTTTTCTCACGTGAGTAATATATTATATAAGTGTGCATGGATCAGAGGCAATATTTGACACAATTGTTTGCACAGTGCACTTTTACACATTTTTATGTGTATTTCACGGTTAACATAATTTTCGGTTTACAAATGAAAATCCATTGAAAATAATACCTCTTATTACAAAATTGTTTCGCAATACAAAGCAAGTTTCCCCAGGATGCATTATACCTGGGAGGTTTATAGCACCGCCCACTGCATGCTGGAGCCTGTGGGCAGGGCCGGATTAACATAGGGGCTGATGGAGCTGCAGCTCCAGGCCCAGGCCCATGGCATAGGCCCATTCAAAAAAAAAAAAAAAAAGTTTTTTACTTTTTACACACTACTCTTGGGGTTGCCACCTGACTGGTAATTTACCAGCACAGTCGGTATTTGAGGCTGCCTGGCCATGCAGGTATTGCACTAATACCGGCAATACAATAGCAGATATTTTTCTCAGTATAAACGGAGATTACTCTGCAATACCAGCACCAGCCAGTAGGGGTCATTGAGTGTGTAGAGAGGCAGGGATAGGAAGTTACAGCATATCCTTCCCTGCCTCTCCCTACTCACTGATCTGCAGGGGAGCAGCTACACAGCACAGAGAGTTCAGACAGCAGCTCCCAGCCTGTAGAGACAGACTACAGCTCAGGGAAGTGAAGGATGGGGGAAAGGCAGCAGGGAAACATGGGGACACTGAGACACTAGGAGACATGGGGATGCTGAGACACATGGAGATGCTGTGAGGCATAGGGACATATGGAGACACTAGGGACATAGTGTCTCCAGGTCTCCCAGTGTCCCCATGTCCCTAGTGCTAGTGTCTCAGTGTCCCCAAATATCTGTCTCCCAGTGTCCACATGTCTCCCAGCCAGTGTCGCTAGTGTCTCAGTGTCCCCAAATTTTTCAGTGTCCCCATGTCTCCCAGCCAATGACCATAGTGTCCCCATGTCTCCCAGTGTCCCCAAATATGTCTCCCAGTGTCCACGTGTCTCCCAGCCAGTGTCCCTAGTCTAGTGTCTGTGTGTCCCCATGTCTCCCAGTGTCCCCATGTCTCCCAGCCAATGTCTCTAGTGTCCCCATGTCTCTGAGTGTCCCTAGTGACTCAGTGTCCCCATGTCTCCCGGTGTCCCCAAATATCTGTCTCCCAGTGTCCATGTGTCTCCCAGCCAATGTCCCTAGTGTCCCAGTGTCACCACCCCCCAGTGTCCCCATGTCTCTCAGTGTCCCTAGTATCTCCATGTCTCCCAGTGTCCCCAAATTTTTCAGTGTCCCCATGTCTCTCAATGTCCCCATGTCTATGTCCACAAGTACCCCATGTATCCCCAAGTGTCTGTGTCCCCATGCCTCCCAGCCAGTGTCCCTAGTGTCTCTGTGTCCCCATGTCTCCCAGTGTCTGTGTCCACAAGTACCCCCATGTATCCCCAAGTGTCTGGGTCCCCATGCCTCCCAGCCAGTGTCCCTAGTGACTCAGTGTCCCCATGTCTCCCAGGGTCAGTGTCCCCATGTCTCCCCGTGTCCCCATGTCTGTATCCACAAGTGTCTCAGTGTCCCCTGGTGTCTCAGTGTCCCCTGGTGTCTGTGTCCCCATGTCTCACTGTGTCCACATGTCTCTCAGCGTCCCCTAGTATCCTAGTGACACGGGAAACACTGAGACATGGGGACTCAGGGAGAAATGAGGACACTCAGACACTGGGAGATGATGGGACTGGGCAACATGGGGACACTGACACTGTGATACATAGGGACACTCATGCTAGGATGGGCATGTTCGCCTTTTTGGCAGTTCTGGTCACGTGATTCACGTCAGTGGTCCACCCTTTTATCCCACCCATTGACTTCCTGCTTCACTGGACACTGCTGTTAGGGGTTATGGATTTACTTGAAAGATGAAAGCATAAATTAGAGAGAGATTAGCATAGAGTATGTGCTTTTTTTTATTGCTACATACTTTGAGTTTCCCTCCAACACCATCTCCATCAGATACATGATGCTTGGGAGGTATGACTGTTTTAGTGTTTTTGGTCTATACGATTCTGTAATTAGGCCCATCATAATTGTCAGCACCAGGCCCACTGGGCTCTTAATCTGGCCCTGCCTCTGGGTAGCACATGGCGTCGAGTGTGGAGGTGTGGGAGTAGCTTTTGCATCGAGTTTTGGAGCCATTCTGGAAATTGTTTGCAGTTGTTTTGGGACCTTTTGGTGCATTTCTCAAGCTGTGGAAAGGTAGGGAGCTGAGCTTCGTCGTTTGCATGCCTTTTATTGTGTGTTCTGCATTGTGGCTTGGTTTCCATGCCAGCTCATTTTGACTTTTTTCTGACTTCCAGAATGGATTTAGTTTTCAATGCATTCCTATGGGAAACTGTGTTTCAGTTTACAAATTTTTCGCAATAAGAAACGTCCCGTAGAATGCATTAAATTCGTAAACCGAGGTCCCACTGTGTATATATGTGTATAGATGTGGTCTTGAAGAAAGTCTTTTACAGACTGAAACGTCGACTGGAACGTTGTGTGAATTTGAAATTGCTCAATAAAGCAACAGATTAAATTTACCTTGAAAGACTCCTGAGTGCTCTCTACTGGTATTGTATACAATTTGGTTGGAGACAGCACCGGAGCATTAAAAGACCGGGAGCATTGAGTGCTGGGACCTGGGACGTGTGTATATATGTGTATATATATATATATATATATATATATATATATATATATATATATGAGATGATGGCTTGGCACTCTCCTTAAAAAAGAAAATCAATATACTACTTGCCTGGGTGCAAATCTTAAGCGTCAATAATATATATTTAAATGCACTCACAGGTCTTCAAATATAAGGAAAAAACTGGTGCTTTATTAATCCATACGTGATATACAACGAAAATCAATCGACGTTTCGACCCTGCATCTTGAAAAAGACCCGTCAGGGTCGAAACGTCGATTGATTTTCGTTGTATATCACGTATGGATTAATAAAGCACCAGTTTTTTCCTTATATTTGAAGACCTGTGAGTGCATCTTGAATTTTTTATTTTTTTATTTATATATATATATATATATATATATATATGTCATTTTATTCTAACTTTATTTTGATATTAATATATATATTTATATCAAAATACACTTAGCATGAAATTATATCTATCTATCTATGTGTATCCCCTTTACGCCCATGGACGTACTAGGTACATCTGACAAAAAGTTAAGGACCACGGACTTACCTTGTACGACCACGGCAAATAGAAGCCCTGGACTTACCTGGACCGGCAACCATGGTCTGGGGGACTGCCGAAGACCCCAGCAGTCCCCCTGCAGCAGCTCCGGCCACCCCGGCCCTCCAGGGCCATGTGATCACCATGATCACATGGCCGCAATAGGACTATAGAAGCTGCCAGTAGGGGGACTGTCTGATCAGTAACTGTACTAATTCTAATTCAATTATCTCCAAGCTCAGAAAAAACACCACTCGGTCTCTCTGTGTGGAGTACAAAAGTACATACTTCACATGAGCAGAGCCTTTTTAAAGGGACACTTTAGTCACCAGAACAATTACAGCTTATTGAGTTTGTTCTGGTGAGCTGCTGCTTAGATAGTTGTTAGAGATTCTTCCTGGGTCATGGCTGCCTAAAATGCATCACAACATTGAGTGTCTCCTCCCTCTGCATGCAGACACTGAACTTTCCTCATAGAGATTCATTGATTCAATTCATCTCTGAGGAGATGCTGATTGGCCAGGGCTGTGTTTGAATCATGCTGGCTCTGCCCCTGATCTGCCTCCTTGTCAGTCTCAGCCAATCCTATGGAGAAGCATTGTGATTGGATCAGGCCACCACTTCTGATGATGTCAGCAGACTGCTTGTTTTTTTTTAGGCAAACAGCATGCAGAGTTATAGCTTCAGGCTTGAATACAGTAAGATTTTGCTATATTTATGGAGGCATGAGGGGCCCAGGGGGGCTAGATGGTGGTGTTAACACTATAGGGTCAGGAATACATGTTTGTGTTCCTGACCCTATAGTGATCCTTTAAAGTATTTTATCCAGGTCTATTGCAGGGGCCATAGTCACAGGGTAGGAGACTGGCAAACAGGCCCCTCTAAAAGCCAGTGGCGAAGTTACTTTTGTCACAATGACCATCTGTGAAAATTCCAAGTTTGAAAACTGGAACGTGCACCCTCAAAATAAGGTCTTTTAGCCCCCATAGAACCCATAAAACCTGTACATGGGGGGTACTGTTTTACTCAGAAGATTTCGCTGAACACAAATATTAGTGTTTCAAAACAGTAAAATGTATTACAATGATGATATCGTCAATGAAAGTGACATTCTTTGCATTTTTCACATACAAATGGCACTTATACAGACGATATAATTGTTTTGATATGTTTTACTGTTTTGAAACACTAATATTTGTGTTCCGTGAAGTCTCCCGAGTATAACAGTACCCCTCATGTACAGGTTTTATGGTGTTTTCAAAAGTTACAGTGTCAAATATAAGGCTTGCGTTTCAGTTTTTTCACATTGAAATTCGCCAGATTGGTTATGTTCCCTTTGAGATCGTATGGTAGCCCAGGAATAAGAATTACCCCCATGATGGCATACCATTCGCAAAAGTAGACAACCCAAGGTATTGCAAACGGGGTATGTCCAGTCTTTTAATATGGATTCATATTAAATTATGTTCCATACGCAGATATCTGATGTCTCGCTGCCCCAGCACCGGTGCTTGCTCTGACAGGCTGTCAGAGCAAGCACATGTGCTCCATATACTCACCTTCCGCCTCCCTGCACTTCCGGGTTCACTGTGAAGTGCAGGGAGATGGATCATCACTGATCTTGTCCTTGTTAGAAAAAAAAATAAAGTTAATTTAAAATCCCACCCCCCTTTATCACTTTTAATAAAAAATTAACCCCTTCCCTGCCAATTGATCATTGACTACAGTGATCAATTGGCAGGGATTACATTTTACTGTCATCTGATTTTTAAAAAAAAATTTTTAACCCCTGCGGGTTAATGCCAGGTTTTTTTTTTTTTAGCCCTCAGGGGTTAAATTTATTTTATTAATTAATTTAAATATTTTAAAATTATATATTTAGCTGGCTGGGGTGGGTGGAAGTTAGTGGGGAATCGGGGGATTTGGTGTTAGGCTAACTAGGGGTTAACATTAAAAAAAGTTTTAAAATAAGCTTTAAAAAGTAAAAAATTACGTTTAAAAAAAAGTAAAAAAAACATTTAAGTAAAAAAAAAAAAAAAGACACCACTCTTTAACCAGTCCAAATAAAAATGAACCCCTTCCCTGCCAGTCGATCACTGCCTATAGTGATCAAAATACAGATCACAGTATTAATACTGTGATCTAATTTTTTTTAACCCTTGAGGATTAACTTTTATTTATTTTTTAACCCTCAGGAGTCCAATTTATTTAATTAATTTATTTAAATATTTTATAATTATATATTTTGCTAGCTGGGGTGGGTGAGAGTTATGGGAAAATGGGGAATTTACTGTTAGTGCTCCTTACTGCTAGTTAGGGGTTAACGGTAAAAAAAGCTTAGAAAAATTTTAAATCTGTAAAAAAAAGTTTTTTTAAGAAAGGCTTATTACCACTACACTTGGTACAAGCTAGCGGAAAAATGATCCCACGCTAAGGTTCAAAATATGCCTTTTGAAATACCCTGGGATGTGTTCTTTAAGAAATGGCATGGCTTTATGGTGTAGTTGTAATATGTAGCCTGCTCAAGTGCTCCAAAGTGGAACACGGACGCATTAAAACCCTCCATAAAAATTCACACGTAAAAACCTGAACTTGTCACGTCTCTTTTACAGCAGTGTAACTTCACAAAATAGTGTCTAGGTCATACATTGGGCATATTGTTTTACTCAGAAGACTTAGGTGAGCATAATTTTGGGGGTTTGAACTTAGTGGCACTTATGAAATATACAAAATGCCCATCCGTATGTAAAAAATGGCCAAAATTATTTTTTACCACATACGTTGGCATATATTGGTGAAAAAATGGGGGCATGTTAAGGCACAATATGCACCTTATGAGATACCCTGGAGTGTCTACTTTTACAAATGCTAGGCCTTTGTGGGTTTTTTTTTTGAACAGTCAAACTGTTATAATACCCCAAATGGAAGCATAGGCTCATTAAATCTGTCTCTCAAAATTCTACTGTGAATACTGAAAAGGACAGGTCTCCTATATGGCGCTATAGCATCACGAAATAGTGCCAAAGACATACAATGGGGGTGTCATTTTACTCAGCAGATGTAACTGAACACAAAATAAAACTTTGTACAGGAATAGCACACACCAACATTATAAAATACACATGAGAATTTCTTTGTTATAAGTTTGTGTGCCAAAAACCCCCAAAAACTAAATTTTACTCCAATATTTAGCAGAGATTGGCGGTGAAATGGCTACGTAGAAAGTGTCAAAACCACCTTAGGTAAATAGCCTGTGATGTCTACTTTATATAAATATATACTTTTGTGTGGCAATTTTGTTTTCGTTTATGGCTATTAAGCTTACAAGACAAACATAGCAAATTCTAAAATCGCTCCACATTAAAAAGTTTATTTTACTCCTTGTGCTTTGTGACCTGTACTGTAACTACCAAAAAAAAACTGAAAATCCCAGACACATTATATATTCTGTAAATCAAAACAACTAAATTCATTTATTTTTAATTACTTTCTTTAACCTGCACTAATTAGGCACACATTATTATTGCAAAAACTTTCAAAAAAAATCACATTTTCATTTTTTTTGCATTTTTCTGTATTTTTATAATAAATAGGCATTTATATATATGTGTGTGTGTTACATCAAATTAAAGCCCTTTCTGTCCTCTAAATAACGATATATAATATGTGTTGGTGCAATAAATGAGAGAGATACAAATTGCGGGTGAACACAAACAGCAAGAAAATGCAAACATTGCTTGTGCCGTTAAGGGGTTAATATGAGGCGCCGGGTTCGGTTTCCGGTTAGCTCCGGTTACAGTGCGTGCATTGGGCTCGGTCGGTAAGGGGTTAATACGAGGCGCCGGGTTCGGTTTCCGGTTAGCTCCGGTTACAGTGCGTGCATTGGGCTCGGTCGGTAAGGGGTTAATATGAGGCGCCGGGTTCGGTTTCCGGTTAGCTCCGGTTACAGTGCGTGCATTGGGCTCGGTCGGTAAGGGGTTAATATGAAGCGCCGGGTTCTGTTTCCGGTTAGCTCCGGTTACAGTGCGTGCATGGGCTGCGCTCGGTCGGTAAGAGGTTAATATGAAGCGCCGGGTTCTGTTTCCGGTTAGCTCCGGTTACAGTGTGTGCATTGGGCTCGGTCGGTAAGGGGTTAATATGAAGCGCCAGGTTCTGTTTCCGGTTAGCTCCGGTTACAGTGCGTGCATTGCGCTCGGTCGGTAAGGGGTTAATATGAAGCGCCGGGTTCGGTTTCCGGTTAGCTCCGGTTACAGTGTGTACATTGGGCTCGGTCGGTAAGGGGTTAATATGAAGCGCCAGGTTCTGTTTCCGGTTAGCTCCGGTTACAGTGTGTGCATTGGGCTCGGTCGGTAAGGGGTTAATATGAAGCGCCAGGTTCGGTTTCCGGTTAGCTCTGGTTACAGTGTGTGCATTGGGCTCGGTTCAGGTTAATATGGCGCTCAAGCCTGTTTCCGGTTAGCTCCGGTTACAGTGTGTACATTGGGCTCGGTCGGTAAGGGGTTAATATGAAGCGCCGGGTTCTGTTTCCGGTTAGCTCTGGTTACAGTGTGTGCATTGGGCTCGGTCGGTAAGGGGTTAATATGAAGCGCCAGGTTCGGTTTCCGGTTAGCTCTGGTTACAGTGCGTGCATTGGGCTCGGTCGGTAAGGGGTTAATATGAGGCGCCAGGTTCTGTTTCCGGTTAGCTCCGGTTACAGTGTGTACATTGGGCTCGGTCGGTAAGGGGTTAATATGAAGTGCCAGGTTCTGTTTCCGGTTAGCTCTGGTTACAGTGTGTACATTGGGCTCGGTCGGTAAGGGGTTAATATGAAGCGCCAGGTTCTGTTTCCGGTTAGCTCTGGTTACAGTGTGTGCATTGGGCTCGGTCGGTAAGGGGTTAATATGAGGCGCCAGGTTCGGTTTCCGGTTAGCTCTGGTTACAGTGGGTACATTGGGCTCGGTCGGTAAGGGGTTAATATAGCGCCAGGTTCTGTTTCCGGTTAGCTCTGGTTACAGTGTGTGCATTGGGCTCGGTCGGTAAGGGGTTAATATGAGGCGCCAGGTTCGGTTTCCGGTTAGCTCTGGTTACAGTGCGTGCATTGGGCTCGGTCGGTAAGGGGTTAATATGAGGTGCCAGGTTCTGTTTCCGGTTAGCTCTGGTTACAGTGTGTACATTGGGCTCGGTCGGTAAGGGGTTATTATATAGCCAGGTTCTGTTTCCGCCAGTTGGGTTACAGTGCGGCATTGGGCTCGGCCGGTAAGGGTTAATATGAAGCCAGGTTCTGTTTCCGGTTAGCCTTCTGGTTACAGTGCTGCATTGGGCCTCGGTCGGTAAGGGTTAATATATAGCCAGGTTCTGTTCCGGTTAGCTCTGGTTACAGGCATTGGGCCCGGTCAGTAAGGGGTTAATATGAGGCGCCAGGTTCTGTTTCCGGTTAGCTCTGGTTACAGTGTGTACATTGGGCTCGGTCGGTAAGGGGTTAATATGAGGCGCCAGGTTCTGTTTCCGGTTAGCTCTGGTTACAGTGTGTGCATTGGGCTCGGTCAGGTTTAGTCAGTAATCCCCTATCCCGGCCGGTAGCCCCGCCCCCATTTCATGACGTATTGTTATTTTCAATTACCGCTAAGCTCCCGCCTTTTCCGGTGACGTCGACTCGTGTCACAATAGTGGGCGGGGCTGCTGTGACCCGCGCGAGCCTCGACATTGAGTGAGTAGAGGGGAAGGGGCGGGGCTCTAGCACGTGTCACTGTGTGTAGTCTCGTTGGTTCGCGCGCGCCTTCACGAGGACACGTCCGGTCTCCCCCCCTCCCTGCTCCGCAGCGGCCCCGCCCCTTTTCTCCACCTCCGGACAGGTCGCCGAATCGGAGCCCGAGATCAGTTGATTGACGTGCCAGGCTGGCCAATCGCAGCGGGCGGGAACGCGGCCGGCAGCCAATGAGCGTCGCGGGGCGGTGGTGTAAGAGCGGGAGTGCGCGCGGTGAGTGAGGGTCGCTGAGCTCGGTGTGAGGAGATTCCCGCGAGACGCTGCACAGAGAGCCGGAGCCACAGGACCGCCGCCCCCTCCCGGCACCCAGCTATCCGAGCGGGCCGCGCCCCGGGCCTGGCCTCCAGGTAACACACCGACACCGAGTACACCTCCCCCCTGCCGGTACCGGAACCGCTCAAAACTCCCCCCCCCCCTGCCGGTACCGGAACCGTTCAGAC
>OW240917.1:17573916-17607422 GCA_933207985.1 Pelobates cultripes | reverse complement strand
TGCCACGAGCTCATGGAGGAGCCTGCCTGCCAGCCTCCTGCCCACAGACTATGGACCCTGTAAAATGTAGTGTAAAAGTCTCAGTTCGTGTATTTGGACTATATGGTTGGGGAACCGAACAGCTGCACGAACTGGAGACCACCCTGGAGCTTGTTAAGCCTAACTGATACTTTGTAGCAACTTCCACCCCAGTGTTCTAAGTGTTCGTCTGGGTGGCCGCATTTCCTATGGACGAACACAGGGTGGCAGCCCTCTTGTTTGCATGAACACAGGCAGCAGTGTTTTGTCGTCGAGTTCATGGAACTATTTTCGGACACTGAAACTCCCGAACACCACTGGACTTCCATGATTGCCTGTGTTCGGTTCTACAACACTTAGAAAGACACTGTTTGGTGGAAACGTTCCCACGAACAAGGGAAATAAGCTCCAGGGTAAGAACATTGACTATGTTCGGTAGTTTGTTCGGTTTTTAAACTACCGAACTAGACCGACCGCAAGGCCTGATTCTCTGGAACTGTTTTGGGCATGGGACCGTGCGTGTGGTCAGTCAAATTATGAATTCCAGGAAATTCCTGAACCGATCTGGGAGATTTTTGGATGTGTTTGTCATTTAGATTGGTGCTATCAGGGGATGTAACTTTTGTGGGGTTTTATGTATTTTTATGGTACCTTTGGGGTGTTTAGGAAATGTGATATTTATGATATAATACTTAGGTTTCTATCTGGACCACCCCATATAGACTCTTATACTAAGCAACTGCTTAGTCTATCTCTCCCCATTCCCTCTACAATTAACAAGGTCAATGCCTGTGAAAGTTAAGGCATATTCCTGGCTAATCATGGCAGCATCACTTATGGGTAGCTCCTCCCTTAGCAGTCACAGGACAGGAATTAATTAGATTAATTAAGCAGACTGATAGGTATAAGGAGTCCCTCCTCCCCCTACACCCCAGTCTTTTTTCCTGTCCTTAGCAAGTTCTACAGGACTTTTTTACATTTTATTTTATGGCCACCTTCCTGCGTTTGTCGTGGGTTCGTTCCAAATGAAGTTCAGCCTCTCTTCATTTGAAGGGTCCAGTGAACAGCCTGCATGAACAGGACTAACTGTATCAGGTTCAGTGTAAGTACTGAACTGCAGCGTGTGAAGTAAGTGTTTGAGGGAAACACTGTTATGTTTGTTTGTGGGGTTGGTTTAGCCTTAAAAATTCCCCTGGTTTTAACCTGCCCCATGCTTGGATGGCAGCCTTTGAATCCATACTTAGGCTTGTGTGGTTTGGTACCTTTAACTGGCCGTCTGGGTGTTCCTGTCTAAAAGACTTCCTGCTCTCTGGGGCTACTTGGGCGTCCGGCCGTTGGGAGCTGGAACGCATTCTGCGTTCCAGCCGACTGTATGATGCTCGCGGCCGGTTTCTGTGAAACCGGAAGTGAATTGCACGCCGGCCGCGAGCGTTTGGAACACATGGCGTGCGTTCCAGCGCTCTGCGCATGCGCGGACCGGGCAATCAGCTGTTTCAGTGCCCGGTCCTATTTAAAGCCTCAGATACAGCTTTCTTGTGCTGTATCTGCAGTCCTACAGTTGTGTTCCCCCAGGGAATTGATTTCTTACCACTGCTTCTCCTGTTACCTGGCTGCTTGGTGGAACTCTTCTTCTTTAAGGTAGGATTTCTATTTTTTACTGATTAGAAGTTTGCTTTCATCCGCTTGCCTCTTATCCATTTGTGAAATTAGGTCTTGAATTTCCTTTGGTTCTTTTTTATAGTATGGATTCTCCCTCTGCCTCTGCAAGATCCCTCTCTAGAAAACATAGGTGAGCCATTTATTAAATTTATGGGGGGTTGTTAAAAGAGTGCCATACTAAGCCTGTAATATATGTCATATATGGCTTTATTCCAGTCCCAGCATTCATTTGGATTCTCCAGCAAGAAAATCACGGGAAAAGTCAAATAAATGCATTAATTGTTCATCGCCTGCTCCGAATGGAAGGAACCTTTGCAGGGATTGCTTGTTGGAAGTCGCAGACGCCCCCGGTAGGGGTTCTCCACAGGACAACCTTAAACTCTGGATTTCCCAGGCTATTGCTGAGGGCTTTAAGGCTACCACGGGATGTAGTGGTCAGAGTAAGAGACGCAGAGCGGAACCTCAGTCTTCCAGCTCTGATGAAGACCCTGATGTGTGGGAGGTCTCGGATGAAGGTGAGGAGGAAACTGAATATACCTCCAGGTCTCTTGACTCCAGGTCTGTTGATAGACTTATTACCCTTCTCAGAGACACTCTTAGTCTCACTGAAGAAAGGTCTGAATTAAAAGAGGCTGACAGGTTCTTTGAGGACCTAAAACCTAACAGACCGACTTTCCCGGTGCATACATCAATCAGGGATATGATCCTTCAGGAATGGAATAAGCCGGAAAAGAAGTCCACCTTAAAAAATAAGTTCACGAGGGTTTATCCGTACTCTTCAGTGGACTGCTGCCTGTGGAACTCGGTTCCTAAAATTGACGCTGCAGTGATCCTTATGGCTAAGAAAACGACACTGCCTATTGACTCCATGGCATATCTAAGAGAGCCTATGGAGAAGCGTATGGATGGAGACCTGATTAAAACCTACTTGGCCCTAGGGTCCGCCCTTCATCCGGCAGTGGCACTAACTACTCTCTCCAGAGCCTTGAAAGTGTGGCTCGCTAATCTGAGGGAGGACATTGATCAGGGTGTCCGCAGGGAACATCTGTTGGAGAGCCTCAAGGACTTTAGTCTGGCCACGGAAATCTGTTCAGAAGCCTCCCTGGACATCACTCGCATGATTGCCAAAAGCATGGCCCTATCTGTGGCTTCTAGAAGGGCTCTGTGGCTTTATTCGTGGGGTGCTGATTATGCTTCTAAGGCTTCCCTGTGTGCACTTCCGTTCCAAGGGGATCTCCTTTTTGTGAATATTCTGGAAGATGCTATTCAAAAAGCTGTTGATGGGGAAAAAGGCGTTTTTACCTCAAGCCAGCAGGAAGAGTTTTCCTCCCTCCTGGAAGACCAAGCGCTTCAAAGATAGGTCCTTTCGGGACAGCAGGAGCTATAAACCTGGAAGGGAATTTTCCAGGAATTCTTCATGGAAGTCCTTCTCGCATTCATCTTCCAATAAGCCTTCCAGAGGAAGGGGTGCTAGGATCCCAGGGAAGAACTTGTGAAGGTCTACAGGCCCATTCGGGGACGGTGGGAGGAAGACTGAAGTTCTTCTACCCTGTATGGGCCAGCAATATTTCGGACGTATGGGTCACTTCCATCGTAAAGGAAGGTTACAAAATAGAATTGTCATCTTACCCGAAAACTGCATTCTTCCGAAAATCAAAGGTGTCGGTAGGCATCAAACGAAGGGCCATGAGGTCCTGCATTTCTGTACTCCTGGAACAAAAAGTGGTGGAAGAAGTTCCAAAACGGGAAAGGTTCCGGGGAATTTACTCCACAGTGTTCTTGGCCCCAAAACCACAGGGAAAGTGGCATCTCATTTTGAATTTAAAAGGCGTAAACTCCTTGCTCGACGTAAAGACGTTCAAAATGGAATCCTTGAGGACCATCTTGAAGTGTGTCAAAAAGGGAGACTGGATGACCTCAATAGACTTAAGGGACGCTTACTATCATATCCCGATACATCAAGATCACATGCAGTTTCTCAGGTTTTGGGCGCTAGGAAGGCACTTCCAGTTCCGGGGACTACCGTTTGGCCTCAGCCTGGCTCCAAGAACGTTCTCAAAAGTTCTGGTCACCTTAATAGCCTTTATAAGGGAAAAGGGTATCGAGATCTTCCATTATTTGGACGACATTCTTATCTTGGGTCCATCTCAAGGAATTGTAGCTCAGCATACGTCAGTGGCAATGTCCATTCTTCAAGACCATGGATGACTTCTGAACGTAGAAAAGAGCTCCCTCGTTCCTGCGCAAACTATCATTTTCCTGGGTGCAGTGGTGAATACAGTGTCTGCACATGTGTTCCTGTCTCCAGAAAGGGTCATGAAAATCAGAGACAAAGTAAGGAAGCTGCAAGTTCTCGAAACTGCACCTGCAAGAGAAGGCATGAGTCTCCTGGCTTCCTTGACATCAACAATAGGGTTGGTGAAGTGGGCCCAGTGGAAGTTCCGTCCGGTCCACAACTGCTTCCTTCTCCAGTTCGACAGAGTGGAAGCGGATTGGGAACAGATGATATCTCTTCCCCTCCCCGTAAGGAAAGGCTTAAACTGGTGGAAGAGCGAGAGGAATTTGACAACAGGCTTCCCATTGGAAGATCCCCCTTGGAAGGTTATTACGACAGATGCCAGTTCTTTTGGATGGGGTGCCCACTTCAGTTCTATATCTTTGCAGAAATTGCACATCGGCGGGGCATGCCCCAGATCGACCTGATGGCATCATCTCAGAATCATCAGGTGGAGAATTACTTCTCTCTCCACCCGGATTGTCAGGCACTGGGCCAGGATGCTCTCTCTCTGCCTTGGTTGTTCGATCTGGGGTATGCTTTCCCTCCCCTACCCATGATTCCCAGGTTCCTGCAGAAGGTTTGGTCGGAAGGCAAAAAAGTAATTGCCATAATTCCGATTTGGCCTCGGAGGCCATCGTTTCCCTTATTGGACAGGATGAGCCAGGAACAACCTTGGCCTCTTCCAGTGATGGAGGATCTGCTCATGCAGGGCCCTGTTTTCCATCCTCATCCGGAACGCCTCAAGCTGGGGGTATGGGTCTTGAGAAAGAAAGACTCCAATTACTAGGTCTCTCAGAGGCAGTGATCAATACCCTTCTGCTCTCCAGGAAGGCTTCCACTTCCTCATGCTACCATAGGATCTGGGATGTGTTCCAAGCATGGGCTTGGTCTAATAATGTAGACTTTCGGCATCCTAGCAATACTGAAGTTTTGGAGTTTCTGCAAGAGGGCCTGGACAAGGGCCTTAGCCTCAGCACCCTGAAGGTTCAGTCCTCCGCACTTTCAGCTTTGTGCAGCATCTCATGGGCTTCGGATCCTTTGATTTCCAGGTTTTTCAAAGCGGCCTTCAGGTTGAGGCCTCCTTCCAGATCTACTACCCCTCCTTGGGACCTTCCTCTGGTGCTCAGTTATGTCACTGAGGATCTGTTTGTTCCTCTTGAAAGTTTGGATGCTACTCTCCTGACGTATAAAACTTTGTTTTTGGTGGCAATTACTTCCGCAAGACGGATTTCAGAGATTAAGGCATTTTCTACATCATCTTCTTGTTTACGATTCTACAAAGATAGGGTGTGTCTGAAACCAAAACCAGAGTTTCTTCCTAAGGTGGTTTCTCAGTTTCACCTCTCTCAAGAAGTGGTTCTTCCATCATTTTACCCCAACCCCTCTTCTTAGGAGGAGGTTAGATGGCAACATTTGGATGTCATGAACTGCTTGTCTGCATATCTTAAACGTTCTGAGTCTTTCCATAAAATGGACCAACTCTTCGTTTTGCCCTTGGGAGCAAGGAGAGGTGAGGCGGCTTCTTTATCTACGTTGGATTTCTCTGATAATTAAGAAGGCGTATATCTCTAACGGTATATCACCCCCACGGGAGATAATAACTCATTCTACTAGAGCATTATCAACTTCATGGGCTAGCTGGGCAGAGGTTCCATATGATGATATTTGCAGAGCAGCCACCTGGTCTTCTCCGATGACATTCATGAAGCACTACAAACTAGATGTGGATTCTCCTTCCACCTTCTTTGGGAAGAGTGTCCTGTCTACGGTTTCTTTATCCCGTTGATATTAAACTTTTCTTTGCTGCATATGATTCAGTTTGGTGTAACTTCTTGGATTATTATTCCCACCCTATATTTCTGTGAGCTTGGGTATTACCCATAAGTGATGCTGCCATGATTAGCCAGGAATAGAGAAAATTTATGACAAACTTACCGTACTTTTCTTTTCCTGGCTATTTCTCATGGCAGCATCAGGGTTCCCGCCCGTTCTTTTATTTCAGCTTTATAATTGGACTGAGGTGTAGGGGGAGGAGGGACTCCTTATACCTATCAGTCTGATTAATTAATCTAATTAATTCATGTCCTGTGACTGCTAAGGGAGGAGCTACCCATAAGTGATGCTGCCATGAGAAATAGCCAGGAAAAGAAAATTACGGTAAGTTTGTCATAAATTTTCTCTATTATTGGCCACAATGTATCTATTTAGAGATTCATCTCTTTAGACCTTTTTGTATCCACTCTTTTGGAATTGAGAGTTTCTCTTTCTGCCTCATCAATATTATTATTATTATTATTATTATTATTATTGCCATTTATATAGCGCCAACAGATTCCATAGCTCTTTACAATATTATGAGAGGGGGGATTTAACTATAAATAGGACAATTACAAATAAACTTACAGGAACGATGGGTTGAAGAGGACCCTGCTCAAACGAGCTTACAGTCTGTAGGTTATCAGCTTGCACTTCTTATTTATATAGTTTATTTATTTATTTATTATTTATTTATTTATATAGCTTCTTATTTATATAGTTGGGATAATTTGTGGCCAACGCATTTTTGGCAATTATAATGAAGCCTATTAGTTTATCCACTTCAATGATATTCTGTGCCTTGATGTACATGATAGATACTTTCCTCGTTAAGTTTTAACTATTGCTTTACTTCAGCCTCTCCTACATCAGTACCCTGATGGAATTTCCCTGATAAGGATTTCCTCACTTTGCTTTTTATATACCTCCTCAGCCCTTGTTCCAGGAAGACACACCTCTCCGGTCACAGTTACTTGCATTTTCTGTTTCTCCATTGTACTGCGCTGCAGCATATGTTTGATGCATTATGAATAACAATGTGCCAGCATTATTCAAATATTGGAAAGCAGTAGGCACTCGCAGGGCTTTGTTATAAAAAAGTTTTAATTGTGCAGCGTCCAATGTGCCAGCATTATATACAGAAAATGGCCATGTGTTCCACATTGAGGCACACAGTTTGTATTGGTGTCAATGCTCCACACTGATACAGATAGGGGAGAGTTATTGAAACCACATGTTTGACCCTGTTTAATGTGGGAAGAGAGCAATGGCAGGGGAGGGGGTGGTGTAAATGGCAGCAGTTCCCCTGGTGTACCCCCTGCAGACCCTGCCTGTGCACACATTCCAGTGGTCGATGTTTGCTGAGCCCCTGAATGCCAGGGTCTCTGTACCCCTAGTCTTTTAACCTGGCAGCCACAGAGAAATGCCAATGCATCCAGACTAACCGCACATGGCACATGGGACAATCTAATTAACATTTAATGCCAGGCACGCCCAGAGATTTTATAAAAAATGAAATAACTGCAAATAAATGAAGTTTTAGTTAGGTTTTCGGTTCTCACGTGAGATAGTTTTGATCTAAAGCGATGTTCATTGCACTGAGAGGGAGAAAACTCTTTATAGTGACCAGTGCCTGGGCCCTGATCCATATGGTGTGCATTTTACAATCAATCAAATAGGACGGCCCCGACTAACCGAACCGCTGCATCAAACAATGACTTGTGTCGAGCTGAAAGCCAAGCTACAAAAGTTTGGCCGTAAAAGCTGCCTTGCGTGCTGTAGTGGTTATGGTGGCAGGAATCCTGGAATCGGTCCAATAACCATATAGAAATGTATTAACACTTACCTTGCTGTAGCAGGTGCCCATGGTCCTTCTGATAAAGGGGACATTACGTTTTCTGACATAATAATCCAAACTCATTGGGAGCCACCAGCTGACATGAATGACAATCAGACAGCGCCTTGGGACTCCTCACACCATAACCACTACAATTCATACAATCTGGTGATTTTTGAGATTTTTTTTTCGACCTGGCGATTTTCGCCTTAAGTTTCCCAATCAGTTCAAGCGACCATTTAGTGAGAAGACCCCTGTGTACAACATGTTAACGCAAAATACACATTTCATAAAATGGGATCCTTGTATTAGTGGAATGTATCAATGTATTAAACATAAACACACTCCCTTAGGCATGAGTAATATTTCCTATTAATCACAGTCTGTAGGGAGATCACTAATGTCTGATCATTTCCTGGGAGAATTTAAGGCCAATGTACTAATATGAGAGACTACACAAGTTATGACAGGCGAGACAAGAATAATGTCCCTAACTAGCTACCAAAACTAAAATCCCCAAATCCTAACCTGCCCCTAAAAACTAGCATTACAGAATCTACAATGTATCCATGCTTAGAAATGATTATTATGTGGAACTATTTAATTACAAAATGAGACATTCTCCAGTACACAGTGGCAGACAGACAGACAGAGAGACAGACAGACAATGCATCAGGTAACATAAATCTAGCATAACTGTGTTAGACATCCTGAGTCCTGGACCTCCCATCCCTAGGATTAGGACTTACCTCTGAAGGTGAGGCTGGTCACTGGGTCACTCTGTCTGTCCCCTTTCTCCAGGTTTGGAAGATTACTGGCTCTCTGTATCACACAGCGAAGCATCTCACAGTCAGGGAGCAATCCACAGACACAGGATAAAGTCCAGATCACAGGGACCAGCAGAGCAAATCACCCAGATCACAGCAACAGAGACCCCTGGCCAGCACTGCTCTGCAGATCACAGCAATAGAGACCCCTGGCCAGCACTGCTCTGCAGATCACAGCAACAGAGACCCCTGGCCAGCACTGCTCTGCAGATCACAGTAACAGGGACCCCTGGCCAGCACTGCTCTGCAGATCACCACAGCATAGCTCCCTGGATAGCAATGCTCTGCAGATCACAGCCCATGTACAGCACTCCTGCACAGCCCTGTGCCAGTCACTAGTTCTTTTCATCCCAATGACCCATAGCAGGAGGAGTCTGTCTGTCCTGGGCACAGTGAGCAGGGGGTCTGAGAGATGTCCTGCAGTCTGCTAGCTCCTCCTTGTGTACTAAATTGTACTCATCATACAACATGCATGCTCACACACACTATACACACACACACACACACACACACACACACACACACACACACAGTATATTCACACAAACACAGTACACACACACACACACACACAGTATATTCACACACAGTATACTCAGGCACACGGTATATGCATGCTCACACACACATTATTCACACACAGTATACACACATACACAGTATACACACACACAGTATACACACAGTATACTCACACACACTGTATATTCACACACAGTATACTCATACACACAGTATATGCAAACACACAATATGCTCACACACACAGTATACTCACACACATAGTATATGCACACACACAATATGCTCACACACAGTATATGCACACACACAATATACTCACACACACAGTATAAGCATGCTCACACTGGGCTGTTCCTGTGTCTCAGTGCTGTACATGCCCCAGCCTGCATCCCACTGGGACTAGAAATTAGTGGCTCCTAAGGCAAAAATAAACTAGTAGAGAGTTAACACTCACAGTGCCAGGAGACAGTGCTACACCCACTGCCTCATCAAATGTCACCATGTCACCCCAGAGAGAGATTATTAATGTGCTGTGTGGGGAGATGGACTGAATTTCCTGTTTATACTCTGTATAGTGTGTGATCTCTGAAATGACATTTCTACCACAGCACTAAAACAGCCTGTAGCTCTTACCTAAGACAGAGAGAGGGGGTCTGAGTCTAGTAAACAGGGGGTGATGGCTGGAAATCTGGGATCCAGCAGCACCCATTTATATTACTCTCACTGCTGGGGATAGAAGACCTGAAAATCCATGGAAACCATGGTTATTCAATAAATACTCACTACCGTGACATTTGGTTGGAAAATATTCATGTCATTTTGTTGAATTTTTGTTAAAGAAAATTATAGTAAGGGATTGTAAATGCTGCCGACATATAGCGCCACAATAGGTAAATAAGACAAACATTTATTTCTAACAAAACATGATTAACATTCTGGAACAATAAGTACCCCAGAGAACTTACAATCTAATCTATAAAGAAATTTGGGATTCCTTTGTCCCCCATCGTCACAATCTTTTACCCCCTAATTCTCAGTCCGGCCCCATCTATGTTATTGATAAAATATATATGGGCACTTTCAATTAAAAAAGGTTCATGTATCCATTTTATAACTTAGTCTCACACACAGACAACTTAATTTCTACCAGCAGGGGGGACTCCCACCCATGTTACTGAGCACACCAAAACCATAATAATGAATCCAAATCCCCTCTATTATTATTATTATTATTTTATTATTTATATAGCGCCATCAGATTCTGTAGCGCTGTACAATTATGTATATATATTGCTGCATACTGACACTTATATTGGCAGGCTGGCCATACGTTTAGATTTAATAAAGACATCTGAAAAAAATATTACAATGTTCTTCAAAGTTACCTCTTAATCTAGAATAAAAATCCACCCATCTTTTGCTTATTGATACAGGCTCTAAAAAATACCTATTAAGTTCTGGCTCACTTAAAGAAAAATGTTAAATGCCGCTAACAGTAGGTGTTATACTCTGTGTAATAACGGTGTGATTTGTCAGATCAGGACGTGATATCAGGTCTTTACACAGGTTGATATCAGGTATTACAATTCTTAAACTGGGAGACAGACACACACACACACACACATATATATATATATATATATATATATATATATATATATATATATATACAGAGTGAGCCGAAATTCAGAGTATGGTTTGAGGAGTCAATAACTTTTTTATTAATGAACCAATTTCAATGATATTATATACAATGAATGCTTACGGAGATTTGTTTGACTTTATAAGGAATATGACATCTTTAAATGAGCTCCATTTGCCGCCTTGCAAACTCTGCTTTTATCGATTTCATTGTTTGTTAGTTAATGTTTAGGGCTCTAAGCATTGGAATTTCTCACCGATAACTTCTTATGAGGTCACCCCGCAACGGACGCTGAATTTGGTAGGGTTCATTTGGCGCTGATGAAGTATCCGTGGTTTTTCTGTACCCAGAAACTACAGTTTTGCTTATTGACGAAGCCATTTAAATGAAAATAAGGTTCATCAGACATGAAGATAATTTGTTGTTCCTTCGTGAAATTACCCATGATGAATCTCCCAAGACTCATTTCTAATATGTATCTGGAAATACTAACAAATACGTTATTTATCTGTCAAATTCTTCTCTGAGTGTTGGCCCACCCTATATATATATATATATTTGTAAAAAATAAAAAATAAAAAAAGCATCTCCGGAAAATAAAAATGTTAAAACAAATAGTTATTGTTAATGGTGCAAAGTACCAATACCAGAGAAGGAAAAGTTCATCTTTAAACAATGGGGAACAAGACAGGCAAAGGTCTGGAGCTGGCAGCAAAATGGGACAAAAAAAACCAAAAAGTGACAGGAAGTGAGAGGAAGTGACAGGAAGTCTTGTTGTGGACTTAGACGAAGGGAACTCCTGGTATGGTGGGATGTGTCGTTGGTTTGTATTCACATTCTGTGATATCATTTAATATTAAATTTACTAGGATTATTCCATGCAATGGGTTTGTAGAAACTCTTCCATCAAATCTATGGTAAGAAATTTGCAGAGATCAGCCCCGGGGGAACAGACAGAAAACCATTAAAAACAACAGATCTTTTTTATCAGCTTTTGAAAAGCGAGTCACATATTTATTGCAAACATTCATGGTTACTCATTAAACTGAGAAATCTGTTCTAAAAACATCTGTGCTAAAAGGTGCAGTTTGTTTATAGATCTCGTTGGCTCCCCGTATCTCACTATTTAGCGAATAAATCCCAAATGTCACAATAACAACATCAAACATTATACAGAGAGCATGTGCTCTTTCCTAAATAATCAATATAATAAGTCAAACACAGAGATCTGACCTTACTGAACGACCGTCAGAAAATAACAAAGACAGGGCAGTAAGGTAATCGAATCCAGAATTCTTTATAGGAATTACAGCCATTAGTGTATACACAAGGGATACATGTATATCGCCTGCCATTGCTATAGTATTACACCTCTCCTATTACACAATCTATAGGCAGGAAGACCCCATTACAGACAGAAATATGTCTGGTATTCCCAAAAGACTAAGTAAATGCCTCCGAGCCAAGGTGACTGCTTAATGGTGCTTTAGGACTTTGTAGAGTCGATACCACTAAAGATTCCAAACCCACATCCCACCATGCACTACACGTCAGAAAAGAGTAGATGCCACTTCTCAAGATCCTTTGAAAATTTGCTCTTTTTTTAGAAAAAATAATAATATGTTTAACTATCACAGGCAGCCCACTGCAGGGTGGAAGAAAAAAGACAAAAAAGGATTAACTTAACGAACATTTTGTGCATTTGGATGCTGTTACTCCTAAATAATACCACTATATAGTGAGTGACGGTCCCAAGTAACAGAATCTTGAATTAGGATGCAGTGGCAGCTTGCTGATCCATCAGAACCAACTCTGATCTGCAGGATTACCCTGTGATTTGTAGGGTGTCCTAGGAATACAGCTATGTAGATCCATTGCACTGAGAGCCAATGTGACAGCTGGCAAGTAAATTCTAAGGGGCTGCTAAATTTAGGATCTGGACTCCTGATTTGGCCAATGATAGGAGACCTCAAGAAAATCTACAGGGGATTTATAGCAAACTGCTCCCAATATCCCGAGGGCTGAAATTAGATAAAGGACTTTCCTCTCAAAAGAAAACGCTAAACATTTTGTGTTCACTCTAAATTGAAACCAGATAGGAAGATAAATAATGAGGTTAACTGTGTCTTAGGGTCAATTACACATGGAACTCACATGGTCCAGATTGTAATAATCACAACAAGCAACCAGTGAAAAGGAACGCTCCACGCACCATAACCACTACAGCACCCATCCTGTTCCTTCCCTTGTAAGGCGTTAAGCTGTTTTAGGTTGGTTTTAATTCTAACCTGGAATGCCATGCAGGGCTAGCGTGATGGCTGAGAGAGTCAGCGGATCACACTCAACCAATGAGCCATTCTAAAACAGTTTTTAGTCTAAGACAGTGTGCAATGTGGGAGCACAAGATGACTCCTGGCATGATAACCAGTATGGCACATTGAGTGGGTACGGAGCTTGGAGTGTTCCATTAATTAAAGGCAGGACATTCAGGAATGCCATGATTCACACTCTGCAGAAATGGTGTGGTAGGGGCAAGTCCCACCGTTACTCAGGAAGAGAAAGGAGATAATAATAATAACTGGAACTGCCAAAACCTTGCCAGAGTTGGCTTTTATCTCATGAACGCCCCCTAGAGGCCATGTCATGGAATGGTATGACCCAATACCTGGACTCATGCATGAGTCACATAGACCAAAAAAGTATCATGTCTTTAGACCATACTTGAAATTGAGAGAAATCTCATGGTATGTTTTCTAGTATTTAATGAATAAATGGAGGTGTGATGGCCACTGGGTGCAAAATTCTTCAATCGACAGTTAATTTTTATACGTGAGGCTTGCGAGGCACTGCCTGGCACACTATGTAAATTCAGTGAATTGTACAGAGCCACACGAGGCCTGTGAGTGCACAGGGAAGAGGGTGACTGCAGTAATTAGACTTATCTCCGCTACATACTGGTTTAAGGTGAGAAACGTATCCTGTAGTATGATAAAACACCAGCACTCACGTACCCTTTATTGTGGTCCTTTAATATAACAGAGTGAGTGTGAGTGTTGCTGTTTTGTTGCATTGCTGAGTGTGGGGTAGAGGTTGTATCCTTGGACTACTCAAGCTATTACCACTATTGGATAATGATTGTCAGCCTATCTGTAACATGAACCCTGCAGGACTGCTATTAATCAATGCTGCCCTCTAGAGGACATCTCTAAGAAATTATTGTGTCACCCTATTTTAAAAATACCCCTGAGATAGATAGATAGATAGACAGACAGATAGATAGATTGCGCAGGTTTTCCCCGATAAATCCTTATCTTGGCTGGTGTAATGCAGTTATTATTCCTTCAAGGGTCAGCAAACACTAAATATGTTTTACATGTTTCCATTAATCAAACTCGAGGTTCTATATTATTAACAAACCAGTGAGTTACATGGTAAAAACTGTTAACTCACAAAATAAGTAACTGATTTGTGAATTTACCCGCAGCTTAGTTTGTGCAGCACATGTGCGTCTAATGATACATTCACTCTACACACGTTGAAGATCAGTGATTAAACCTGGGACAGAAATAGAGGAATCTGTAATCAGGACTGACCGTCCCAATCCAGGACAGGAGGGAGGTATTCGAAACACAATCATAGGTAAACGAAAAATTTTAAATAACATGAATTAAGACAAATTAAGAAACTTCTCCATCTCTGCTAAATTTTGCAAATAGTGGGTCAACAGTGAAACAAACAGTGAAACAAAGCGACCAATATTTATTGACTATAGTGTCCCTTTAATTCAGATGTTAGTGCCATCTCCAGCACCAGGCCATGCAGTGATATAGAATCATAGAGTGTGTGCTGGAATGTCTGTGTGTGGGTATGGTATGCATGCTGTGCAGGCTCACTGTGTGATTTCATAGGTCAACATCCAGCATAGAATGGCTAGGCCTGTCACAGTATCCCAGCTTGGGAATAGAAATCTACTACTGGAAATACAGTTTGTGATTGGTTAAAACGTGTCCCAATATGTCACAGTATCCCAGTTTGGGAATAGAAATCTACTACTGGAAATACGGTTTGTGATTGGTTAAAACGTGTCCCAATATGTCACAGTATCCCAGCTTGGGAATAGAAATCTACTCCGGGAAATACGGTTTGTGATTGGTTAAAACGTGTCCCAATATGTCACGGTATCCCAGTTTGGGAATAGAAATCTACTCAGGGAAATACGGTTTGTGATTGGTTAAAACGTGTCCCAATATGTCACGGTATCCCAGTTTGGGAATAGAAATCTACTCTGGGAAATACGGTTTGTGATTGGTTAAAACGTGTCCCAATATGTCACGGTATCCCAGTTTGGGAATAGAAATCTACTCTGGGAAATACGGTTTGTGATTGGTTAAAACGTGTCCCAATATGTCACAGTATCCCAGCTTGGGAATGGAAATCTACTCCGGGAAATACGGTTTGTGATTGGTTAAAACGTGTCCCAATATGTCACAGTATCCCAGCGTGGGAATAGAAATCTACTCAGGGAAATACGGTTTGTGATTGGTTAAAACGTGTCCGAATATGTCACAGTATCCCAGCGTGGGAATAGAAATCTACTCAGGGAAATACGGTTTGTGATTGGTTAAAACGTGTCCGAATATGTCACAGTATCCCAGCTTGGGAATGGAAATCTACTCCGGGAAATACGGTTTGTGATTGGTTAAAACGTGTCCCAATATGTCACAGTATCCCAGCTTGGGAATGGAAATCTACTCCGGGAAATACGGTTTGTGATTGGTTAAAACGTGTCCCAATATGTCACAGTATCCCAGCGTGGGAATAGAAATCTACTCAGGGAAATACGGTTTGTGATTGGTTAAAACGTGTCCGAATATGTCACAGTATCCCAGCTTGGGAATGGAAATCTACTCCGGGAAATACAGTTTGTGATTGGTTAAAACGTGTCCCAATATGTCACAGTATCCCAGCTTGGGAATAGAAATCTACTCCGGGAAATACAGTTTGTGATTGGTTAAAACGTGTCCCAATATGTCACAGTATCCCAGCTTGGGAATAGAAATCTACTCCGGGAAATACGGTTTGTGATTGGTTAAAACGTGTCCCAATATGTCACAGTATCCCAGCTTGGGAATAGAAATCTACTCCGGGAAATACGGTTTGTGATTGGTTAAAACGTGTCCCAATATGTCACAATATCCCAGCTTGGGAATAGAAATCTACTCCGGGAAATACGGTTTGTGATTGGTTAAAACGTGTCCCAATATGTCACAGTATCCCAGCGTGGGAATGGAAATCTACTCAGGGAAATACGGTTTGTGATTGGTTAAAACGTGTCCCAATATGTCACAGTATCCAAGCTTGGGAATAGAAATCTACTCAGGGAAATACGGTTTGTGATTGGTTAAAACGTGTCCCAATATGTCACAGTATCCCAGCTTGGGAATAGATATCTACTCAGGGAAATACGGTTTGTGATTGGTTAAAACGTGTCCCAATATGTCACAGTATCCCAGGTTGGGAATAGAAATCTACTCAAGGAAATACGGTTTGTGATTGGTTAAAACGTGTCCCAATATGTCACAGTATCCCAGCTTGGGAATAGATATCTACTCAGGGAAATACGGTTTGTGATTCGTTAAAACGTGTCCCAATATGTCACAGTATCCCAGCTTGGGAATAGAAATCTACTCAGGGAAATACGGTTTGTGATTGGTTAAAACGTGTCCCAATATGTCACAGTATCCCAGCGTGGGAATAGAAATCTACTCAGGGAAATACGGTTTGTGATTGGTTAAAACGTGTCCCAATATGTCACAGTATCCAAGCTTGGGAATGGAAATCTACTCAGGGAAATACGGTTTGTGATTGGTTAAAACGTGTCCCAATATGTCACAGTATCCAAGCTTGGGAATGGAAATCTACTCAGGGAAATACGGTTTGTGATTGGTTAAAACGTGTCCCAATATGTCACAGTATCCCAACTTGGGAATAGAAATCTACTCAGGGAAATACGGTTTGTGATTGGTTAAAACGTGTCCCAATATGTCACAGTATCCCAGCTTGGGAACAAAAATCTACTCAGGGAAATACGGTTTGTGATTGGTTAAAACGTGTCCCAATATGTCACAGTATCCCAGCTTGGGAATAGAAATCTACTTAGGGAAATACGGTTTGTGATTGGTTAAAACGTGTCCCAATATGTCACAGTATCCCAGCTGGGAAAGAAATCTACTCAGGGAAATACGGTTTGTGATTGGTTAAAACGTGTCCGAATATGTCACAGTATCCCAGCTGGGAATAGAAATCTACTCCGGGAAATACGGTTTGTGATTGGTTAAAAAGTGTCCCAATATGTCACAGTATCCCAGCTTGGGAATAGAAATCTACTACGGAAATACGGTTTGTGATTGGTTAAAACGTGTCCCAATATGTCACAGTATCCAAGCTTGGCAATAGAAATCTACTCAGGGAAATACGGTTTGTGATTGGTTAAAACGTGTCCCAATATGTCACAGTATCCAAGCTTGGGAATAGAAATCTACTCAGGGAAATACGGTTTGTGATTGGTTAAAACGTGTCCCAATATGTCACAGTATCCCAGCTTGGGAATGGAAATCTACTCAGGGAAATACGGTTTGTGATTGGTTAAAACGTGTCCCAATATGTCACAGTATCCCAACTTGGGAATAGAAATCTACTCAGGGAAATACGGTTTGTGATTGGTTAAAACGTGTCCCAGCTTGGGAACAGAAATCTACTCAGGGAAATACGGTTTGTGATTGGTTAAAACGTGTCCCAATATGTCACAGTATCCCAGCTTGGGAACAGAAATCTACTCAGGGAAATACGGTTTGTGATTGGTTAAAACGTGTCCCAATATGTCACAGTATCCCAGCGTGGGAATAGAAATCTACTCAGGGAAATACGGTTTGTGATTGGTTAAAACGTGTCCCAATATGTCACGGTATCCCAGCGTGGGAATAGAAATCTACTCAGGGAAATACGGTTTGTGATTGGTTAAAACGTGTCCGAATATGTCACAGTATCCCAGCGTGGGAATAGAAATCTACTCCGGGAAATACGGTTTGTGATTGGTTAAAAAGTGTCCCAATATGTCACAGTATCCCAGCTTGGGAATAGAAATCTACTACGGAAATACGGTTTGTGATTGGTTAAAACGTGTCCCAATATGTCACAGTATCCAAGCTTGGGAATAGAAATCTACTCAGGGAAATACGGTTTGTGATTGGTTAAAACGTGTCCCAATATGTCACAGTATCCAAGCTTGGGAATGGAAATCTACTCAGGGAAATACGGTTTGTGATTGGTTAAAACGTGTCCCAATATGTCACAGTATCCAAGCTTGGGAATGGAAATCTACTCAGGGAAATACGGTTTGTGATTGGTTAAAACGTGTCCCAATATGTCACAGTATCCCAACTTGGGAATAGAAATCTACTCAGGGAAATACGGTTTGTGATTGGTTAAAACGTGTCCCAATATGTCACAGTATCCCAACTTGGGAACAGAAATCTACTCAGGGAAATACGGTTTGTGATTGGTTAAAACGTGTCCCAATATGTCACAGTATCCCAGCTTGGGAACAGAAATCTACTCAGGGAAATACGGTTTGTGATTGGTTAAAACGTGTCCCAATATGTCACAGTATCCCAGCTTGGGAACAGAAATCTACTCAGGGAAATACGGTTTGTGATTGGTTAAAAAGTGTCCCAATATGTCACAGTATCCCAGCTTGGGAATAGAAATCTACTACGGAAATACGGTTTGTGATTGGTTAAAACGTGTCCCAATATGTCACAGTATCCAAGCTTGGCAATAGAAATCTACTCAGGGAAATACGGTTTGTGATTGGTTAAAACGTGTCCCAATATGTCACAGTATCCAAGCTTGGGAATAGAAATCTACTCAGGGAAATACGGTTTGTGATTGGTTAAAACGTGTCCCAATATGTCACAGTATCCCAGCTTGGGAATGGAAATCTACTCAGGGAAATACGGTTTGTGATTGGTTAAAACGTGTCCCAATATGTCACAGTATCCCAACTTGGGAATAGAAATCTACTCAGGGAAATACGGTTTGTGATTGGTTAAAACGTGTCCCAGCTTGGGAACAGAAATCTACTCAGGGAAATACGGTTTGTGATTGGTTAAAACGTGTCCCAATATGTCACAGTATCCCAGCTTGGGAACAGAAATCTACTCAGGGAAATACGGTTTGTGATTGGTTAAAACGTGTCCCAATATGTCACAGTATCCCAGCTTGGGAATAGAAATCTACTCAGGGAAATACGGTTTGTGATTGGTTAAAACGTGTCCCAATATGTCACAGTATCCCAGCGTGGGAATAGAAATCTACTCAGGGAAATACGGTTTGTGATTGGTTAAAACGTGTCCGAATATGTCACAGTATCCCAGCGTGGGAATAGAAATCTACTCCGGGAAATACGGTTTGTGATTGGTTAAAAAGTGTCCCAATATGTCACAGTATCCCAGCTTGGGAATAGAAATCTACTACGGAAATACGGTTTGTGATTGGTTAAAACGTGTCCCAATATGTCACAGTATCCAAGCTTGGCAATAGAAATCTACTCAGGGAAATACGGTTTGTGATTGGTTAAAACGTGTCCCAATATGTCACAGTATCCAAGCTTGGGAATAGAAATCTACTCAGGGAAATACGGTTTGTGATTGGTTAAAACGTGTCCCAATATGTCACAGTATCCAAGCTTGGGAATGGAAATCTACTCAGGGAAATACGGTTTGTGATTGGTTAAAACGTGTCCCAATATGTCACAGTATCCCAACTTGGGAATAGAAATCTACTCAGGGAAATACGGTTTGTGATTGGTTAAAACGTGTCCCAATATGTCACAGTATCCCAACTTGGGAACAGAAATCTACTCAGGGAAATACGGTTTGTGATTGGTTAAAACGTGTCCCAATATGTCACAGTATCCCAGCTTGGGAACAGAAATCTACTCAGGGAAATACGGTTTGTGATTGGTTAAAACGTGTCCCAATATGTCACAGTATCCCAGCTTGGGAACAGAAATCTACTCAGGGAAATACGGTTTGTGATTGGTTAAAAAGTGTCCCAATATGTCACAGTATCCCAGCTTGGGAATAGAAATCTACTACGGAAATACGGTTTGTGATTGGTTAAAACGTGTCCCAATATGTCACAGTATCCAAGCTTGGGAATAGAAATCTACTCAGGGAAATACGGTTTGTGATTGGTTAAAACGTGTCCCAATATGTCACAGTATCCAAGCTTGGGAATAGAAATCTACTCAGGGAAATACGGTTTGTGATTGGTTAAAACGTGTCCCAATATGTCACAGTATCCCAGCTTGGGAATGGAAATCTACTCAGGGAAATACGGTTTGTGATTGGTTAAAACGTGTCCCAATATGTCACAGTATCCCAGCTTGGGAATAGAAATCTACTCAGGGAAATACGGTTTGTGATTGGTTAAAACGTGTCCCAATATGTCACAGTATCCCAGCTTGGGAACAGAAATCTACTCAGGGAAATACGGTTTGTGATTGGTTAAAACGTGTCCCAATATGTCACAGTATCCCAGCGTGGGAATAGAAATCTACTCAGGGAAATACGGTTTGTGATTGGTTAAAACGTGTCCCAATATGTCACAGTATCCCAGCGTGGGAATAGAAATCTACTCAGGGAAATACGGTTTGTGATTGGTTAAAACGTGTCCGAATATGTCACAGTATCCCAGCGTGGGAATAGAAATCTACTCCGGGAAATACGGTTTGTGATTGGTTAAAAAGTGTCCCAATATGTCACAGTATCCCAGCTTGGGAATAGAAATCTACTACGGAAATACGGTTTGTGATTGGTTAAAACGTGTCCCAATATGTCACAGTATCCAAGCTTGGGAATAGAAATCTACTCAGGGAAATACGGTTTGTGATTGGTTAAAACGTGTCCCAATATGTCACAGTATCCAAGCTTGGGAATAGAAATCTACTCAGGGAAATACGGTTTGTGATTGGTTAAAACGTGTCCCAATATGTCACAGTATCCCAGCTTGGGAATGGAAATCTACTCAGGGAAATACGGTTTGTGATTGGTTAAAACGTGTCCCAATATGTCACAGTATCCCAACTTGGGAATAGAAATCTACTCAGGGAAATACGGTTTGTGATTGGTTAAAACGTGTCCCAATATGTCACAGTATCCCAGCTTGGGAACAGAAATCTACTCAGGGAAATACGGTTTGTGATTGGTTAAAACGTGTCCCAATATGTCACAGTATCCCAGCTTGGGAACAGAAATCTACTCAGGGAAATACGGTTTGTGATTGGTTAAAACGTGTCCCAATATGTCACAGTATCCCAGCTTGGGAATAGAAATCTACTCAGGGAAATACGGTTTGTGATTGGTTAAAACGTGTCCCAATATGTCACAGTATCCCAGCGTGGGAATAGAAATCTACTCATGGAAATACGGTTTGTGATTGGTTAAAACGTGTCCGAATATGTCACAGTATCCCAGCGTGGGAATAGAAATCTACTCCGGGAAATACAGTTTGTGATTGGTTAAAACGTGTCCCAATATGTCACAGTATCCCAGCTTGGGAATGGAAATCTACTCCGGGAAATACGGTTTGTGATTGGTTAAAACGTGTCCCAATATGTCACAGTATCCCAGCGTGGGAATGGAAATCTACTCCGGGAAATACGGTTTGTGATTGGTTAAAACGTGTCCCAATATGTCACAGTATCCCAGCTTGGGAATGGAAATCTACTCCGGGAAATACGGTTTGTGATTGGTTAAAACGTGTCCCAATATGTCACAGTATCCCAGCTTGGGAATAGAAATCTACTCCGGGAAATACGGTTTGTGATTGGTTAAAACGTGTCCCAATATGTCACAATATCCCAGCTTGGGAATAGAAATCTACTCCGGGAAATACGGTTTGTGATTGGTTAAAACGTGTCCCAATATGTCACAGTATCCCAGCGTGGGAATGGAAATCTACTCTGGGAAATACGGTATGTGATTGGTTAAAACGTGTCCCAAACGTATCCAAAGATACAATTAGAATAAAAACTTATGTATAATGTGGCAACACAGTATAGAAGACTGTTTGCTATAGTAATACAAACAATGTATCACTTAAAATGGAAAGCAATGGTACAAACTGGATGTGAATTACAAAAAACTGTTTATTGAACAAAATGTTAAAAATCTATATCAGGAATAATTCATACAGATGTTACCAGTCTTATAAGAGTCTGCAATGTGCAAGGACCTTCGGATTTGGCTGGGATTGATGTGGATTGCCTTGACAAGCTGGAGTGATTCTGGGTGTGCGTCCCGACAAAGATCTCACTCCGGGGGACGTGCACTGCAGACGGTTCTGTTTCACAAGTGTACCAATTGTCCTGTACGGATACGGACTTCGGCTGGTGTGTGCTCTGTACGCTCTGCTGGATCTGAGTCCTGATAATTGAATTTGTCTTACGCATTTCGTAGGAGGACGCCCTACTTCTTCAGAGATGGGATGTGGACCATTGCTTCAATATTTCTTATATATATATATATATATATATATACATGCTTCTAATTGTCAATAAAATTTTTATATATTGCATACTAATTACATAATATAAAAGGCTTAAATGGACATATTTATTATAACTGTATAATGCGATAGAAACAAGCAGTGATTTCAATGTGTGGTGTGCATACGATAATTGTACATTCATATAAAAACCTAATTCTCAGTTAAGGTAATAAAAATACTTGTAGTACATTATGCACTTTGTGACATGATAGTAAACAGTTATATAATATAACATGTCATAATTATACAACGAAATAGCAATAGGAGTGACATCATTTGCTTGAAAGAATACTTCCTTATATTACAAATAGTGTCTATGTAGTCACTTAGATTATAAAGAAAATACGAGAGACATGTAATGATGGGTGATATTATAAATAGCCAGAAGTAAAATAATCAAAGAATGAACAAGATAAATGTATTAGATACAAAAATAAAACCTAATAGTTAAATTACTTATGGATGTATAGAACATGATGGCACCAATCTATCATTGTGGGGAACATATTTTTAATGCTAAGTAATATGTTGGCATTAAAGAATCATATATTCAGAGTGTTTCTGTGGTATCTACAATTCACATAAAAATACATGAATTTCTGCATAGAGAACCCCATATAAATAATCAAATATATCACTTTTTAAAACCACCATATTTGAGCCATTATCACAGGTCGCTCCTGGTATTTGCACACAACTTTAGAGTGTTCTCGTTGCCTATAGGTGTTAGTGAATCCCTATCCACTTCCAGTTTGAGCGGCCCAGTGTTAGTCAGACTCCCTCTCCTCTGTGTGTTGCACTAGGTAAACCAGAACTAATTACTCCAGACCAAAAAGGGTGTTTGTTTCTGAATGAATGAACACCAGGTTTACTGCGAGCTCACAGGATGGCCTCACTCCGAGCAGACCACAGCAGAGTGAGCATGGGCTTAGTGTGCTGGCATTAATATGCACGCATAGTGTGCGCTCGCACGGGAAAGGCTGACACCAAGGGACAAACAAGAACCCCTGCCTAAACCCGAGATATAGTCTAAATCCTATCCTAACACTAATTGTAAGAAATCGTGTAAATGCGGGAAAATGACGCCATTTTGGAGTTCTGGAGATCTTCATAAACGTCTCAGCCTTTGTTATCTGTACACATTACAGCTATGGAACTATTTTTACATGTATTACCCGCGTGTCCGAATGTCTCCATAGGAAAGATGTAACGGATCACCTGGCACCCCGACTGGGTACTTCCGTTGAAGGATGCTCCTAGCGCTTCCTGAGGTCTCCAAGCACTCCAGCCAACACCATAACCACCGTAGACTCCTTCAGAGAGCACGACAGGAACAAGCTCTTAAAAGAGCTTAGGAGTGATTATAGCAAGGGAATATGCAGAGCATAGCAGTCACTTGTAGCAGATTCCCCCAATAAGAGACAGGACTCCAAATTGAGGGTGAAGTAGAACTGAAGCTTTAATCCAACATTCTGCTTTTATGCATATTTTACACACATAGTACTGCCCACAGGGTTTTGCAGAACAACCAATCAATACGTACAATACACTCAGATACTCCCAGCAATTACACACAAAATCCTCCCCTCTGCCTGTGATATAATTACTGAACACAATGGGCTAACGTAATTATCACAGGCAGGAAAATACACAATTTTACACAATATTCATAACTTTAAAAGTATACATCACATTCACATACAACGTACATTTTCAGAATCAGCATACTCCAAATACAAACTCAAGATATCCGAACAGCGCTCAGATCCCACGAACAGAATAAAATTGCCATGGGGTTTAAGTTTAACAAGGGCCATACACAGTCCAATAGAAATCCATAAGCCCCAAATGCTGTTTTTAAAGTGCCCAATGTCCCAGGGGCCATAGTCCCAAGGCATGAGGCTGGCAATCAGTCCCCTCCAAAAACCAGTGGCGAGGTCCCTTTTGCCACAAAAGGGTTAATCATTCCTGCATCTCCTCCACAGTAAAAGAGGAGACTATATTTAAAGGAAGAAAAACTACCACAACAAGAGGACATAGTCTTAAATTAGAGGGACAAAGGTTTAAAAATAATATCAGGAAGTATTACTTTACTGAGAGGGTAGTGGATGCATGGAATAGCCTTCCAGCTAAAGTGGTAGAGGTTAACACAGTAAAGGAGTTACAGCTATAAAGGAGTTACAGCATAAGGCTATCCTAACTATAAGATAAGACTAGGGACTAATGAAAGTATTTAGAATATTGGGCAGACTAGATGGGCCGAATGGTTCTTATCTGCCGTCACATTCTATGTTTCTATGTTTCTCCTGCCTATTTAAACCCAGCTCTCCAATGAATCAAAGCTCGATTACTGGGTCTCAATCCAACCTGTTGGCGCTTGCCTAAATGTGCTCCTTTCCAGCTCCTGCTCCCTCTAAGTAACCTGTTCACCTTGGCATCTCTCTCTTTCATCTAACCGATTTTTCTTGGAGCGACCGTCTTGGTTTTGATAGCTTAATAAGCTCAGCTGTATTGTTGCTCCTGTTACTGGATTGACCGCTTGGCTATTTAACCCTGCTCATGGCAAACCCACAACGCTCTCTCCTAAATCCTCTATGCAGGGACACAAATGCTTTATGTGTGAATAGTGGGTCATCTTTTTTTCATTTTACAAAAAGTTTAGATTTCAATAGAAATTTACACTTTTAGAAATTAACTTTGTTACGCCCACCTGGCTGTCAATCAGACACCTTGTCCTGTTACTTCCTGGTTTGCTGAGTGGAGATAAACTCAAGAGGCAGCAATTGCCCAGAGCACCTGCCTTGCAAAGACTTCTCATTGAGCTGCATTGGGATGCTTTAACATCCAGGCGGATCTCCAGGTTTCCTCTTCCAATTTTTAGTATTACAGACACTTCAGTTGCCAAGCGCTCTGCTCAGAAGTCATGGGCTCCGTGACGTAATGTGAGTCTTTACCAATGGTAGAACTTATGGAATATTTATTATGAAAAACACAATAGTCACAGTGCATTTGAAAAACAATTGACAAACAAATTATTTACACCAACAACAATTAAAAATAAAAAGGAGGAATTAACAGAAAACCTAACTACTCGCTTTGATTGTAAAGTAACATTATTTCCTGTCCAGGGGGTCTATGACAAGGAAAGATATCCTCTTACCCAAATTAGATCAAGGCCCCTAGTAAGGAAACCAAATATTTAATCATCAGTTAGAGTTATACCTCCTGTATCCATCTCAGGTTTCCAAGCTGGGCCAGAGGTGGCTCCTAGTCTTTCAGACCAACTTGTGTTGCAGTTATGAGTTTGTTGCAATTTTTCCATTTCGTACATATGTCACACTTACTATTTATGACCTAATTTAGTAGACAAGGGCCTTGATTAGGTCATTCTCATCTGGATGTTTCTCTCTCACCGACCATAATTCCAGTTGTAGCTGTATCCCATATGAGCGTACAATACTTGGGGTGTCCACTCACAGAAACATTCCACCAAAACATTTCTTAGAAAATACATGTGTGAAATATTAGGTATAAAATACAATTTATCTATTTATTATTTTTTAATGATAACCAAGTGACAAGCATATTTTTTTTATTTTTATTTAATTTTACTTTATTTTCTTCAAAAGCTTAGTAATCTAAACCAAATTCTCTCAGAAGTGCTTAAAGCCAGGGGATATCTCCATACACCCAGCACACTCCTTGCCTCTCCGAGCACATGCCTATACTGTATTCTGATTGCTGTGTTTATGATATGTATTTACCAAGGAAAAAGCTGAGGCCCTATTTCAGTAGTCTATATGTTTGATGGAAAGGAGGCTAGAGAGGAGAAATCCAGGCCGACACTGCCACAACGTCAAAGCCAAAACCAAAACCATAAAAGCGAAGTATTTGTATTGTTACTGGCTACTTTCTCGTATATATTGTATACAATTGGATGAAATTGCAAAGTAGCCAACGGGCAATTTTCTTTCTCCTGTCTCTCCCAACAACTGACATAACCTGCTTTCTATAATACGGTCTTCTTACAGCAGTAAAAACATTTCAGACCAGTCCATATTGTTTCCTTAAATGTGTCTACAAAACCCTACATAATCAAGATAGAATAGTGTAAGGAGAATTCGTAAAGGGACGCCAACGCAAGTTGGGCGCAATATGGAAGATCACAGTTACGCTGAATACTTTCTTTTCTCTCTCTCTTTCTCTTAATCATCTTTAGTTTGAAAATAGCGATAATTAGATGAGACTCTGTGACCCCCACCCCAGACATAAAAATTGAGTATTTCATAAAATAAAATTTAAATGGAATACTCACATTGATTGAAAATCCACCACAAACGATATCCTAAGACAAAGCAATGTTTATGGAGCAATGTTTTAAACCATTGTATTGGGGTTTCCTAGTATGCTTCGTTACATCAAACTGGACCACCAACACACTGACTTAATGAATATACATGTTTAATGCAGTCCTTAAAATAAGGACTAACAAGGATCAGCATTCAATGTGGAAATGAAGCCTAATATGTGAATTAAACTAGAAGTATTTACATTTCTCTAGTAAACATTCAAGTAAATGTGACTTTTAAAAACCTGCTGAGAAAGATAAAAAATAAAAAGTAGGTGTCCCTTGGAACTTTTTCTGTAAATAAAACATACCTTGCTCAAAAAAAGTTAGGAAACTGCTTTAGGAGGTCTAATAAGTATTAGTCACTTCTGAGACTAGTAAAGGTCTCAATCCAAGCTTCGGTGAAGGTTGGAGCTTAGACCTGGGGTTAGTAGTTGATAGTGGAGGATTTCAGCTAAAAAAAAATATTATTTTTTTCTCAGTAAAGTCGTTCTACTACTGGTAGATGGAATTGCATTTCTATGCCGCAGTTATACCCCAGTTAGAATCCTCATATATCTGGCAACACTATCTAATTACACAAACTAGTAAATAGCATGTTGTGATTGCTGTCTATATAGACATATAATTCATGCTGAACCCAGGCCAGTTTAAAACATACGGAGGTCATTTAGTTACTCCAATGGCCATTGAAGGGAATGTCCACCTGCCACGTCAAGGCAGACCCCCTCAGGTGGGTCCTACACTGACTGTTCACCTTGCTTCCTTGAGCTTCTGGCAAAGATATCTCTAATGAGACAGAGAGGGGTATTTTTTATATACATCCCTACATACTTATTAACCCTTAATAGGGAACACATGGGATGGGCAGCAGCATTGTAACATAGCTGTGTGATACAAAAAAGTCAGTGTAGGAACCCACCTGAGGGGGTCTGCCTTGACGTTGGCAGACGGGCATTCCCTCCAATGGCCATTGGAGTAACTAAATGACCTCCATTTGTTTAAATATACATAGGGATTTAGGAGAGAGTGCAGGTAACTTTTTCTTTGGTTTTTACTGTATGTATTGGGGCTGATGTGTAATGTGGTCGTTGCTGCCCCCAGGATGGATGGTAGTGAGCGCAGAACTTGTTTTTTTTTTTTTTTTGTATCAGTTAATAACTTACACTGATCAGCCACAACATTAAAACTACCTGCCTGATATTGACTAGTTCCCATTAGGGCTGCCCAAACAGTTCTGATATGTTGACACATGGACTCCACAAGACCTCTGAATGTGTCCTGTGGTATCTGGAACTAAAATATTACCGGCAGATACTTTAGATTCTGCAAATTGGGGCCTCCCTTAATCTTATATGTCCCACAGATGCTCAATCGGATTGAGATTTGTGTCATTTGGGGAGGTCAAGGCAATACCTTGAACTCTTTGTCATGTTCCTCAAACCATTCCAGAACAGTTTTTGCAGTGTGGCAGGGTGCATTTTCCTCCTGAAAAAAGCCACTGCTATCAGGGAACACCCCTGCCATGAAGGAGTGTACATGATCTGCAACAATCTCTAGGTAGGTGGTACATATCAAACTAACATCCACATGAATCTTAGGACCCAAGGTTTCCAAGCAGAACATTGCCCAGAGCATAACACTGCCTCCACTGACCTGCCTCCTTCCTATAGTGCATCCTGGTGCCATCCTTTCCCAAGGTAAATGACACACACCTTGTCATCAACCTGATCTAAAAGAAAGCATGATTCATCAGACCAGGCAACCTTCTTCCAACGCTCCATGGTCCAGTTCTGATGCTCACGTCCCAATTGAAGGTGCTTTCGGTGGTGGACAGGCTTCATCTTGGGCACTATGACCAGTCTGTGACTACTACGATACGCTTTGTGTTCTGCCACCTTTCTATCATGGCCAGCATTAAGCTTTTCAGCAATTTGAGGAACAGTAGCATCAAGGAGTCTTGGGCGGTCATGACCCTGAGGCTTGTTGTCCTTCCTTGTACCACTTTTGGTGGGTACTAACCACTGCATACTTGCAACACTCCACACGACTTGACGATTGGAGACCCAGTCATTTAGCCATCAGCATTTGGCCCTTGTCAAAGTCACTCAGATCTTTTCACTTGCCAATTTTTCCTGTTTCCAACACATGAAATTCAAGAACTGACTGTTCACTCGCTGCCTAACATATCCCACTGCTTGACAGGTGCCATTGTAACAATATAATCAATGTTATCCACTTCACCTGTCAGCGGTTTAAATGTTGTGGCTGATTAGTGTATAACTTCATTATATTTTAATATACAGTTGTTTACTGAATATGTTTCAGTAAACGTTTTACAACTCAGCATGGGAATGTAGTTGACATGTCAGACATAGGCGTGCGCACGGGGTGTGCCGGGTGTGCCTGGGCATACCCTAATCACACCTCCGTGCTGCACTGCCTATGCTTAGGGCAGAATAACATGTCGGGACCTGACACAGGAGGGGGCAGGGGCGTACCTAGAGCATTTGGCACCCGGGGCAGATCCTGTGCTTGGCACCCCCCCACCCCCCACACAAAAAAAAAAAAACCTGTAAAAAAATGTAAAGGTTCTCTCTTTTTTTTTTTTTTTTACAATTTTTAAAGACTCCTGTCCCAATACAAAACCCCCACCCCCTTCTACAAAATCCCTGCAGCCCCACACACACAGTCACAGGCAGACAGTCACACATACACATTTCCTCCGTGCGGCCAGTTTATCAGCTGTTTGCTTGTGTGAGCTGTACTGGCTGCACGGCACCCTAACTACCATGGGACACTGTGCGGCCACTGCTCACACAGCCCCCTCCAGCCAGGGCCGGTGCAAGGATTTTTGCCGCCCTAGGCAAAAGTAAAGTTTGCCGCCCCCCCCATGTGACATCACAATGCCCCAGCCATATGATTTGCCATGTTAACTAACGCCTGTGCTGCAGTGCCGCCGTATTTACATTAAAAGGCCTGCAAGGACAGGCTATAGACACCAGAACCACTACATTAAGCTGAAGTGGTTCTGGGGACTATAGTGTTTCTTTAATGTGAGGTAAATTAGAGCTTAGTGCCACGAATAATATACTAGATTGCTTACTTACAACCAGATGAGGATGATGATGGGCTCTAGCTGCAGTCTGGCTCCACTGGTCTGGTGCATAACAGTCTCTCTGGAGGCGGTTTGTAACTGTGGTCACAAAAATCAATGTTCTGGGAGAACGGGAAGCAGCTCCATTTTTTGGGGGTCCTTTACACAGCTCAAGGTCTGGGTCCCAGGGTCCACCTTCATGTTCCACCAATGAATTTGTTCACAGGGGGTGGAGTGTGTAAGGGATGTCCTGATATGTGTGTAAGGAATGCATTGTGTGAAATTGTGTTTGTATGTGTAAGGGCTGCAAGGTGTGTTTCTGTGTATGTATGGGATGCATTGAATGTGTGTAAGGGGTGCATTGAGTGTGTGTAATGAATGCATTGTGTGTTTCTGTGTGTGTAAGGGATGCATTGTGTGTAACGGTTGCATTGCTTGTGTATGTGTGTCTGTGTGTGTAATGCATTGTGTGTTTTTCTGTGTGCAAGGGGTGCATTGTGTGTATGTGATGAATGTCAATCTCTCCTCCCGCTCCAATTTCCTTCTCCTCCTCCCAATTTCTCTTTCTCACCCCCCTCCTAATTTCTCTTTCCCCCCTCCTAATATCTCTTCCCCCCTCCTAATTTCAATTTCTCTCCCCCCCTCCTAATTTCTATTTCTCTCCCCCCCTAATTTCTCTTTCCCCCCTCCTAATATCTCTCCCTCCTCCTAATATCTCTCCCTCCCTCCTAATTTCTCTTCCCCCCTCCTAATTTCTCTCTCACCCCCCTCTCCTTTCTCTTTCTCTCCCCCTCCTTTCTCTTTCTCACCTCCTTTCTCACCCCCCCTTTCTCCTCTTTCTCACCCTCCCTCCTTTCTCACCCCCCTCTCCTTTCTCCTCTTTCTCACCTCTTTCACCCCCCCTCTCCTATTTTTCACCCCCTCTTTTCACCCCCCTTTCTCCTCTTTCACCCCCTCTCCTTTTTCACCCCCTCTCCTCTTTTCACCCCCCCTTTCTCCTCTTTCAGCCCCCTCTCTCACCCCCCTTTCTCCTTTTCACCCCCCCTCTCTATAACACTTCTCCTCTCACCCCCCTCCTTTTCCTCACCCCTTCTTTCTCTCTCCCCCTTTCTCCTCTTTTCACCCACCCTCTCACCCCCCCCTTTCTCTCCCCCCCACCCAGCACTTCTGTAAGTGGCCGGGGCCCAATTGTAGCCGGCGGGTACAGGGAGCAGCTGTCTCCTGTACCCGGCCGGACTAACAGGAAGTGCACACTCAGTGTTCACTTCCTGTTAGTCCGGCCGGGTACAGGAGACAGCTGCTCCCTGTACCCGCGGACTATCAATGCTGCAGGGCTTGGCCACGCTACAGCAAAGGAAGCTGACAGGAGGGAGCGCTGAGCGCTCCCTCCTGTCAGCCCCTCTCCCCATGCTGCGCCCGGGCGGTGCGGTCCGCCCTCATGGACGCACCGCCTGGGCAAAGCTGCAGCCGCCTGAGGCTCCCTACAGAGCGCTCGGGCGGCTGCAGCGTGGGGGGGGGGCGGGGCTGGCCATGGCACCCCCCACCAGGCTGGCACCCGGGGCGGAACGCCCCCCCCGCCCCCCCCTTAGTACGCCACTGGGAGGGGGCCTGGCGGCTTGCACACAATGCCGCCGGGTGCGAGGCCCCTCCTGTCAGTCTGCCCTGACAGCGATGCAGCCTCAGTCTGCAGCTCCGCCAGAGGTGAGCTGCAGACTGAGGTGTCTTGCGATCTCCAGCCTGTCAGAGCATTGCCACGGCAGCTCTGCCTGGAGATCGCGAGACTCACCATGTGATCTGCAGCTCACTCCCGGCGGAGCTGCAGACTGAAGAGAGAGGGCGCCCACTGGACCTACCCCCTGTCACTGCCCCTCCTCCCCCCTAACCCCTGTCACCCACACAGTGCACCCCTCACAATCATACACACTGTACCCCACACACACTGCATCCCTCACAATCACACACATTGTACTCTCACAATTACACACACTGTACCCCCACACACTGCACCCTTCACAATCATACACACAGTACCCCACACACACTGCATCCCTCACAATTACACACACTGTACCCCTCACAATTACACACACTGCACCCTTCACAATTACACCACACTGTACCTTTCACAATTACACACGCACACTGCACCCCTCGCAATCACACACACTGCACCACTTACACGCTGCACCGCTCACAATCACACACACTGCACCTATGTATATTTGTATATATATATATGTGTGTGCAGGGACGTATTAGCCTCGAGACAAACAAGGCATTTGCCTTGGGCGGCATTTTCCAGGGGGTGGCAAAAAAAGCAGCCCCCCAAATGCCCAGGGCAAATGTCTTGTTAGCCTTGTGGTTAACTAAAAATCCAGGCGGGCGGCGCTGGCGAGGTAGCACTTTTCCCTGAGCTCTCTGCTCAGCTCCCTCGCACGCCACAGAGTGACGTCATGACATCATGTTCCAACTCCAGGTGACCGGCATCACTCTGCGGCGCACGATGGAGCTGAGCAGAGAGCTCAGGGGAAAGTGTTCCCTTGCCAGCACCGCCCGCCCAGCAGCCACTGCACCCCAGGGAAAGGGAGAATTCCCCCAACATTCCCAAAGGTAAGGAGGCTGGGGGGGTTGAATTTTAAAAAAAAGTGAGGGTGTTAATGTGAGTGTGTTAGTGTGTGTGTGTGTGAGTGAGTGTGTGTGAGTGTCTGTTAGTGAGTGAGTGTGTGTGTGTGTGTCTGTTAGTGTGTGTGTGTGTGTGTTAGTGAGTGAGTGAGTGTGTGTCTGTTATTGTGTGTGTGTGTGTGTGTGTGTGTCTGTTAGTGAATATGTGTGTGTGTGTGTTTGTATGTGTGTGTGTGTCTGTTAGGTGTGTGTGTGTCTGTTAGTGAGTGTGTGTTTGTCTGTTAGTGTGTGTGTGTTAGTGTGTGTGTGTGTGTGTGAGTGTGTGTGTGTGTTAGTGTGTGTGTCTGTTAGTGTGTGTGTGTGTGTGTGTGTCTGTTAGTGAGTGTGAGTTTGTCTGTTAGTGTGTGTGTGTTAGTGTGTGTGTGTGTTAGTGAGTGAGTGAGTGTGTGTGTGTCTGTTATTGTGTGTGTGTGTGTGTGTGTGTCTGTTAGTGAATATGTGTGTGTGTTTGTATGTATGTGTGTGTGTCTGTTAGTGTGTGTGTGTGTCTGTTAGTGAGTGTGTGTTTGTCTGTTAGTGTGTGTGTTAGTGTGTGTGTGTCTGTTAGTGTGTGTTTGTCTGTTAGTGAGTGTGTGTTAGTGTGTTTGTGTGTTAGTGAGTGTGTGTGTGTTAGTGTGTGTGTGTGTCTGTTAGTGTGTGTTTGTCTGTTAGTGAGTGTGTGTATATCAGGGAGTGTGTCTGTTAGGGAGTGTGTTACTATGTGTGTGTCTGTTAGTGTGTGTTTGTCTGTTAGTGAGTGTGTATGTGTCTGTTAGTGAGTGTGTGCAGGGCCGCCATCAGGGCATGACAACCGCAACGGTTGTCATGGGCCCGGCGGTCCTGGGGGGCCCGGACTGCTCAGGTCGTCCGGGCCCCACATTCAGTGGGTACATACCGGGTCGCAGGGGGTCCTGCGACCCCGGTATGTACCCACAGGGCCAGCCTCTTCTCCTGGGGGGCCCAGCAGCCGGTCACCTCAGGGCCCCCCAGAGGCTGGCCCTGCTGTCACCCGGCGGGCGGGCCGGCGCGCGAGGGAGCACTCTCCTCTACTGCTTCCTCTTCAGCTCCCTCGTGCACCGTACTGATGCCGGAGCCGGAAGATGACGTCATCTTCCGGCTCCGGCATCAGTACGCGGCGCGCGAGGGGGCTGAAGTGGAAGCAGCAGAGGAGAGAGCTCCCTCGCGC
>OW240917.1:17556148-17573522 GCA_933207985.1 Pelobates cultripes | reverse complement strand
GATTCCTCACTGCAGTCTGATCCTTCTCCAGAGAAATCATGGTTACTATGGTCCAGTTAGATTCTTCTAATATAGAAGCGTTGACAACACACATAGCATGTTAGTTAATCACCTATTTGAGAAACACTGGGCGCACATATTATTGGGAGTATTATTGCTGTGGAGCTCTGTTATACACTCAGACACATTACTGTGAGTATTATTGCTGTGGAGCTCTGTTATACAGACACATTACTGGGAGTATTATTACTGTGGAGCTCTGTTATACACTCAGACACATTACTGGGAGTATTATTGCTGTGGAGCTCTGTAATACATGCAGACACATTACTGGGAGTATTATTGTTGTGGAGCTCTGTTATAACACATTACTGGGAGTATTATTACTGTGGAACTCTGTTATAACACATTACTGGGAGTATTATTGCTGTGGAGCTCTGTTATACACTCAGACACATTACTGGGAGTATTATTGCTGTGGAGTTCTGTTATACACTCAGACACATTACTGGGAGTATTATTACTGTGGAGCTCTGTTATACACTCAGACACACCAACAGTATGGAGTACCTAGAAAAGAGGGACAGGAGGATTTGGGCCTAATAAAGGGACTGTTCCTCCTAAATAGAGACACTTAGGATGAACAGTTGTGCTCAAAAGTTGAGAATTGGTAATATATGGACCATTTTTAAAGAAAACATGAGTGAGCAGGCAAAACATCTCTTATTTCTTATGGGATTTATATTCAACTGTAGGTTATAACAGAATGGCACAATCATAAAACAAAACATGCCAACAATGAAAGAAATGAAATGACCCCCGTTCAAAAGCCTGCATACCCTTTGTTCTTAATACTGTGTATTGCCCCCTTTAGCATCAATGACAGCGTGCAGTCTTTTGTAATAGTTGTCTATGAGGCCCCTAACTCTCACAAGTGGTATAGATGCCCATTCATCTTGGTAAAATGCCTCCAGGTCATGCAAAGTCTTTAGTAATCTTGCATTAACCGCACATTTGAGATCTTCCAAGAGTGACTCGATGATATTAAGGTCAGGGGACTGTGATGGCCACTCCAGAACATTCACCTTTTTCTGCTGTAACCCATGGAGGGTCAACTTGGCATTGTGCTTAGGGTCATTGTCATGCTGGAAAGTCCAAGATTATCTCATGTGCAGCCTTCATGCAGAAGAATGCAAATTGTCTGCCAGTATTTTCTAATAACATGCTACATTCATCTTACCATCAATTTCCCCATTCCATTAGAGATCACCCTCAAAACATTAGTGAGCCACCACCTTGCTTCACAGTGGGATGGTATTCTTTTCACTATAAGCCTTGTTGATCCCTCTCCAAACACAGCGCTTATGGTTATGACCATAAAGGTCTATTCTGGTCTTGTCACTCCACATTACAGTGTGCCAGAAGCTGTGAGGCATGTCAAGGTGTTGTCGGACATATTGTAACTCGGCTTTTTTGTGGCATTGGCACAGTACAGGCTTCTTTCTGATAACTCGACCATGAGGCTCAGTTTTTGTTCAAGTATCGTCGTATTGTGCTCCTTGAAACAACCACACTGTCTTTTTCCAGAGCTGCCTGTATTTCCCCTGAGGTTACCTGTGGGTTTTTCTTTGTATCTCAAACAATTCTTCCGGCAGTTGTGGCTGAAATCTTTCTTGGTCTACCTGACCTTGACTTGGTATCAAGAGATCCCCGATTTTCCACTTCTTAATAAGTGATTGTGACAGTACTGACTGGCATTTTCAAGGCTTTGGATATCTTTTTATTTCCTTTTCTATCTTTCTAAAGTTCCATTACCTTGTTACACAGGTCTTTTCTGCTTCCCATGTCTCAGTATCTAGCCTGCTCAGTGCATCCATGTGAGAGCTAACAAACTAATTGACTATTTATACACAGACACTAACTGCAATTTAAAAAGCCACAGGTGAGGGAAATTAACCTTTAATTGATATTTTAACCTTTGTGTGTCACCTTGTGTGTCTGTAACAAGGCCAAACACTCAAGGGAATGTAATCACGGCTATTTGGGTGATTTCTGTTATCATTATGACGACTATGTGATAATAAACGGCTTCATATGATCACTATCCTTCAATAAGATACATTTGTTTACATGATCAGTCATAATTTCAGAATCAATGCCAACATTTCACAATTTCTACCAGGGTATTCAAACTTCTGAGCACCGCTGTATGTAAGTGGAACTACTGAAATAAGTCAATAATAGATATATTGTGACTGTTATCTACCTAATCATGGTTCCGTTTACAGTTTTGTGATTGGTTCTTTAAACTTTAAGCGTTCAGTTGTGACAGCAGCAGAGCAGCTGGGGATTGGGCCATCTCACAGCATGAATAGAACATCAAATGCACTGAGGTTGTGTTGGTGGCTGGAGTGTGGCCGGAGTGTCCTCACCTACAACATGCCCAAAGAGGGAATATGCCATACACAAGGCATTATCTTTCTCTCTCTCCCACTTCGCTGGGTGTTTGTGCTCTGGCCAAATTACGCCAGTTTTACTCTATTGCTTGATTTGTAAATGAAGGTTTTTTGCAGGACGCACCGACGCCATGTTTAAATAGCCTCCAATTCCCTGGCTTCCATTTTAACTCCTCCACTGCCTTAAAAGCCCATATATAGCGTTTCTGCAATCCTCCCTGCAGCATAGAGTGAGAGGACTGACTGCTATTGTTGTAGCTAATATCAGTTTCCTTTTCCTCTTCCCTTCAGTGAGAGGTTGGCATCCAGGAAGTCTGTTCGGTGAGGGATTTGCTGCCTTAGAGCTTCCAGAATACACAGTAGCACCGGGAACGTGTCCAGCCTCCACCCTGTCGCAGAATAATCTAATGATCGGCCTGTAATTAGCATGTCACATCTCTGGTCCTGAATACTAATTGTGTTGCTGCCGAATTATTGTTAATAAATCCTTTGATTTCAGATTGGATATGTCTAAAAGGCATCAGCCATTGTTTCTGCTGGTAATCTGGCACCTTGGGTTACAGTCTTTATTTACAATGTGAGGAAATTATATTCGTATATGTCATTTAAACACCGAGTTCACAGACATGTCATAAAAGGAAGATATTGTGTCGGGTAATTGTATCACAATGTATCTCTCTAGTGACACACCTCTTGCGCCAGACAGGGTCGCTTGTTGGTGAACGCAGGCCTGTGCTACTCAATTATGTAATATTTTTGGCAGGTGGGCATTCCCTCTAATGGCCATTGGAGTAACTAAATAACCTCTATTTGTTTAAATATTCATAGGGATTTAGGAGAGAGTGCAGGTAACCTTTTCTTTGGTTACTGTATGTAATGGGGCTGATGTGTACTGTGGTCGTTGTTGCCATCCAGGAGGGACGGGAGTGAGCATTACATATTTTTGTATATGTAATAGTTTAATTAGATTTTTTTTCCCCGAAATGGTTTTGCATTGATCTGCCATTAACTCCAGCTTGAGAACCTCTGTTTTGTAAGATTGAGTAGGTTCCTGGTAAAGGATGGATTACATGCGCTATAGAGGTGTTCTTTTTTTTAATGATATGGCAGTTGTACAGGAGTTATGTACACACTGTTTTCTTTTATGTGCCAAGGTGTAATCCTTTCTAAATATGAGTAGGATTAGATAGGACTTGGCTCACATGAAATCAGTGGGTAAAGGGACAGTGCGCTACCTATGATAGACCACGGTATGATCCAATGTCCAGTGCTGTGTGTCTTGTATAATTCCTGGCTTCACACAGGCTGGATTGACTCTTGAGATAGAAAATAAACATTAATTGGTCCTATGACCACAGCATCATCTGTTCACTAAATAAGACATGGGGTCTGTTGGGGTATCATTATCTGGCTGATAATCTTGGGAGTTACAGTATATTAAACTCTGAAGACTCCCTAACTGTAAATACAGCTTAACCTTGAGACTCCAATCCCCAGATGCCACCTAACTCACTGCCTATCCCTGGGTATAACTAACCTTAGATCCCAGTTACTCTACCCTAACCCTAGTATTGTCTCTTAACCCTTTCATGGCTGGGTTTGGGCAACATCCCTAAACTAGTCCTGACAGCTATATGAAATAGTCATATCTTATTATTATTATTATTACTGCAGGCCCTATTTATCAGCAACATTAAGAACATCCCAATTAAAGTTGATTTTAAAATGCATGCGTGGTTGTTTTAGCTGGTGTGATAGCCTGCTTGTTAGTGCTTCAGTGGCAGTACTTTCAGTACATATTTTAAAGCTACTCCTGGCCTTGGGTAATTTCAGAGACATTAAAATGGAATGCCGGTAAGCTGGGTAATATGTAAACCACAGCGTGTATTAGAAAACCTGTTAAAGTCTAAGTGTACCCGTCTGTTAGTTTTACTATTGTACTCAGAGCGATATAGTGTTTTAAACAACTGATTTGACTTTCCACAATGCTGGAATCGAATAGTAAAATAGGATTCTTTTCCCATCATGCAATCTGGTGCTGTCAATCTCTCTCATTTTGCTGCATGGTCCTCCTCGGTGTGAGCCTTTAGTCAATAAGCCCCTAGGCCGTGCTATAAATCTCCTTCTTCCCTAGCTGTCTAAATTCCTCACATAGCTGGACATGGTCACAGTTTACAAACTGCTTCACAAACTTCATGTCCTGTGTGCGCCAAACTCCCCCAGAGTGAGACTTTATACATGTGCTAAGGGCTGCAGGAATAGGAGTAACACCATGTGTAGCACATATTGCAATTACCATGTGAGAGAAATGTTACCCTTTATATAACGGCGATATATCCCACGCAGTTTTATGATTTCAATATGGGAACATACAGTTGCAAGAAAAAGTATGTGAACCCTTTGGAATGATATGGATTTCTGCACAAATTGGTCATAAAATGTGATGTGATCATCATCTAAGTCACAACAATAGACAATCACAGTCTGCTTAAACTAATAACACACAAAGAATGAAACGTTGCTGTGTTTTTATTGAACACACCATGTAAACATCCACAGTGCAGGTGGAAAAAGTATGTGAACCCCTAGACTAATGACATCTCCAAGAGCTAATTGGAGTGAGATGTCAGCCAACTGGAGTCCAATCAATGAGATGAGATTGGAGGTGTTGGTTCACATACTTTTTCTTGCAACTTTATAAGAGTTAATAAATGGCAAATACAGTTATGTGAGTGGAAACGAGAGGTGAATAGCGTAAACAAGCTGACAATCTAGGAAACTGAGCAGATTTATTCAAACATTGTCTTTGAGTTCATGTTGGAACACACTGCCCCTTTGTCCTCTTTTGGCCTGTAAAGAAATCTGTGAATTTTAGCCCAAAAGCAGCCAAAGGTGAACCAATCTGAGTTATCTAATGGAGGAGGCTCTGTGGTAATCAAGACAGTGCTCTGACCAAGTTAAAGCTGACCTCTGATACCGCCAAGTCCTAGGTACACACACAGTGATTTAACTACAAAAATGGAGGTCAGCAAAACTTTATTAACATCATTAATCACCATTATTCAGTATTATAATATAGATCACCGACATATTGTAAAGGGCCCAATGCTTATGTTACATTTGAAACATTCCCATATACTGTTATCAAAGAAGCAGACTGAGTGAGTTTCAAAACTGAGACCAAAATAGTGGATTTGAAAGAAATCTCCCATCTAGCTCCGTTTTTAGATTGGCTATTTAATCCTGTAAATTAAAACTGACTTTACATTCCTGGCAATGCACCCTTTACTGAATAAACCAGTGAGGTTTGGCTGTTAAATACAGTATAAATATAGAAATTACTCTTATCAAAGACTGAACCCAGGTCTCCTGTTATCCTCAGGATACGGCTGAATAGCCTAGTACTCACAGCAAAGCCAAGGCCAAGGTCACACAAACACTGGCAGCAGACAGACACATCATAGACATATAGTGTGTTTGTGATTGTACGTCATGACACTTTGTGTTAATGAGTGTCTGTGTGTGATTTTGTTTCTTTGGGATAAAAGCTATTTTCATGTCACGGATTGTGTCCATCTATGTGTAATTGTGTTTCTATTCTATTTAACGCTACCTGTATGTCACTGATAGTCTTAGTGTGTGTGTGATTGTGTGTCTCTCTCTTTCATGCCACCTGTATGTCATTGATAGTCTTAGTGTGTGTGTGATTGAAATTGTGTTTCCTTATCATAACGTATCTGTGTGTAAGTTATTGTGTCAGTCTGTGTCTGATTGTGATTCTCTCTATTAAATGCTACCAGTGTGTCACGGCTTGTGTCTATCTGTTTGTGATTGTTTCTCTTTGTGACACTCAATCTGTGTATCACTGTGTCAGTGTGTGAGAGAGAGTGCATGTTTGTTTATCATAACCAGGTATCAGCAACGCTTTGCCTTGTTTTCATTCTCCTAATTTGCAAGGATCATCAATAATGGGTTAACCTGATAGAACAAGCTGTGCGACAATTCCTTTCAGATAGTGTACAGAGAAAGCATTTTAACACATTAGATATTTCTTACTTTATCTATATATCCCTATTATAAACCAGCAGTACAAAACTCTCTCTAACCGGCCTAATAACATTGTATCCCTATTATAATGCTTTATATCTTCTGTCTGGACTCATAATAACATGGTATCCCTATTATAATGCTTTATATCTTCTGTCTGGACTCATAATAACATGGTATCCCTATTATAATACTTTATATCTTCTGTCTGGATTCATAATAACATGGTATCCCTATTATAATGCTTATAGCAACTGTGTATACTGTATTATATCTACTGTATTGTAATAACAATGTATCCCTATTATAATTGCTGTATATTTCTGTATGGACTGTTTAGCTACTGTATCATAATAACATTATACTCCTATTATAATGTTTATAGCTACTGTATATTCAGTATTATACTTACTGCAATAACATTGTATACATATAATAAGGTACTTTATGGACCGTATAGTCACATAGTTACAGTATATGATCATATTTTACATATGCCAATGCACCCCAATTTTGAGCAAGACCCATTCCAACTACCTAACGTCTCCTCCTGGGCTCTCTGCAGGGCAAGGTTAAAGAGGAATGAGGCACCTGCGGCAGAGAGAAATGCAAATTCTTCCTGTCTTTGGTATCAATACTAAAAAAATGTACAATTTTGGGAGAAAGTTCTAAAATTGGAGCAATCAGTACAAACATTCCATGGGGTTTCCATGGAAACTGAGCCACTTTTAGAAGTTTGCCGCAGAATTTCCCCTTATAAATACCTAATGTGTATTTGCCTGTATAGAATAGCGGTACGTATTGCGTGTGATAACACTATATATTTCTTTCCTAGGAGTTAAGAAGAAAACAAAAGTGGTGAAGAATAACATAAATCCCATTTGGAACGAGGTAGGCTGCTCAGTTCTGACGGATAATACAGTGTTACTATTTTAGGGCCAGCGTAGCTCCCCCACCCCCTGTCTGTCTGCTTTCCATGCAGTTTGTATTTAGTGGCTTTGTGTTAGCCTTCCTTAGATATGCTGCCTGGAAGTGAATACAGTCTGCGAGGAGGGCGACTGGCCCATGCCATGAGTGTTAGTGCATATAAGGAATGGAGCTCTGCATGTATAAACATTGATCCCTCAGTTTTTACAAGACTCATTCTTGCCCGGGATGTTTTCCCTGTTCATGCATTCCTGCGAAGGATGTGAAATCCTTAAGTGGTAGTGTAAAATCTCATACTCCCATTGTTCTCAGGCAGCCTGTGACTGAATATTGAAAGTAGATTTAATTCAGATAAGGAATGAGTTGACATTCTAGCCGAATTGTATGCACAGCAGCCTGAGTGGCGGACGCAATCTTGTTGTAAACATTTCTCATGGCGTCATGGCTTGGCTGAGGATGGACTATATTGCCAGCTGTTTCATGACCCAGCTCGTACATTCCTAAAAACTCAAGTTAGAAGACTGGGACTATCCAGATCGTATTCAGATCGTATTCTTATTGTAGAGTCCAGCTCTTGGTTGGTTTAGGACAAAGGTAGTCAACCTTCGGCACCCGAGATGTTGTGGATTACATCTCCCATGCTGCTTTGACAGCATAACTGCTTTAGAGCATTATGGGAGATGTAGTCCACAGCATCTGGAGTGCCAAAGGTTGCCTACACTTGGTATAGGAGTTGGTAAGAAGATCATCATGATGTACAGAGCCATAGACTGCTTCCCTCCTTCCAGTCATAATGTATCTTTAATTATGTAAATCCATTATCTGTTATTGTATGTGCAGTGGATTTATCGGAATGCATTTTATTTTATCCTTCTAAATGCGATATGGCCTCTAGCTACGGGAGACACTGCCAACTCCCTACTTTATTATGTTCCGAAGAAGAACTGTGAATAATTACGACTTGTCCCAGCAGTTTGCTGAAATGAACATTAGATTTCTGATTGAACTCGTTGGCGTTTATCTATGATATTCATTTGTTGCTGGGGCACGTTTCCCTTAAAGCTTCCTGGTCCTAGTCATTTCTTCTAAGATAAAATCCCAGGAAGCTGCGGTTTATTAACTAAAGTGTGAGATGTGGAGAACTGAAAATGTTTAGATCAGTGGTAGTCAACCTTTTTCTACCTACCGCCCACTAATGCATCTTTCTTGATGGAAAAATTTCCTTACCGCCCACCAGTTTTCGCGCAAGTGCGGAATATTTTTTAGAAAGGAGGGTGTTTTAAAAAAATAAATAAATGTACGTACATTTATCTTTTTATTTCTACTTAATGCATGTTTATAATGTTTTTAACTTTATAAAGTTTAATGAGAAAACAATAAAGTAAATTGAAATTACCTTTACTAGTGATTAATGAGATCCTTGAGGCTGATGCTGCGAGACTAAATATTTGATATCTGGTTCGATTTTCGTAAGGAACAAACGAAGGTCTCCTCTTTCGGTGATATTCAGACGACTTCTCTGCAAATAATATGATTTCTCATCTGTGTGTCAGCTCATCTCCTCTCCCTCCTCAATTCCCCTCCCCACCTTTTTTTTTCCTTTTTTCTATTTTTTAACCTTCCTTATAGCAATGCCCAGTAGGAAGGCTAAGCTAGGTAGCCCACTTACTATTACTTACTATAGCCCACTATAACAGACACACACAAGACACACATACAAAGACACATGCATACAAACAGACAGGCACACATACACACGGCACATACATACAAACAGACATGCACACATACAGACACACACAAACACACACACACACACACATAAGACATACATACACACATATATACAGACAGACACACACACACAAGACATACATACAAAGACACATACAGACACATACATGCAGACAGACACACACAACAAACATACAAAGACACACAAACAAACACACAAAATATTTTAGTCACCCACTTGTTTCCAACCTTTTAGGTGCAGGAGGGTGACTTTCCCTGGGGTCCAGTGGTGGCTCAGGTGGATGGGAGTCAGAGTTTATACTCTGACTTCCTGGTCTTCCTCCCGCGCGGTTTGTGTGTTAGCTGGGAGGAGTGACGTGCAGTCACTTCCTTACAGCTTGTGATGTAATCACAGGGGGCCCGGTCGCACAGTTAAAGCGCTCAGCCCTGACCGGACCCCCTTACAATCCACGTCCATCGGGTGGCCCTGACAGCATGGGCCACCCGATGGACCCCTTGGACGGTGGTTTGCCGCGCGGGCCGGGGCCGCAAATGGCTCGCACCCGCCCTCCTGCCCACCCAATCTCTCAAAATTAGGAAATCCCTACCACCCACCTGGAATCCTGAAGTGCCCACTAGTGGGTGGTAGGGACCAGGTTGACGACCCATGGTTTAGACCATTCTCCAGGTTCCAGGCTCCAGGTTCCCGAGCCTCATTGAAATATTTTGCTGCAATTGTGGCTACCATCTCTGCTGGAATGCTGTTTACTGCATCTATAAACTCTCTCTATATATATTTAAATACACACATTTACCATACTATTCTCAGCCCCCATATTCATGTTCTGTCTTTTTGTTTTAAAGTGATAGTACAGCCCCCAAAACAACTTTACCTTAATGAAGCAGTTTTGGTGTATAGAACATGCCCCTGCAGTCTCAATGCTCAATTCTCTGCCATTTAGGAGTTAAACCACCTTTGTTTCAGTTTTTTGCAGCCCTAGCCACACCTCCCCTGGCAGCCTGCATGAAAAAAAGGTTTCATTTTCAATCAGAGGTTAAATTATAATTGTGTATAAATGTATAGAGTAGTGGATTCTGGAATCATTGCTACTTGTACAGCTTTAGACAGCTGATTGTTATCAGAGGTGATTATTACATTCTTGATCTATTTTCTGTCTCCTCGCAGGGTTTTGAATGGGATCTAAAAGGCGGTCCTTTGGATAGTAATTCTGAGCTCACTGCCGTTGTGAAAGACCATGAAACGATGGGAAGAAATAGGTAAAGTGACACCTTAATAATATAAAATAAGGGGGACTCTGGGCTAATTTGCAGATTGATGTGGTTTTGGTTTTAAGACGTCTACACAGTATTTACCTATATTTGACTCTTTCTTGGCTTTCAATAGTTCATGGAAGCTTAGGAATGTATTTACTAAACAGTGGATTGTGGAAAACTTTCACGATTAAGGCAAAAATATCTCAGTTGAAAAATTCCAAACTGCTGACATATTGTGGCAAACATGCCTATGCCACAAGCTCTTGGAGGAGCCAGCTAGCTAGCCTCCTGCCCAAGGCCTATGGGCTGTATTCATAGTTCCCATTCAGGAGTTAACCTGCCCGGCCTTCCCAAGCAGCTTTCCCTAAGTGCCCCTGATTCGGGACGTTCCCATCTTTGGAACTGAACCGAACACTAGTTCCCTGTCGGCCGTTCGCATGAACCAAAGCCACGAATGGTCCTCCGCCATACTTAGCCATGACAGATATGGAACTTACTTCAGCACGAGGTATTCGTAGGTCCCCAGTCACCTCAGTGGTACTTAGCCGCAAATGTTATGGAATTGTTTTCGGCATGAGGTGACCGTGCGGTTCCTGGACAATTGCTCCAGGTTTTGAGGAGAGTTTTAATCACTTGAACCTGGATCCAGGACCCTGTTCCAGAGTGGGAAGCGATGGCGAGACACCGACCAAGTTGCGGCGGCTAGGGGCTGGAGCGCTGCTGGTGTCAGGGTAGCAGGTAATAGTTAGCGAGCTGGCTTGGTGTCAGGATAGCAAGTGGTCCGCCACAGATATATTTCATGTAATGTTATAAGCAGGGGTCAAGTCCTGGGGAAAAAAGTGTGGGAACTCACCCAAGATTCCCGCCCCCGCCCCCTTTAAAAAAAAAAAAATTACACTCCTATGCATATAGTGCAGTGCAGGGTGTGTATAGTGAATGCAGAGTGTGTATAATGAATGCAGTGTGTTTTTAGTGAGTGCAGAGTGTGTACAATGAATGCAGTGTATGTAGTGTGTTTGTAGTGAATGCAGAGTGTGTATAGTGAATGTAGTGTGTAGTGAGTGCAGAATGTGCATAATAAATGCAGAGTGTGTATAGTGAATGCAGAGGGTGTATAGTGAATGTAGTGTGTTTGTAGTGAGTGAAGAGTGTGTGCGCGCTGGATGACGTGTGTGTGAGTGCTGGATGACGTGTGTGTGAGTGCTGGATGACGTGTGTGTGAGTGCTGGATGATGTGTGTGTGTGCTGGATGATGTGTGTGTGTGTTGGATGGTGTGTGTGTGTGTGATGTGTGAGTGTGTGCTGGATGATGTGTGTGTGTGTGTGCTGGATGATGTGTGTGTGTGTGTGTGTGTGCTGGATGATGTGTGTGTGTGTGCTGGATGATGTGTGTGTGTGTGTGCTGGATGATGTGTGTGTGTGTGTGTGTGTGCTGGATGATGTGTGTGTGGGAGTGCTGGATGATGTGTGTGTGTGTGCTGGATGATGTGTGTGTGTGTGCTGGATGATGGGTGTTTGTGTGTGTGCTGGATGATGGGTGTTTGTGTGTGTGCTGGATGATGGGTGTTTGTGTGTGTGCTGGATGATGGGTGTGTGTGGTGCTGGATGATGGGTGTGTGTGTGCTGGATGATGTGTGATGGATGATGGGTGTGTGTGTGCTGGATGATGGGTGTGTGAGTGCTGGATGATGGGTGTGTGAGTGCTGGATGATGGGTGTGTGTGTGCTGGATGATGTGTGTGGGGGGGGAAAGCATTTTTTTTCTTACTTTATGTGTTTATTTTATTCCCCCCTCCCTGTTTCTTACCTTGTCAGGGAGGGGGGAGATCGCCTGGTGGTCCGGTGGAGGGAGCCAGCCGCTGCACAGAGGGGCCATCACACGCTGTGTTCCCTCTCCAGCTCTAACTCTCGCGAGACTCGCCTGTGCGGAGCGTTGCCATGGTAACAGCCGCGGGTCTCGCGAGAGTTAAAGCTGGAGAGGGAACACAGCGTGTGCTGGCCCCTCTGTGCAGGGACCAGGGCCGGTCCTGCAGGACAGGTAACGGGAACGGCGTTCCTGCTTTGGAAAAAGTGCAGGAACGCCATTCCCATGCGTTCCTGCAGGACTCGAGCCCTGGTTATAGGTCTGGTAAGCAATAGGAGATAGTAAATAAAAAACCAGACCACACTATTATAACTTTTTTTTAATAGACTAGTCCATGGTTTATTTAAGAGTAAGGAGCATAGCAATAACTAATTATCCAAATAACACCCCCTAAAGGAACACTATTGCGTTAGGAATACAAACCTGTATGATTGCCCCTGTCCCTAGTTCTTAACAGGCCCCCCCAATTTTCAGTTTTGGCGCTGCTCACCTTTCTGACTCCAGTGATGTCATTGAGTAGGCATGGTCTCCTCCACCATTGTTCAATCCAATCTTCCCAGAAAAACATTGGGGACCTGATGTGCAAGTGCAGTGATGGCTGTGCATATCCAAAGCTTCTCATAGGAAAGCTATGAGCTTCCGTATCTTGTGACTGAGTTTTGGGCACTTTCTGTCATACATGGTGGGACTGCACATGTATTATATTCTTATGTATAATCAGAACCTTCATGTGAAAACAATAAATCTACACCATGAAAAATCCACCACTGTAATGGTGGAGATAAACTGTTATTAATTAGTGCATACCTCCCAACATACAAGCCTGCAGTATCTTGATGTGATGAGCGGGCCCGCAGGGGACATTGCCAGGGACATCAACCACATCACTAACTACAACCATAATGGTTCCTGCCTGGTGCTCCCTGAATAGTCCTAGTGTCCACTGCACAACGCAAGCACATAAAATGATGCACTTGCACTGTGCTCCCCAGACAGTTCCCTGGTGTCGTCAGATGTTGGACACCAGGGAACTAAAGTGGGATGACAGGACAGGACCCCAAAATCAGAAATAATGGAATACCTGTTAGTGTCTCAGTTATGCACTCTTTTTACATTGTGATAGAGCCAAAATTCTAAATCCAAAGTGATGCTAAAAATAGCACAACAAAAAACAAATTCATTATTTGTAGAAGGGAAACATATTTGATATTGGTTTATTAGAAAAGATTTACCCACTTTTTTACACAACCCAACCCAACCCAACCCAACCCAAGAGTGCCACTATTACACCACTGTATTCATAGTTTTTGTACTTAACCATCAATGATTCCATTACAATGTGCATCTTTGTGTGGCAATAATGAATCACCTTCAGCTGACTTCAAGTGAAGAGATACGTTTGGATTGTGCCACCTACTGGCACAATCATTCTTAACACCTCCATCCATGCCTTGTGACTTCTGACTGCCATTGTCTCAGTCATTTGATATCCCTCAATGAATCCTTGAAAATAATATTTTTTTCTATTCAGGACAGGATTGAGATTTGCGACAATTTCAGAATATGTCTTCACATTAATATTTCTGAAGACCATACCAACACTCGATAGTCACGGGTTCACTCTACCTAGTCACAGAAAAGGATAATGTTTTCCATTTAAGATTTCATCATAATGAAAATCACTGAAAGATGGAATCTTACTGCTAAGACATGCCATGAACCCCCACATTACTGATGGCTCCTCGTAGTCCTAAACTGTTTTTTTCTGGGATGTTTGAACATTACTAGACCTATACTTTAGAAACATCTGGGGTGACAAGGACATTTATCATTTCTGAGGCTTGATGTGACTCTTGTTGCCCCAATCTATATTTAGATGGCAACATTGCATGGGTAAGGTCTGCTGCTAAATTTGCGTATTGTATAACAAGGTGCCGAGTGCTTCCTGTCCTGCAAACAATGGTTCTGGCTGTCAAAGGCTTTTCTTTAGAACACATCTGTGCAGGATATAAACAGGACACTGCGCTTTCTAAATTCAGAATTCAGAATCAGAATCCTGTTATACTCACACACAAGATATTTTTCAAAGTGCATTACATTCCAAAAGACACCTCTAAACTAATAATAGCTTTCCGAAGGTCATGAGACCCACAACTAGAATTCAAATCCTTTCTAACATATATGGACATCCTCTGTCATGCAAGTTACTCGGGTCTATTCATTCGTGCGGTTGTTCGGTAGATTGAAACTACCGAACAACCGGCAGAAAAGCACGAATACAGCTTTTCTGCAGGCAAAATAAAGTCTTTTAAAAGGGGGCCATAGTCCAAAGGCAGCAGGCGAGCAACCAGGCTTCTCCAATGCAATGTGGCGAGATTGGTCTCGTCACATCTCTCCCCTTTTCCAAACAGACTAACAGGGTATCTGACCTCCTGCCGGTCAGTGCCCTTGTTAGTCCAGCAGCCCACCCACAAAACATAATCAACAGCACAGCCCACCCACAATAAATGGTTACTGCACCTGGGTAGAGGAGAAGCTTGTCCATGTCCAGGTGCCTCACCACGGCTGTGCTGGGTACGGGTACGCTGACTTGGTGGGTTGCTGCGTGGGCAGAGACCAGCGGCACTCTGCCCTGTTGCCAGCGCTACTGGGAGGGTAGCCTGAAGCCTGGTTGAAGCCTGGTTGTTGGAGGGGGAGACCGACTGTCTCCCCTTTAAATACACCGCTCTGCTGCTGGAGACTGACTGTCTCCCCTTTAGATACACAGTCCTGCTGCTGGAGACCGACTGTCTCCCCTTTGGTTACCCATCTCTGCTGCTGGAGGGGGAGACCGACTGTCTCCCCTTTGGCTAAAGAGCCCTGTCGCTGGGGTGCAGAACCGACCATCCCTACCCCCTGTGCTGGCAGTGTAGAGACTACGGTCCCATCTGCACAGTTGTGGGGCTTACTGTCTCCCCTTCCCACTGGAGTGGGAGGAGTTTGCCGTTACTGCTGGAGAGTGAGCTGCTCTGTGCTTCATCTGTGTGTTCCCAGGACCACACCCGTTTGTGGCTGCTTTTGGAGCTCGATTTCTGGGCTTTGGAATTACTACAGCAAGGGGCTCTGCCTGGGCCTAGGCAAGCATGGCCCTCGGGCCTTCCTCCCCAGCCTGGGGATGGAAGGTCAGGCTGGACGAGCTGCAGGCAGTGCTGGCTTTTGGGGAAGGTAAGGCGGATACCAGGGGCCTGTCTTGGACTGAGCATCAGGCCCTCTCCCGGCAAATACGAAACCAGGTCTCCCTGTTGGAGGAACTGGCGGGGGGGATGTCTAGGAAGCTTACAGCATGGAAAAGGGAAGTGGGGGTCCCCCAGGGAGCTACGGCCCACACCAGGGCCGATATCCAGCTGCTCTCTGGGCTGCTGGCTGAGTGCCATGAACTTGCCAGCAGTGGCCTCCACTTCCTAGAACAGCCCCCCCCGTCCCTGGAGGTGGGAGAGGGTACCGAGGAGGAGGTAGTCCCTGAGACCCCCCCTGAGGTGGCTAGTGCCAGCAAGGCCCCTCAGGCCTCCCTCACCTATGCTGAGGCTGCAAAGGGTGAGGGGGTTGAGGCTAGGGTCTTTATGGGGCTACCTTCTGACAGGCTCCGGGGTCTGCTTGTGTCCCTGAAGGCCCAGCATGCCGAGGCAGACTCGGGCCTAGCTGGGGTCCAGGCAGAGCTAAGGGAGCAGAGGGAAAAATCAAACAGGACCTCTAATTACAAAAGAGGTCCTTTGAGGGCCGCTATAGCTGAGAAAAAATTAGTGGAGCAGCATCTATCCTACACCCTGCTCCAGACTGAAAAGAAAATAGCAGACATCCAGGCCATCCTGCAACAGAGAGCCAAGGACGCTGTGAGGTCCAGGAGGCAGAGGGCTATGGAGGGCAGGAGGGACATGTCCCCAGGTGAGGAGTCCAGCAAGGACTTGGATTCCAACTCCCATCACTCACCTGGGGAGCCGTCTACCTCTGCCCTTGCTACTCCAGGGGGCGCTGCTGAGACGGAGAGGAAGGCCAGAGAGAAGGACAGTGAAGAGGAGTGGGACGGAGAGAAAGGTGAAGAGTGGCAGCTGAAAGTGCAGGACAGAGGTCGAGGGCTGATTAAGGAGTCTCTCCTCAAGTTTGGAAACAAACTTGGGGAGGGCTCCGTAAAGGACAAAAAGAAGAAAAAGAAAAACATCGCCCGGCGTCAGCCTGAGACCTCTGTCAGGGGGTCTGGAGATTCCACAGAGGAGGGTGAGTGCTCAAATGCTGAGTATATGTACAATGATGATGTTCAGGCCTTGCAGAAGCCTGGGGCCAGGGATACTAACCTTGCAGGTGGCAACACCTGTATGCCCCAGAAACCTGCACAACCTGCCTCTGTGGAAGTATCTGGGCCCCCCGCCGCCCTCCATGGTGACAGGGAGACCATCCCCGCCGGTACTATGGCGTGTACCGGTGATCCCATGGAGGGGTCCTTCCCTTGCTCCCTTCCCACTCCCTCCCTTACCTGCCTTCCCTCTGACCTTCCTCTCCGTGTGGTTGCATCCCCTGGAGTGGCTGGTACCTCTGCCTCCTGTCCTCAGGCGGCTGCTGGGCAGGATGGTACTGGATGGAGCAGTCTGGAGCAGGGTGATGGCCCTCCTTTTCCCTCTGCTCCCTTGGAGCAAGCTCGACTGCTCTCCCCTACCAGCAAGTCTCCTCCCCTGTTTGCTTCCCTATGTGTTCCCCTTATGTTTGAATGTGTAACCAGTCCCCCTGTTGTTCCTGTTGTTCCTGTTGTTCCTGGTGCCGCGGGTGCCGCTGGCGCTATGGAAGACAGGACTGCAGGGGACTCCCATCATCCTCAGCCAGCAGTCCATACTGAGGAAACCGCCAGTGGAGGTAAGAAAAGTATGACTAACATTGTGTTTGACTCCACTGGTGGTTTAGGGATGGCTGAGGAGGATGGGAGTATGGATGTAACTGTAAATGTAATGATGGGACCTATTGGCCTTAGTAAAAAGGTCCACAGCCAGCCTGTTTGTATTAATGATGTTGCCCCTGCCCCTGGTGTGGTTGCCCCTGCCCCCGGT
>OW240917.1:17544199-17556048 GCA_933207985.1 Pelobates cultripes | reverse complement strand
GTGCTGTCATCGGATGTCTCATTCAGCACCCATATCTTATCAGTCTGAATATCTGTGACATGAAAACCATCTTCCTGTGTCAGAGCATAGACACAACTTTCTAAACAAGCTCATATGTCTCATTCGAGCTTCACCAAAATATTATCCCCTTTACCTCTTCCTAGAGTCCCTTACCAGGGGCAAAAAGTAGTCCCAGCTGCCCCCTTTTGCTCACCTTTCTAGGCCTTAGTCAGTGGGGCGAGGCTGGCCTCCAGGTGTCAGGGTAATGGAGGCTTCCATCACCAGCGTTAAACTCTAATGTTTTGTTTATAGGAGTTTGTCCTATTTTGTTATATACTAGAATAAGCAATTACCTTACAATATTTTCAGAAAATGGAAGTAAGAAAATCCTCTTTTATATATTTATTAAAAATTAGCAAAAGTTACAAACCCCAAACAGCAGAGTAGTCGTTAAGCTATAAAATATAAGAAAAATAAGTAAAATATAATATACCTACACCAGTTGCAGATCCATTATCTATCCACAGAGATAAAGCTCCAATTGTTGATACATTCTATAGATGTGTAATTCATTCTGCTATTACATTTCAATGTGTAAGCGTATTATCCTAATCAACATAAGGCATTCTGCGCATACCACGTAAGGATCTAGTCACCGTGATTTTAAAGTTAACCTTCGTGTGTAAGTATGAGATCAAAATTCAAAACTAATAAGAAAACAAAACATCTTTTGGCTTCTTACAACACAAGTCTGATTCTCAGACACCCAAAGAAGGTTCTCGGAGCTGACTGACCTTGTGATAACTAATCTAATCGCAAATGTTTAGATACGTCATTAGAACAAGCGTGTGAAAGGAAAATTACAGAAAACCAATACAATTCAAGTTCAAATTAACCAGTGTAGACCCACATCATCCATTTTATACCGAAACGACCATAAAACAGCCACATGGTACAATCTGCTAAGATGAGGTCAGGACTACAGCAGCAGGGAGGAATAATGGCATTATTCATATTTCTACATGCATCAAACCGTCCATTGCCGTGGCAAATCAAGTTTCTGTACAGTTTCTATAATGACGATGTTACTTTGGACAGGCTAGATACTATGAGGGCTCCTTAGTGTGGGGGGACTTTATAGAAAACCTCCAAGGACAATACGAGAAAAACCAAGAGATAAACTGGATCTAAGCGTGCTATAATGAAATGCAGTCAAATACAAAGTCAGAACAGGGAACCAGGAATCAGAATAGCTCATATTGAATTTGAAAGCACACCAAAGCACACGAGCAATGAGGATTTATCAGAATACACAGCAGACACAAGGACACACGCATGTGGATGACGCACACAAGCACCATTATGAGAGGACAATGCATGGCGTGGTTTGTCATTAAATAATATGGGGCACAAGCTACTGTCAGAAGGGGGCACAGCTTGAAAAGAAAGGAGTATTTATCAGAAACGGCGGGACGTGAGACCAGCGAGAACACTCTGAGGACAGTTGCAGTTTTCATTTTACAAAGTAACTGTGCTATTTTCATAGATCACGACAATTAATTCAAAATGCTCACTGCCCTCCCCACTTCCCCCGCCGCGTCCATAGTCTATCATTGCGGTCTGAAGCTGAATGGGGAAATCCACTTCCACGTTAGACGAACTGCAGCCGACGAGCACTAGATTCTAGGAGAGCCTTGTATATGTCAAACCTCTTGGAAACAGATTTATACAAACCAGGGAGACTGAATGTAACTCACTGACATTAGCCAGCGGACGGGTTAAACGCCATATGTGCTGTGTTTTATATCAAATACTGCACAACAGGCACCATAACCACTTCAAATACCTGACATGATCATGGTGCTTGGAGTAACCCTTTAACTAGAAAAGGGGGAAAAAAAGAGACAATATTGTCAGTACATTTTACTACGTTAATATTGATTACTTTATCTACTCCATCACAAGTTTAATAATTCGGCGTTTCACCCATTTTGAATCTTTGTATCTTTATGTATTTTTGTTTATGTTGAACCGAGACGATCACATTCAGCTGTTCAGCTGACCCTTATTAAACTTGTAAGCTCTCGTGTGCTAGGAGTGGAAGGAATGCCGAGTTCACAATACTCTTTTTGATGTTGAATATTTTATTAGCTCATGAGGCAATGCCAGCGCTACACTTGTGACCCAGAGTCCTAAAATTAGGCTTCCAGACTGCCAGAAATAAACCCAGGGATTAAACCAACTCCTCTGTATCTTTGGCTAATATTAATAGGCGAGTAGGCCTGTGGATAAGCTGGTTTTAGTAGAAATAGGAAACGCATTATCTGGATATTTTGGGACGTTACAGTCAGATGTGAGCAGTGTCTGCATCCAGGGCTAATCTGCCAGACAGCCATCCAGTTTCTTCGTCAATGGGAATCCAAGGGAAGCCATAGATATGCCAGATCTGTAGCGAATCGTTTGCTGTAAATCTTTATGACATCACTTGTAACCTCTTACCACTGAGCCGTTTGACACATGTGATAGCTCTGTTTCTCGTTTTAATGTGTCAAACCATATAACTGCTCAATGAATCCTACAATACAATTCGTAGTCAAAGGGGAGCAATGATTTAAAAAAAGATTCCCATAAGATATCGCGGGCCTCGAAAATCACTTGCAGGTGACCATTCATTTTCTTCCAGAATTCAAATTCCCATTTCCTTTCATTGTCCTCCTCCATCCCTTTCCGTTGTTTTAATTTCCCTCCTGCCCACTTTGTCCATTTCAGGACTCTCTTTTTCTTTTCTGCTCCCTATTTATACTTTCTTATACATTTTGACTGTACCCGTTCTTTATTGTTTTTTCAGTCTTACTCTATTTCTCTTCTTTTCCACCTTCGTTCCCCTATTGATCACTTGTGTGATTTGCCCTCAGTTCACGTTGTGTTTGGCCTCCTGGTGTTGGGTGCACTGCCGCCAGGACCCAATATTAGAAGTACACTACAGCAAGTAATTGCTGTTATACTCACAAAGTATTTCTGCCATCTAACTACTCTGCCGGGTTTGCCAATTGGACTTTCCTATTTAATCACAGAATCACTGACTATTGGGCTGCAACCTTTCCAGATTAGAGATCGGTAGTAACTGGTTCTACTGCACTATAAAATCAGATTGAAAAGAAAGGTTTTGAGTCTTTTTTTCACTATGAAATGCTCATAACTGTTAATGCTATAGGCAGCTGGTTACACGTGCACTCTGGCATCCCGCAATTGACTTCAGACTTTCAGTATGGCATTCAATAAATGCCATCTAATAACTAAAATCATTGAAAGTATTTTTCCAGTAATTAACAATCTGCAAATATTTTAGACCTCAAGTCTGTCATCAGGACTGAAAATACAATTATCTGCCCGCGTAAACATTGTGCCGCACATAACTGCAGCCATTCTAATGCCTGGTCACAGCATGCAAGGGTTGACCTGGAACTTAAAGTGAACACATCGCATGGCATGTTTATATGTTTTATAATAAGAAAATACACACATGACATATCAGGAATAGTTTGTTTTGTTTAAGTGACTACGAAAATGGCAAAACTGGGAAAAACTGGAATATTGATTCATTTCCAACCTCTGACTCTTCTTATCAGCCACTGTGAGTGACATCTGAATGGAAAGGACAACTTCTTGTGCTTAACACAATGAATACATTAATTGTTTCTTTATTCGTGTGTGAGAAGATCTGTGGAGGATCCAGCATCCTTGCTTGGTATTCCCACACTTGCAACAAAACAAATCTCTCAGGAATGAAGTAAGGTGTTGGGAAGCTGGTCATATCTTTCATGTAGGGTAATTTGGGTCCCATGACCCAAATTTAAAAAAAAGTAATATCTACTGTCTGAGATGAATCACTTTCAAAAAGTTAACTTCGGAATGTAAAAGTTAAAAATAATTGACATATTCTTGCCATAACCAGGGTGTAGGCCCTAACCCTCGAGGACTCAGGAAATGCTGTAGACTGGACACAGCTGGACATTATTATTGGTGATACTGTGGAATTACCCAGATGAAGCATGTCTAAAGTTGATGGAATTAACAGTCCATTGCATGTCCCACTAACTGTCATACCTCCTCACGGCCTGCGCTGCTCCGGTCCCGCCATCCGCACTGCTCCTCCAGGCTCTGCTGACTACGCGCACGCGTCCGGGTGCACGCGTGTGACCGGGAACACGTTCGGGCGCGCGTGCATACACGCGCTAGGGTTGTGCGGCATCTCTCCGGCTCCTTAAAGTGATAGTACCATGTTTTACCTATGAACTGGTACTCTATTTATATACTGCCCTATTTTGTTCCCTCTTATCAGCTCTCTCCTAGCCCTATTTATACCTCCCTCTTACATCACTTCCTTACCCTGTCATGGCTTATTGTAGCCCGAGAGTGCGTTCTGTTAACTTGTCTTTTCCTGGTATCTGACTTTGGCTTGTCTCTGATTTTCCGTATTTCTGGTTTTCCTGACCCTTGGCTTTGATTATCGTTTATCCGTACTTCTCCTACCCTGACCTTGGCTCGTCTGACCATTCTGTTTTTTCCTATTTTCTCCTCACGTTAAGTCCGGCCACTGTAAGGACCAGTAATACGTCTAGCTAGTTGTCCTTTAGTCCTATAGTTAGCGTGTTGGGTGAATTATACCTTGACTCTAACATGGATAATCTTCTAAAGTTTAGTACAGCTAAGGCTGAGTAAGCTGGGGTTTGTAGGTGACCCCTGGATGCATTGGGTGATACTGGCTGTGACATTCTTTTGAATGCTACATGTCATAAGGTTGTTTTGGGTGAGTTACAGATACTCCACGTGTGTGTGTGATGGGCACTGTATATCATATAGGTAAATGTTGCTTGATGCAGTTTAATAGCCGTGTGGTATGGGAAGTCTTTTTCTCAACATTTTGAACTGGCTTTTTAGATTGAAGACAGTTGGGGTAGATTCTGTTCTAAAATAAATTGTCTAAACTTAGAATCCAAGTAGGGCAATCAACATGGAAACCAGTAAAACTAGCAGGCACCGAACATTGGTGACTCCTTTTTTTGCGTCACATTTCAGAACAGACACTTTACTAAATCTGTGATGACTTTATTAATATGTTCCACATGCCCAGTTTGTTGATCAGGACTCTGACATTCCATTCTATTTGGCCACTGCTCCATTAAAAATGCCGGGTATGTTTTAATTATGTTTACATTAGAGGTAATAAACGAGATATCAGAAAATATAATCAGTATACTGACAGCGGGGTAATGAGAGCTCCTGTAAAACCATTACCGACCAATAACACATGTGCTTACACGTCTGTCAGCTGAGCAGCTTATTGCTGCTCAATTTAATGTGTCCCCTGAGCCGCATCATCAGCATTAAGCATATCGTGTAGTACATTGTGCCAATTACAGTACTTATGGCACCATCGCTGGCCAAGGGATTCACATGGCAAGTATTGAGGCACACTAGTCAATCTGTGCGGCTGCAGATATAATGGTCACACAGATAGTTCATTATCAATTTTATGGCGATCTATTCAGTGGACACACCACAGGCAAATCACTTGTATGGTGCACTTAGCCAAAAATGTGTAATCTTCTAGCTCTGTTAGTGACAGGTTGAATATCAGAACGGTCCCTTCTGCATAGAATGACATCCAGAGTGGTGGGACTATACAGCAAGACAACTGAAGATGTGTGCTTCGATGACAGGGTTAAACCCATGATCAGTGTAATTCCTATAAGGAGCAGGCTCAGTGAGGGATATACTGACTGATCTATCACATGGTGACTTCCCTTCCACTCCATTAAATAAGAAGTTATAATTCAGGTAACACAGTGTCAATAAAAATATAACAATCAGCAAATCAAATGCCATAAAACATATTTATTTCTGTGATATGTCAGTAGTAAGGTCCAAAAACACCAGTGTTGATAAAAAAAACACAAAAAAACATTAATGTGTAACCTTTCATTATTCAAAAGCATATGGCTCAAACCTTGATGACCTCAGCCAAGGAAGCGGAGCCAGCTGCGAGAGACAGTCACAGCGCTGGAAATAAGGTGAGTAAAATATGTTTTAACAGGAGGAAAGGGGGGCCTGGGACCTAGAATGTGTTTTTACAGCTATAGTGTCAGGAATGCATGTTTTTATTCCTGATACTATAGTTTTCCTTTAGATACACTCATACTGTTGTCATTTGATGAGGAGTTTCATTCATCCTTGAACTGCAGAAGGTCAGCTGACCTCAGGCTCCATGCTGACTTCGATAAGCAAGGAGGTCTTTATGGTGACAGTGCCCCTACCTGTAGACTAAGCTCACTCAGAATATTGGGATTATCGGAGACTAATGGCTGCAAGACGTTTATTTCTGACTCTTCTCCACAATGAGTCTATTGGAACTTTTGTTACTTAGTATTATATATGACTGCACTCACCAGCTACAAAAAAATATATATCTTATTTCATTATTATTATTATTGCCATTTATATAGCGCCAACAAATTCCGTAGCGCTTTACAATATTATAGAAGGGGGAGATTTAACAATAAATGAGACAATTACAAAAACTTACAGAAACAATATGAGGAAGAGGACCCTGCTCATACAAGCTTACAGTCTATAGGAAGTGGGGTATAAAACACATTAGGACAGGAAATAGCAATCAAATAAAGTGGGGGTGAAGCAGAGCTGGAGGAGAGAGTAGAGTGCTGCCCTTCAGGAGAGAGCAAGAGACAGGTATGTGAGGTAGAGGTTACTCTGGGAGGCCATAAGCTTTCCTTAAGAGATTGGTTTTAATTGAAGACTAGGGGAGAGATTTTCTTGACACAGAATATATAAATTCAGGCATTAAAATACCCAGTAACTGCTGACAAGTTCCCTTATTCCTCTCCTGGACTCATAAACGGGCATAACTCTTCATAAACTGCAATAGGAGCATTAATAATTATAATAACATTCTAATGGTATAAGTCTGGACTTGAATATCACTCAGCGAATTCTCGCCAGCTGGCCCAGAGAGAGATCCACAACAGGTGAGGCTTTTCGGAGGGAATCATCGGTTGAGAGCCAAAAGTCGATGAAGGAAACTTTATCTGCATCAATGGAGTCAAGCAAATGGTTGCACTGTAATGTAACCATGAATTATGTGGCTGCTGTGTATAACACACAGCAGATCCATCATTTATACTCTAATCCAGTGGTCACCCTCCTGTTTCCTATCGTTTAGGTGCAGAAGGGTGACTTTCCCTGGGGGCCAGTGGTGGCTCAGGTGCATGGGAGTCAGAGTTCCTCCCACGCGGTCTGTTTGTTAGCTGGGAGGAGTGACGCGCAGTCACTTCCTCCCAGCTCTGTGATGTCATCACAGAGGGCCCGGTCGCGCTGTTAAAGCGTCCAGCGCTGATCGGGCCCCCTCTCAATCCACATCCACAGCATGGGCCACCCGATGGACCCCTTGGACAGCGGCCCCGGCAGTTTGCCACGCGGGCCGGGGCTGCAAATGATGACGGCGGTACCCGGTCGCAGGGGTACTGCCGGCTCGCACTCGCCCTCCCGCCCACCCAATCTCTGAAATCCCTACTGCCCACCTGGAATCCTGAAACGCCCACTAGTGGGCGGAAGGGACCAGGTTGACGACCCATGCTCTAATCAATGCTTTATGGTAAACGGTGAAATGCTTTAAATGACAATCTTTACTTTAGGAGAATCTCATTCAAACAGCTTGGAGTGTGGCTGAATTATTTCTGTATTACTATCCCTCTGGCGTTACATTCCCCATTATTAACTGCACACACTGAGGGACAGTTTATTCCCATTGAGGCACTAAAACAACTTCATCTAGATAAAGTTGTTATTTTGCCAAGATGCCCACAGGGGCACTCTTACCTTCAGGGGTTAAATGTTCTCGAACGGTTTAACTGTGAAGTTGCCTGAAGCAGTGATCACAGCTCCCACCAACATGGCTTCCAGCTTCTGAAATTACAGTTTTAGAAAGCGCAAAGTGCGGCTGGGAAGCTGACACTCTCAGCCAATCATTGATCCCCGTTCACTAAACTGGCTTGCAAAGAATGTACCAGTTCTATGAATGGGGAGTCACTGATTGACAGAAAGCGTCAGCTGACCACTCTCATCCAGTCAGTGACGACCTTTTCCGGCGGCACTTCGCGCTTCCTGAAACTGAAATAGATTAAGTTGTTTTGGTGCCTGGAGTGTTCCTTTAAACTTCAGTTTACAGAGCAGGATATAAAAACTGTAAAGTAAATTACATCTGATTTCATGCAGACTGTGCCTGTCATAGCCAGGGAAGGTGTGGCTAGGGCTGCAGAAACAAAAGTGATTTAACTCCTATGTGGCAGTAAATTACTTTGTTAAGCTAAAGTTGTTTTGGGGACAATAGTGTATGACAAGGTGGCGGGGTCAGCCGCGACCAACCCGTGCGGCACCGAAAAAAGGTGAGTAATCACATTTCTAACTGGAAGTAAGGGGGGCGGTGGGCTGGTAGCCTAATAGCTATTTAGACCTATAGTGTCAAGAATGTATTCACCATAGTGTTCCTTAAAGCTATAGAGGGATACAGACTAGCAGTCATTGTGTGTACCAGTGTAAGCAGAAGGTCTATCTGATTCTGCTCAGTTCTCACCACCTACCACCAGAACAACCTCCTCCACTAACACAAACCTTGGGCAGGAAGGGTGAAACCACTGCAATGAAAGGCATTTTAAAAAAAGAGTATCAGCGGCTACCTCCCACACCAAGGCCACCCTTAGGCAGAGCAGGGGGATGTTGAGGATAGTACTGTTAGTCAACAGAGGCCAGTTGGGAAGTCAAATTCTTCATCATCCCAGAGACATCTCCAGTCCAGTCAAAACAGCAGGCTAGCAAAATTACCCACCTGATTCCTAGGTGATCATCATTTACGCAGCTGGTACAGGCCCTTGCTCCAGAATATGTATTCCCCTCATGATCCACTGTCAGCAGATAAATAATCCCATCACTGTACCATTCTTGCATGGTAGTATTGAAGGAGCAGCTGGCTAAGGCTGTTGGTAATTAATGCACCACAGATTTTTGGAGTGTGCCTACTGGTCAGCATGTCTTCCTCCCCTTGATGGCACACTAGTGGCATCTCAGGGTGCACATTTCCACCATGGGGTAAAGGCTAGCCAACACTTGAGGCAGGAACAAGACAAAACAGAGCTTCCCACACAGCAGCTACTAAAAGATGTCAGCACGCAGTGGAATGTCACTTTAGACATGGTGGAAGGAATTTTGGAATAGCATAGTCTATCTTCCAATCAGTACATTGCAATAGACATTGCTTACCTAGATTTCAGTAAGGCTTTTGACACTGTTGCACATAGAAGTCTGACAGGCAACAGAGGGTTGTAGCCAATGGAGTATATTCGAAGCTTGGACTTGTCACCAGTGGGGTACCTCAGAGATCTGTACTTGGACCCATTCTCTTTAATATTTTTATTAGTGATATTGCAGAAGGTCTTGATGGTAAGGTATGTCTTTTTGCTGATGATACTAAGATATGTAACAGGGTTGATGTTCCAGGAGGGATAAGTCAGTAGCGTCACTAGGGTTGGTTTCATCCAGTGCAGTAATTCACGGTGTCACCCCAACCCCCTTAATCATGTGGGTTTTTTTTGTTTGGTTTTTTACTAATGTAACTTGTAAATCATAACTCCCATCAGGGCCGGTGCAAGGATTTTTGCCGCCCTAGGCAAACAAAAATCGGCCACCCCCTCATATGCCCTGCCCACCATGTGACATCACAGTGCCCCATCCATATGATTTGCCATGTGAGTTTACGCCAGTGCTGCACACAGTGTCTTTTCTCTGAAAAGGCAGTGTGTTTACATTAAAAAAGTCTGCAGGAACAGGCTATTGAAACCAGAACCACTGCATCAAGCTGTAGTGGTTCTGGTGACTATAGTGTCCCTTTAATGTAAATTAGAGATTAGTGAGACTACTACCATCAGATGAGAACAAGAGGTTGATGAGGGGCTCAGGCTGCAATCTGGTTCCACTGGTCAGGTGTAGAACAGGCTCTCTGGAGGCTGTTTGTAACTCGGCTCACAAAAATCAACAAACAGGAAGTAGCTCCATTTTTTGAGACCCCTTACACAGCTCAAAGTCTGGGCCCCCAGGGGCTGACCGTGAGTATGCCTACAAGGCCCGCCCATAAGCAGGGCCGGACTGGGAATTAAAAGCAGCCCTGGAAAAAAATATTTACCAGCCCCATAATGCGTCGCGCCAGCATAGTGTGCAGATACAGAGTTAGAAAAGAAAACTTAAAATTAAAAAATATTACTCCAACGTAAAAAGCGCACTCATAGGCTTCAAAATAAACAAAAGTGCAGATTTATTTTAATCAGACGTGCCTTTGCATGTAATCAATGTTTCAGTCCAGCTACCTTGACATATTAAGGAAAGCTTGTTAATGGGACTGAAATGGTGAATGTATGTAGGGCACAACTGTAAAAAATGTTTATTTTGAAGTCCTGTGGGTGTGCTCTTCACTTTAAATATGTTATTGTGCTGGAGTATGCACCTAGCAACAAGACTGGGCCAATATCTGCTCATCACATATGATACATATTAATGAATGCATATATAAATGTACATTAATATGTGTAAATATAATAGTTATATATATATATATATATATATATATATATATATATATATAACGAATATACACATTAATATACATGTCATATACCAGTGACGGATCCAGAGCCTGAACCCGGGAGGGGCACGTGTAGATTATTTAAAGAAATATTTCATGCACAATAACCACTACTCCTCTGTGTAGTGGTTATGGTGCCAGGAGTGTCTGCACCCCCTCCCAGAGTAAGTAGTCAAACCGTTTAAGAACAGTTTGACAACTTACCTGGAGTCTGCTGGGATATGGGGCTGTAGTAGGGTATAGGAGCAGTGGTGCAATGTGTGAGGGGTGCAATGTGTGTGAAAGGTTCAGTGTGTGAATGTGTATGTGTGTGTGTGGGCAGTGTGTATGGGGCTAGAGTTCACCCTCATGAGAGCCGGAGCATTGCCCCGGGTCCTCTCTTTCTCCCCCTCACTGTTCCTCTGTGTCAATGTCTCCCCTCTCCTTCCCAGTCTCTCTCTTCCCCCTCTGCCTCTTTCTTCCCCTCCCCTTGTGTGTCTCTCTCATTTCTCCCTCTGTCTCTCTCTTCCCCCTCTGCCTCTTTCACCCCCTTTCCCCGTGTCTCTCCCTCCCCCCATCTCTCTCCCTCCCCCCTTTCCCTGTGTCTCTCCCCCCCCCTTTTACCTTAGAGAAGTCAGAGGGGGCTGGCCGGGTTCTTGGGTGGAGCCGCCGGGCCGGGTGGCAGCTTCCCCAGTCCGGCGGCCCTGCTCCTGTCACTGGCTGCTGATGGAGGAGGAGCCTGTCTCTGTACCATGCTCCCTCGCGGTTCCTGTGCTGGGAATTATGGGAACCGCGAGGGAGCATGGTACAGAGACAGGCTCTTCCTCCATCAGCCATCAGCAGCCACAGCAGCCAGTGACAGGAGCAGGGCCACCGGACTGGGGAAGCTGCCACCCGGCCCAGCGGGTCCAGCCAGGAACCCGGCCGGCTCCCTCTGAGTGCCACCGGACCGGCCACCTGGTGGCACCTATGTGGCAGCCCCCCCTCCCCTCGCCAATACATTACAGCCCCCCTCCCCCAATACATTACTGCCCTCCCTCCCCTCCCCCAATACATTACAGCCCCCCTCCTCTCCCCCAATACATTACTGCCCCCCACCCCCAATACATTACTGTTCCCCTCCCCTCCCAAAATACATTACTGATCCCCCTTCCCCAATACA
>OW240917.1:17458783-17539127 GCA_933207985.1 Pelobates cultripes | reverse complement strand
ATAATATTATACAATGTATACCATGTATCTCATATCCATAATATTATACAATGTATACCATGTATCTCATATCCATAATATTATACAATGTATACCATGTATCTCATATCCATAATATTATACAATGTATACTATGTATCGCATATCCATAATATTATACAATGTATACTATGTATCTCATATTCATAATATTATACAATGTATACTATATATCTCATATCCATAATATTATACAATGTATACTATGTATCTCATATCCATAATATTATACAATGTATACTATACATCTCATATCCATGATATTATACAATGTATACTATGCATCTCATATCCATAATATTATACAATGTATACTATACATCTTATATCCATAATATTATACAATGTATACTATACATCTTATATCCATAATATTATGCAATGTATACTATATATCTCATATCCATAATATTATACAATGTATACTATGTATCTCATATCCATAATATTATACAATGTATACTATGTATCTCATATCCATAATATTATACAATGTATACTATACATCTTATATCCATAATATTATGCAATGTATACTATATATCTCATATTCATAATATTATACAATGTATACTATATGTGACGAGACCAATCTCGCCACTGTGCATTGGAGGAGCCTGGTTGCGTGCCTGCTGCCTTTTGACTATCGACCGGCATTTAAATACCCTATTTTCCTATGCAGAAAGGTCTATTCATGTTTTCTGCCCTGGCGTTCAGTAGATTCTCGGATTTACTGAATGAACTCATATAACCCAGATAGCTATGCCATGGAGCCTATTCATGTAATAAATTACTTTGGCTCCATGGCAATTGAACTGTATGTGTTTGTGGTCTGAGCGCCATTCAGTATTGTGCGCTCAGACCTAAGCTAGCTGGGCATATGTTGCATGTCTGTATTTTATGTCATAAATGTAACCTTGTGTATTTTATTGTATTTTACTGTCTTTTTGCTGCCATGTGTTCAATGGAGTTTTGCCTCTGTCTTTGGAGATAATTTGATTACTTCCCAATTATCTCCAGGATAGAAGACTCGGTGGAACTGGTTTTGAGCAGAAAAGCCATGCTTCCTTTGGTCACAAAGGACTACGATCTATCTTTTGAACCATTGCACCAATTTGTATGAATTTGACGTATGTTTGTATTTGGAGTATGCTGATTCTGAAAATGTAATGTTTTATGTGAATGTGATGCATACTGTTCAAGTTATGAATAATGTGGAAAAATTGTATTTCTCTGCTTGTGCTTATTACATTACCTATTGTGTAAGGTAATTGTATCACAGGCAGAGGGGAGGATTTTGTGTGGGAGTGTCTGAGTGTATTGTATGTGTTTATTGGTTGTGTTCCAAAACCCTGTGGGTGGTACTAATGTGTAAGAATGTGTACATAAGCACAATAAACCCACAGCTCTGTCTGTTCACTGCTTGACCCTCAACACGGAGCTTTGTCTCGTTCTTGGGGGGATTTACTGTATGCTGTTCCAGTTTGACTGCTAGGAGTGTAAACCTATTCGTATGGTTTTTCCTATTCGGCTGTTTACAGCATTCATATGGTTTCCTGTTTGGCGGATTGGTGTTCTGCAGTAGCTGGGCCTGTGTCTCTGGAAGGGAAGATCTACTAAACGGCGGTTTAACCCTTTTATGCCTGGGGGTGCCGTTACACTATACATGTCATATCCATTATATTATACAATGTATACTATACATCTTATATCCATTATATTATACAATGTATATAATCAATATCACAGTCTGTCATATAATATAATGTATATTATATATCTCATATCCATAATATTATACAATGTATACTATATATCTCATATCCATTATATTATACAATGTATACTATGCATCTCATATCCATAATATTATACAAAGTATACTATGCATCTCATATCCATAATATTATACAATGTATACTATATATCTCATATCCATAATATTATACAATGTATACTATATATCTCATATCCATAATATTATACAATGTATATAATCAATATTACAGCATGTCATATAATACAATGTATACTATACATCTTATATCCATAATATTATACAATGTATACTATGTATCTCATATCCATAATATTATACAATGTATACTATGCATCTCATATCCATAATATTATACAATGTATACTATACATCTTATATCCATGATATTATACAATGTATATAATCAATATCACAGCATGTCATATAATATAATGTATACTATATATCTCATATCCCTAATATTATACAATGTATATAATCAATATCACAGTCTGTAACATCATACAATGTATACTATACATCTTATATCCCTAATATTATACAATGTATATAATCAATATCACAGTCTTTAACATCATACAATGTATACTGTAATATCATATCCTGGAATAGATCATATCCTATTATAAATTTACAGCGCTACGGAGTCTGATGGCGCTATATAAATAATAAAATAATAATAATGCATTATACATACCCTGTGATATAACACACTGTATACCATTAATATTATATAGTGTAATATAATACAATAGCATATCACGTAATAGAATGTATGAACCTTGAACTTGAAATAGTTTATATACCATTTATAGTATTAATGTGACATAGAGTAATACCATATATACTATAATATATGTTTTTAATAGTTTATAGATTAATATAATGCCGGAGACATATAATACTATACAGTGTAATACGATTTATTTTTATATAAAAATGCAATACATCATTGATTTTACATTGTAATATATACACTGTGATTAATTATAAAATGACTATGTAGTGTAATAGATAAATATACTTAGAAATCACTATGATACTTACTAATTCTTGAATACCTCCTCTGTCCTCTCGAAATATTCTAAAAAGAGTTTGATCTTTGTGTGTATCCATCCTGGTAAAATATTTTATGAATAAATAAAGATTTATAAATAAATAAATGAGATGTAAAGGATAAGGATGACAAAAGATGAACTAGTCAAGTTATACGGTGGGGGGGGAGATTCGTAAGTGACGATAACCCACAGTAATCGGACCAGCCAAATGTACTAAGGAAATCAGCTATATTTATATCTTCCTACTTTTGATATTATTAACATTAGGGAGACTTTTTTGTGTTATGTCAGATATGATTATACATAAACAAACAAATTATAGCTTGTGTATATCCTAAGCACAGAGATATGAATTAACAAAGGAGTGATTTTTACTTTGTTTGAATGTAAATTGCAAGTCTGAATGGAATTGTGGGTAATGAATATATTAATGCTGCTACAGTGTAATTTGAAACAAGCAGCTCCTGACACTTTCTACCACCCCATAGCAACAATCTACACAAGAGCCACATCGCTGGGATATTAACAAAGTGAAACCTTTCGTCCCCAACAATAGGCAACAACTGACCACGACTTCTTCAAATGGCTTTGACTTAATATAATTTATTTGCATTTTTTTTGTTTTGTTTCTACTTTTTCTTGAGCTAACAAGTTCATGTTTACACAATTCCGAACTTTCTGCTTTCTCAGAGCAAACGCTGTGCCGATCCTACTCTGAAACGAACTGTTTGATTACGTTATTACCCGCTCTCATATAATTCTATGTCATTTGTATTTCACTGTTATCCTTAATATGAACACGGTATGTTGGATTGTCATGTTATGTATCTACTGCTGACCTGGTGTCTCTGTACCCTATACAACCTCGGTTCTAAACTCTCACCAACACTTGTATTTCTCGTTTTTTTTAATGATAAAACGAGGTATTGTTGTTATGTAATCTAAGCTGACTCTTCACTTGCAATGTCTATTTATGTTTATCAATTTATTTGCCACAATAAAAAAAACGTAGGTTGCAAAAAAAAAGTTAGAAGCTATAAATACCGCTCACTGCAGTACATTTGGCTGGTCTGATTACTGTAGGTTATTGTTTGTTACGAATCTCCCCACCCCCCACTCAGCTGCTTCATTCAGATGACCCCTCAGCAGCGCTAATATATTCATTACCCAGAATGCTAGTGAGACTGTCTGACTGTGTAATACAATATCAAATCCTGTTATATATATATATTATATATAACATCATACTGTGTAATATAATACAATATATCATTAATGTTATAAAGTTTGCTACCATACAGTATGCCATTAATACTTTATAGGGTAATATAATACTACGGACATATAATACAATACAGAGTAATGTGATAAAATACAGCTATAATACTATACAGTGTAATAAAATTCTATATATATATATTTATACAAAACATCTTTAATTTTACATTATGACATATACATGTACACATGATTAATTATACAATTTCGATGATGTGTAACATTACTATAATTACTATAATAGTTTCCTAATATTTCTTGATTACCTCCTATGTAAGTTCTCTATGTAGTGTAAAACATAAGCTTGAAAACTCTTGATAAAAATTATAAAAGGTAAACTAGTCATATTCTACGGTGGGGGGGGAGATTCGTAAGAAACGATAACCCACAGTAATCGGACCAGCTAACTATGGAGTGAAGCTGAGATGTATTTATATCTTCCTACTTTTGATATTATTAACATTAGGGAGACTTTTTGTGTTATGTCAGATACGATTATACATAAACAAACAAATTATAGCTTGTGTATATCCTAACCACAGAGATATGAATTAACAAAGGAGTGATTTTTTACTTTGTTTGAATGCAAATTGCAAGTCTGAATAGCATTGTGGGTAATGAATATATTAATGCTGCTACAGTGTAATTTGAAACAAACAGCAGAGAATAACAGCTCTCATTGCAATCAAATCAGTTCAATGCAGGTTTATTAACCCCTTCAGGACGGAGTCAATAGTACACGTTCTGATCAAAACAAAATGTAAACAAAAACTGATATTTGCGCTATATGTCTGTTCAACCGTAATTCACCTCTTTCACATTATATGCACCCACACTTATTATATATCATTTTGTTCTGGAGAAACAGGGCTTTAATTTTTCATGAACTATTCATATTTGAAACATAATTTATTATGAATAAAATTTAAAAAACTGTGAGAAATTAAGATTTTTAAAACATTTGTAGACATTTTAGCTGTAACTGTCATAATATCATTAGCTTTAACTGCAAAAAACCCACATATTTGGATTCAGCAAAGTCTCACGAGTACAACAGTACCCCCCCCCCCCCACCCATTAACAGTTTGTACGGTGTTTTTGAAGGTTAAAGGGTCAAATAAATCACATTCCATTTTTCAGTTTTTTCAAATTGAAATTCGCCAGATTGGTTATGTTGCCTTTGAGACCGTGTGGTAGCCCAGGAATGAGATTTACCCCAATGATGGCATACCATTTGCAAAAGTAGACAACCCAAGGTATTGCACGTGGGGTATGTCCAGTCATTTTTAGTAGCCTCTTAGTCACAAACACTGGCCAAAGTTAGCGTTCATATTTGTTTTTGTGTGAAAAAAGCAAAAAAAGCAAAAAAACTAATATTTGCCCAGTGTTTGTGACTAAGTGGCTACTAAAAATGACATACCCCATTTGCAATACCTTGGGTTGTCTACTTTTTTAAATGGTATGCCATCATGGGGGTAATTCTCATTCCTTGGCTACCATACTGTCTCAAATGCAACGTAACCAATCTGGCAAAAAAAATGAAATGCAATTTTGTCTGACAACCCAGTCTTCACATACTTTTTCCACCTGCACTGTGAATGTTTACATGGTGTGTTCAATAAAAACATGGCAACATTTCATTCTTTGTGTGTTATTAGATTAAGCAGACAGTGATTGTCTATTGTTGTGACTTAGATGATGATCAGATCATGTTTCATGACCAATTTGTGCAGAAATCCATATCATTCCAAAGTGTTCACATACTTTTTCTGCAACTATATATAAGCACACCCCGTCTGCCACCCCCCCCACACACACAATACCCATCACTCACACAGAGCACACCTCACAAACACACACACACATACACTGCACCCCTTTCACACACACACAGAGCACACACACAGACAGCACCCCTCCCCCCACACACACGCAGAACCCCTGTCACACACACTGCACCCCTCACAAACACACAGAGCACCCCTTACACAGCACCCCTCCCACACACAGCACCCTTGTCACACATAGAGCACCCCTGTCACACACACACACACACAGCACCCCTCACACAGCACCCCTTGCACACACACAAACACAGCACTCCTCAAACACACAGCACCCCTGTGACACACACACACACAGCACTCCACACACACACACAGCACCCCTAACACACACACACAACACCACTCTCACATAGCACCCCTCTCACACAGCACCCCTTTCACACACACTTACAGAGCTCCCCATACACACACCACCCCTCACACACACAACACCCCTCACAAACAGAGCACCCCTCACAAACACACACACAGCAATTGGGGGAGGGGGCTATGAAAATGTGTGTGCACACACAGCACCCCTAACACACACACAGAGCACCCCTCACATGTAGCACAGTATCTGTGCCAGTGTTTGTATCTCTGTGTATCTGCATGTGTGTGTTAAATTGTATATCTGTATGTCAGGGTGTGTATCCTTAAGATAGAAACATAGAAACATAGAATGTGACGGCAGATAAGAACCATTCGGCCCATCTAGTCTGCACAATTTTCTAAATACTTTCATTGGACCCTGGCCTTATCTTATAGTTAGGATAGCCTTATGCCTATTCCACGCATGCTTAAACTCCCTTACTGTGTTAACCTCTACCACTTCAGCTGGAAGGCTATTCCATGCATGCACTACCCTCTCAGTAAAGTAATACTTCCTGATATTATTTTTAAACCTATGTCCCTCTAATTTAAGACTATGTCCTCTTGTTGTGGTAGTTTTTCTTTTTTTGAAATATAGTCTCCTCCTTTACTGTGTTGATTCCCTTTATGTATTTAAATGTTTCTGTCATATCCCCCTTGTCTCGTCTTTCCTCCAAGCTATACATGTTAAGATCCTTTAACCTTTCCTGGTAAGATGTATCCTGCAATCCATGAACCAGTTTAGTAGCCCTTCTCTGAACCCTCTCTAAGGTATCAATATCCTTCTGAAGATACGGTCTCCAGTACTGTGAACAATACTCCAAGTGAGGTCTCACCAGTGTTCTGTACAATGGCATGAGAACTTCACTCTTTCTACTGCTAATACCTCTCCCTATACAACCAAGCATTCTGCTAGCATTTCCTGCTGCTCTGTTACATTGTCTGCCTACCTTTAAGTCATCAGAAATAATCACCCCTACATCCCTTTCCTCATATGTTGAGGTTAGGACTCTATCAAATATCCTATACTCTGCCCTTGGGTTTTTACGTCCAAGATGCATTATCTTGCACTTATCCACATTAAATGTCAATTGCCACAATTCTGACCATTTTTCTAGTTTACCTAAATCATTTGTCATTTGGCTTATCCCTCCTGGAACATCAACCCTGTTACATATCTTAGTATCATCAGCAAAAGACATACCTTACCATCAAGACCTTCTGCAATATCACTAATAAAAATATTAAAGAGAATGGGTCCAAGTACAGATCCCTGAGGTACCCCACTGGTGACAAGTCCAAGCTTCGAATATATTCCATTAACTACAACCCTCTATTGCCTGTCACTCAGCCACTGCCTTACCCATTCAACAATATTGGAATCCAAACTTAAAGATTGCAGTTTATTGATAAACCTTTTATGTGCAACAGTGTCAAAAGCCTTACTGAAATCAGTAAGATACATGCATTGTATATCTGCATGTGTGTAACTCTGTATCCACATGTGTATCTGTGTGTCAGGATAAGTATCTGTGCGTGAGCATGTATCCTTAAGTGTGTCAGTGTACGTATATATGTGTCTGTGTATCTGCATGTTTGTCAGTTTATGTATCTGTGTGTGTTTCTCTGTGTATACGCTTGTGTGTCAGATACATACACTGACAGACACACACCCTGACACATATATACGTACACTGACACTCTTAAGGATACATACCCTGATACACAGATACAGACAATGACACACACTTAAGGATACAAACACTGTATTTCTTTGTGTCTGCATGTGTGTCAGGGTGTGTATCCTTAAGTATGTCAAAGTATGTCTATATGTGTATCTGCATGTGTGTCAGTGTATGTATCGCTGTGCATCTGCATTTGTGTATCTGCATGTGTGTCAGAGTGTATATCTGTTTGTCAGTGTGTCTATATGTATATCTGTGCATCTGCATGTTTGTCTGTGTATCTGCATGGTGTCAGAGTATGTATCTGTGTCTGTGTATGTATCTATGTGTCTTTGTACCCATGTGTGTCGAGGTGTTTATCTGCGTGGCAGGGTGTGTATCTTTAAGTGTGTCAGTGTGTATCTGTCATGGTCCACGCCGTGACATCCAGTCTGCCAGACGTGGTCGCTCTGGAAGCGCCCGATAAGGGATTTGAACTGTGGTTCTTCTGGACCATATCCTGCTGTTCTTCCTCTGAGCCATTTCAGGACTTTGGATAACTCCCTGTTTATTCTTGTATTGCCTGCAGCACCAGGGGGCTGGACTTCACCAAAGGCTCTGATCTGTCAGTAACTCTCCAGCTGAATCTGATCCTAATTAACAGGATATAAAAGCCTGCCTCACCCTGGGAGGGGTGTCAGTTCATTGACTCTGGTTCCCTTGTTTGGTTCCTGTTACTCCGTACCTGCGTTCCAGTGATTCTTGTCTATTCCGGCTTCTGACCTTGGCTTTCCTCCTGGACTACTCTGACCTCTGGCTTCCCTGATTTTGGCTTCCCTTGACCACGCTTCTGCTTATCCCTGCTGTACTGAGTCTTGGAGCACCTTTCCTGGAAAGCCCCCGTGCACAGACTCACAGGCCAGGTGGCGTCTTACCTGGTCACCCTGGTCTGTGTCTACTTTGCAAGGGTGAGCGTATAACTCTGCGAGCTGGACTCCCTATCAGGTAAGACTCCGTTACAGTATCTACAGGGAGTGCAGAATTATTAGGCAAATGAGTATTTTGACCACATCATTCTCTTTATGCATGTTGTCTTACTCCAAGCTGTATAGGCTCGAAAGCCTACTACCAATTAAGCATATTAGGTGATGTGCATCTCTGTAATGAGAAGGGGTGTGGTCTAATGACATCAACACCCTATATCAGGTGTGCATAATTATTAGGCAACTTCCTTTCCTTTGGCAAAATGGGTCAAAAGAAGGACTTCACAGGCTCAGAAAAGTCAAAAATAGTGAGATATCTTGCAGAGGGATGCAGCACTCTTAAAATTGCAAAGCTTCTGAAGCGTGATCATCGAACAATCAAGCGTTTCATTCAAAATAGTCAACAGGGTCGCAAGAAGCGTGTGGAAAAACCAAGGCGCAAAATAACTGCCCATGAACTGAGAAAAGTCAAGCGTGCAGCTGCCACGATGCCACTTGCCACCAGTTTGGCCATATTTCAGAGCTGCAACATCACTGGAGTGCCCAAAAGCACAAGGTGTGCAATACTCAGAGACATGGCCAAGGTAAGAAAGGCTGAAAGACGACCACCACTGAACAAGACACACAAGCTGAAACGCCAAGACTGGGCCAAGAAATATCTCAAGACTGATTTTTCTAAGGTTTTATGGACTGATGAAATGAGAGTGAGTCTTGATGGGCCAGATGGATGGGCCCGTGGCTGGATTGGTAAAGGGCAGAGAGCTCCAGTCCGACTCAGACGCCAGCAAGGTGGAGGTGTAGTACTGGTTTGGGCTGGTATCATCAAAGATGAGCTTGTGGGGCCTTTTCGGGTTGAGGATGGAATCAAGCTCAACTCCCAGTACTACTGCCAGTTCCTGGAAGACACCTTCTTCAAGCAGTGGTACAGGAAGAAGTCTGCATCCTTCAAGAAAAACATGATTTTCATGCAGGACAATGCTCCATCACACGCGTCCAAGTACTCCACAGCGTGGCTGGCAAGAAAGGGTATAAAAGAAGGAAATCTAATGACATGGCCTCCTTGTTCACCTGATATGAACCCCATTGAGAACCTGTGGTCCATCAACAAATGTGAGATTTACAAGGAGGGAAAACAGTACACCTCCCTGAACAGTGTCTGGGAGGCTGTGGTTGCTGCTGCACGCAATGTTGATGGCGAACAGATCAAAACACTGACAGAATCCATGGATGGCAGGCTTTTGAGTGTCCTTGCAAAGAAAGGTGGCTATATTGGTCACTGATTTGTTTTTGTTTTGTTTCTGAATGTCAGAAATGTATATTTGTGAATGTTGAGATGTTATATTGGTTTCACTGGTAATAATAAATAATTGAAATGGGTATATATTTGTTTTTTGTTAAGTTGCCTAATAATTATGCACAGTAATAGTCACCTGCACACACAGATATCCCCCTAACATAGCTAAAACTAAAAACAAACTAAAAACTACTTCCAAAAATATTCAGCTTTGATATTAATGAGTTTTTTGGGTTCATTGAGAGCATGGTTGTTGTTCAATAATAAAATTAATCCTCAAAAATACAACTTGCCTAATAATTCTGCACTCCCTGTATGTGTGTGTATCTGCTTGTGTATCTGCATGGGTGTCAGTGTGTATCTGTTGGTCAGTGTGTCTGTGTGTCAGGGTATATGTCTGTATGTGTGTCAGTGTATGTATTTATGTGTCTGTGTATCTCCACATGTGTCAAGGTACGTATCTGTGTGTCAGTGTGTCTGTGTTTCACGGTGTGTATCTGTATGTGTGTCAGGGTATGTATCTGTGTGTTTGCCCCAGGAAGAGCCCGGGGCAGAGGGGAGAGCAGGGAGAGCCCGGGGCAGAGGGGAGAGCAGGGAGAGCCCGGGGCAGAGGAGAATCAGGGGGAGTCCGGGGCAGAGGAGAATCAGGGAGAGCCTGAGGCAGAGGAGAATCAGGGAGAGCCTGAGGCAGAGGGAAATACAGGAAGAGCATTGGGCAGAGGGAAATGCAGGAAGAGAATTGGGCAGAGGGAATAGCAGGTAGAGTCTGGAACAGAGGGAAGAGCAAGGAGAGCCTGGGGCGAAGGAGAAGCAGAGAGATCCTGGGGCAGAGGGAAGAGCCTTGGGCAGCAGGAAGAGCAGGGAGAGCCTGGAATAGAGGGAATAGCAAGGACAATCTGGGGCAGATGGTAGAGCAGTTAGAGCCTGGGCAGATGGGAGAGCAGGGAGAGCCTGGGGCAGATGGGAGAGTCTGTGGCAGAGGGGAGAGCCTGGGGCAAATTGAAGAGCAGGGAGAGCGAAGCGCAGGAAAAGCCTGTGGAAGAGTCTGGGGCAGAGCAGGGAGAGCCTGGGGCAGTGAAAAACTTATATATTTAACCCCTTAAGACCGGAGGGCGTACTATTACGCCCTATTCTAAGCGGCTCTAAACGCCGCCGGACGTAATAGTACGCCCTCCGGTCTTTTCCTACTTACCCGGTCGCCGGCGTGTTTGTGACCAAATGGCTACTAAAAAAGACTGGACATACCCCATTTGAAATACCTTGGGTTGTCTACTATTGCAAATGGTATGCCATTATGGGTGTAAATTTCATTCCTGGGCTACTATACAGTCTCAAAGGCAACGTAACCAATCTGGCGAATTTCAATTTCAAATGTAACATGCTATATTTGACCCTGTAACTTCCCAAAATGCCATAAAACCTGTACATAGGGGGTACTGTCTTACACATGAGACTTTGCTGAATACAAATATGTGTATTTTATTGCAGTAAAAGCAAACAGTATTATGACATTGACCGTTAAAATGTCATGTAGAACTAAAAAAATAAAAAATAAATCGTATTTTCTCCCATTTTTTTCATATTAAATTATGTTTCATAGCTAAATATTTGATATTAAATGAAAGCCCTGTTTCCCCTGAATAAAATGATATATAATAAGGGTGGGTGCATTTACTATGAAAGAGGTGAATTACGGTTGGACAGACATGTAGCGCACATGCCAGGTTTTGTTTACATTTTGTTTTGTTCACAACGTGTACATTTGGCTCCGTCCTTAAGGGGTTAAAATAACAGCAACTATATTCATTACAAATATTTTGCTAATACGAGAGGTACAATTTATGGAGATGGACTGCCAAGGGGTACTCAAGTAAAAAAAAGTTGGGTCTTATGTATGTTGATTTTATAGTTAGAGAGGTAACTGAATTCCTCTATACAGCTCATTACTGCTGAAATAGACATTTCTAGATTAGTCAAAGTCAAAATTACAACATTGGCAAATACCTTTATTTTCTGTTCTTGGCCTGCTAGAATAACACCTGAAATATTACTTGATAATCTGATGAGAGCTGCAAGAGACTGAATAGATAGAACAAATAAGAGAGCTGCTAATGGACAGCCTTGTTGAGTGCCATTGCTAATAGTGAACCATGTAGAATTTAGGTCATTGCCATACACTTTTGCTAGAGGAGTAGAATATAGTGATAGTGTTAAGTGTATCAGCCAGAATTTTATAAAATATTTTTAAATCTTTGTTTTGGGATTGGTGATATTGTTGCACTCAACAAATCTGATGAGAATCCATTATTACAGTACTCCTTACCATTGATTCGAAAGATTTATAAAATTGTGCTGTATAGCCATCAGGGCCAGGGGCCTTACTCTTTTTAAGGTTTTGTAATCACTTTCTTTATCTCCTGTACTGTGATGGGTTTGCTTAAATAATTCAGTTTTGTCTCTATTGAGTTTAAGCAGAGAAAGTTTAGAAAAAAACAACTCTAGGTCACTCTGAGTTACTCGGTTATCCTGTAAATTATAGAGAGATGTATAATAGTTAGCAAAAGCTTCTCCTATATTCTGAGGGGAGAGATTGACTTTTTTTATTTTTTGTATCCCATATTTCTGTAAGTCTGGTTTAAGTTTTTTGGAGAAAGATTTCCCAACTCTATTATTACTAATATACTATCTTTGATTTAAAAGAGTTATTGACCTAATAACCCTATAGTGCCAGGAAAATAATGAATTCCTATTTTCCAATGCTGCTACCATCAAGATATAGAGTTGTTGTGTAGATGTATAAGTATGTATAAGTCTGTATTAACATTTCGAATAACAAGATATAGTTTATATTAATAATACTTTTAATGTAATTGTCATATCATATTTTTGTATATTATAAAAAAAATCCTAATTGTTTTAAGAATGTGTCTTTTACAGAAGAGTTAAAAAATCTAACGAGAACATCTCTTGGAGAGAGGGAATCATTATTCCGAGCTCTGTAGACTCCATGACATCTCTCTCGAGGAAAGGAAATAAGCTGTTGTGGGTCGACAAATTGAGAGATAAATTTAGTAACATAATCCGATAGGAAATCATTCTTTATGTCCTCTGATATTCCTTTGAATCTTAAATTGTTTAGACTGGATCTATCTTCTATCTGTGTTAATTAATTATCCATCTCTTCTACCTGCTTTTTTAGGGTTGTATTCTGAGATTGAAGGAGAGAGACCTCTGATCGTATATTTTTGAGTTTTTTATTCTGGTCTGCTAATTTGGAATTAAGAGTTGTGATTTCTTTAATTACTTCAGCTAAATTTTGTTTTAGATCTTTTTTAATCTTTTCATAAAGATCATCCATCATCTTTGTGAGACTTAAGTTTGTTATGGCCTCTGGGAGGGTATTAATTAATACTTTTTGCCTGAGTTCTCTCCGTAGAAGGAGGAGATAAGGATCTTCTATAGAATTGTGATTTTTTTGACATCTGATTTAGAAGAATAGAATGCATTTATAGATTTATTCTTTTCAGATTTATAAACTGGTATAGTTTTTTTTAGGTGGCATAATTTCCCAGACTAGTATATTTGGTTATTTCAGAATTAAACAGCCAACAGCACTTAAATCTTAAAATAAAAACTTAAATAAACCTTAAATAACTTAAATAAACATTGAAAGCTGTCACCCCCATTCCCCACTTTAAAGCAAGTCGAGGGGGGGAGGGAGCAAGGTAAAAAAAAAACAAACTATTAGGTAGATATCTTCTTTTACAGTCTATTGTATTGAGCTCTATATGTCTTTCTTCGTATATGACAGCCTGTGGACAACTCTGTTTGATTTTTCCATCTCAATTTGATGGATTGTCCCTTATAAGAGGAAGATTTTGCTTGGGGCAGCACAAATTAAAAAAAAACAGCTTGCAATGAAACAGGCAAAAGAGTGGAGGAATGGAAATATAAAGGAAAGTTCACCAGCCCGCTTTTCCCTGTGGCAATTGTCTCAGTTCTGCTCTTTCACACTCCACACTCAGGTTTAACTCAGGTTTAACAAGGTGGCACCTATCTGTGAGTTATTTTACTTGGAGGGTGCATCATCTCTGCTCCAGACAGATATCAGTGCCTCAGGTTTATCTTTCACTGACTGAGTGGGGATTGATGTCACTCCGGTATCACTCTCAACTGGTTTCTTTAATATGGGAACCGGTCTCAGAGGAAGACTCACTCATATTAGTTTGGCCTCCCATTTCTTTGTGGTCTAATCATAAATACTGGCTCCTGCCTGTACATGTCTGAGCTGCAAATGCGAATTTGCCCTGGTCCCACAGTATCCCTCTCTCCTCCACTCTCGGTGTTTCCCTGTCTCCTCCACTCTCGGTGTCTCCCTCTCTCCTCCATTCTCGGTGTCTCTCTCTCCTCCACTCTCAGTGTCTCCCTCTCTCCTCCACTCTCGGTGTCTCCCTCTCTCCTCCACTCTCGGTGTCTCCCTCTCCTCCACTCTCGGTGTCTCTCTCTCCTCCACTCTCAGTGTGTCCCTCTCTCCTCCACTCTCGGTGTGTCCCTCTCTCCTCCACTCTCGGTGTGTCCCTCTCTCCTCCACTCTCGGTGTGTCCCTCTCTCCTCCACTCTCGGTGTGTCCCTCTCTCCTCCACTCTCGGTGTGTCCCTCTCTCCTCCACTCTCGGTGTCTCCCTCTCTCCTCCACTCTCAGTGCGTCTCTCTCTCCTCCACTCTCAGTGCGTCTCTCTCTCCTCCACTCTCGGTGTGTCCCTCTCTCCTCCACTCTCGGTGTGTCCCTGTCTCCTCCACTCTCTGTGTCTCCCTCTCTTCTCCACTCTCGGTGTCTCTCTCTCCTCCACTCTCAGTCTCCCTCTCTCAGTGTGTGTGTCTGTTTAGGTCAGGGTGTGTGTGTGTATCTTCTTGGGTCAGTGTGTGTGTGCTTGGGTTTGTGTGTGTGTGTATCTTCTTGGGTCAGTGTGTGTGTGCTTGGGTTTATGTGTGTGTGTGTGTCTGGATCAGTATTTTGTGTGTGTCTGATTGGGTCAGGGTGTGTGTGTGTGTGTCTGCTTGGGTCAGTGTTTGTGCCTGCTTGGATCTGTGTGTGTCTGGATCAGTGTGTGTCTGCCTGTGTGTGTTTCAGGATCAGTGTGTGTCTGCTTTGGTCAGGGTGTGTGTGTGTGTCTGCATGGGTCAGTGTTTGTGTCTGCTTGGATCAGTGTGTGTCTGGATCAGTGTGTGTCTGCTTGGGTCTGTGTGTGTGTCTGCCTGGGTATTTGTGTGTGTGTGTGTGTGTGTCTGGATCAGTATTTTATGTGTGTCTGCCTGGGTCAGTGTGTGTCTGGATCTGTGTGTGTGAATTAATATGTGTGTGCACGCTTCGGTCAGTGTGAGCATCTGCTTGGATCTGTATGTGTCTCGATCAGTGTGTGTGTCTGCTTGGGTCTATCTGTGTGGTCTGGATCAGTGTGTATGTGCTTGGATTCGTGTGTTTGGCTGCTTGGATCTGTGTGCGCGTCTGCTTGGGTCTGTGTGTGTGTGCCTACTTGGTGTGTGTGTGTGTGTGTCAGTCTGCATGAGTCATTGAATTTGTGTGTGCATTGGTCACGGAGAGTGTGTGTATATGTATGTAGTAGCAGTGATTGTATTTGGAGAAAAAGCACATTTTAATTTTAAAAGAAATATAATACATGTATAATATATTTACTTAATGGAGTTTAATTATTTTTTTTTTTACATTTTTAGGTTTTAGGGGGACTGCCTGACAGCTCAGACAGTCCCCCTGCAGGCAGCTCCATAGACTTCTTTTGTGGCCATGCGATCATAATGATCACATGGCCCTGGAGGGCCAGGATGGCCAGAGCTGCTGCACGCAGTCCTCAGGCAGTCCTCCCCCCGACCGGGATCACTTTGGATCGTCGGTCCAGGTAAGTGTAGTGCTCGTATTTGCCGCGGACATACTAGGTACGTCCGCGGTCTTTAACGACCGTTTTTTGTCAGACGTACCTAGTACATCCACGGTTGCTAAGGGGTTAATGCAATGTAACCCATTTGGGGGTCTACAAACTTTGCAGAAAATCCTCCATTACAAAAGCCTCTTTACACACAGCATAGCACGCTCAAATGCCAGTAAGGGGTTAAGGGTGCATTACTGGGGGTATTATAGCTATTATATCTTATCTCTCTGCCATATCATGTAACAGACACCACTCCAGCTGTAATAGAGTGTCCTTGGGAACAGCTGAACATTCCAATGCTTGGTCCTTACAAACATACATAAGCAAAGGTTTTGACCAATGTAATTACTTGACCCACCATTATGACATGTTAAAAGAACTAAACTGGCTATCGCTGAAATCCAGACGCACCATTCATCCTTCCAACCTTGTGGTTAAAGGGACATTCCAGACCCCTAAAGCACTATAGATTGCTGAAAAGCTTAATGAGTGAAGAGTATCCTATTTTTCTCATTTTGGAAGACTTGCAAATTTCAATATAATTAAAGGACCACTCTAGGCACCCAGACCACTTCAGCTTAATGAAGTGGTCTGGGTGCCAGGTCCTTCTAGGGTTAACCCATTTTTTCATAATTATAGCAGTTTCAGAGAATAATTATGAATGGGTTAAGCCTTCCCCCTAATCCTCTTGCGTGCTTCTCACTGTGATTTTCACAGTGAGAGCACGCCAGCGTCCATAGGAAAGCATTATGAATGCTTTCCTATGTGACCGGCTGAATGCGCGCGCAGCTCTTGCCGCGCGTGCGCATTCAGCCGGCGGGTCGCAACGGAGGCGGAGAGGAGGAGGAGAGCTCTCCGCCCAGCGCTGGAAAAAGGTAAGTTTTTACCCCTTTCCTCTCCCCAGAGCTGGGCGGGAGGGGGTCCCTGAGGGTGAGGGCACCCTCAGGGCACTATAGTGCCAGGAAAACGAGTATGTTTTCCTGGCACTATAGTGGTCCTTTAAATTGGTTACTTTGGCTTTTCAAGCAGACAGCAACTCCTGCTACTTCCTGGTTTGGTTATCTGATTTGCACTGAACTCAAAAAGGTAGGCCATTCCTCAGAGCACCTGTCTCATTGACTTCTCATAGTGGTGAGGTACTGGCCCCGAGACATTCTATCTAGCAGCTTGTCTGTATGTGAAGGATAGCATAAAATCTAGCCTAATAAAAGTTAGTGAGGCAAATATAGAGTCAGTTTGGGCTACGTTAGAATTTGGTAATCACACAGTAACTCGTGTAGGTGTGATTTATAGGCCCCCAGGACAAATTGAAGAGTTAGATAATCTACTAGTTGAGGAAATAGCTAAAATGACAATGAAGGGGAAGTTATCATCATGGGTGACTTTAATCTTCCTGATGTAAATTGGAAAACAAAATTAGCTACTTGTGCCAGGAGCACACATATTCTAAACTCCCTTCTGGGATTGTCTCTAAAACAAGTTGTTGAGGAGCCAACTCGTAAAGAGGCCATACTAGATTTAGTGTTAACAAATGGAGATTTGGTATCAGATATTACTGTAGGTGAAAGTTTAGGATCCAGTGATCATCAGTCAGTGTGGTTTAATATAAGAACAGTGACTGAGTCACACCACACAAAAACAAAAGTTTTAGACTTTAGAAAACAGACTTTTCTAAAATTAGAATATGGGTAGAGGAGTCATTATCAGACTGGAGCAATTTAAATGGAGTCCAAGAGAAATGGGATTATTTAAAAGTTGCACTATTGAAGGCAACAGAAAATTGCATTAGGCTTGTCAGTAAAAGCAAAAAATTCAAGAAACCACTGTGGTACTCCGCAGATGTGGCCAAAATAGTTAAAAACAAAAAGTTAGCATTTAGGAATTATAAAAAAACCCAGAGTGAGGGAGACAAAATGATCTATAAGATTAGGCAGAAAGAGGCTAAGCAAGTTATAAGAGCTTCCAAATCACACACAGAAGAGAAAATAGCACAGTCAGTAAAAAAGGGGGATAAAACATTTTTTAGATACATAAATGAGAAAAGAAAAGTAAAACAAGGATTAGTTAGATTAAAACAAAAGAAGGAAGGTATGTAGAAGAGGATAAAGGTCAGGCTGACTGCCTCAATGAATATTTTTGTTCTGTATTTACAGAAGAAAATGAAGGAAAGGGACCTCAGTTGAGAAAAAGGATAAATGAGTCATTTATTACACGTGAGTTTACAGAGGAAGAGGTTCTATTTCAAATGTCAAAAGTAAAGACAAATAAGTCAATGGGACCTGATGGAATACACCCAAAGCTATTAAAAGAGCTTAGTGGTGTACTAGCAAAACCATTAACAGATTTATTTAACCAATCATTGTTAACAGGAGTAGTCCCAGAAGATTGGAAGTTAGTGAATGTTGTGCCCATTCACAAGAAAGGTAGTAGGGAGGAGTCGGGCAACTATAGGCTAGTAAGCCTTACTTCAGTAGTGGGGAAAGTGATGGAAACCATGTTAAAGGATAGGATTGTTGAACATCTAAAAACACATGGATTTCAAGATCAGAGACAACATGGCTTTACTTCAGGGAGATCATGCCAAACTAATCTTATTGATTTTTTTGATTGGGTAACTAAAATTATAGATCAGGGTGGTGCAGTAGACATTGCTTACCTAGATTTCAGTAAGGCTTTTGACACTGTTGCACATAGAAGGCTTATCAATAAACTGCAATCTTTAAGTTTGGATTCCAATATTGTTGAATGGGTAAGGCAGTGGCTGAGTGACAGGCAACAGAGGGTTGTAGCTAATGGAATATATTCGAAGCTTGGACTTGTCACCAGTGGGGTACCTCAGGGATCTGTACTTGGACCCATTCTCTTTAATATTTTTATTAGTGATATTGCAGAAGGTCTTGATGGTAAGGTATGTCTTTTGCTGATGATACTAAGATATGTAACAGGGTTGATGTTCCAGGAGGGATAAGCCAAATGACAAATGATTTAGGTAAACTAGAAAAATGGTCAGAATTGTGGCAACCGACATTTAATGTGGATAAGTGCAAGATAATGCATCTTGGACGTAAAAACCCAAGGGCAGAGTACAGAATATTTGATAGAGTTCTAACCTCAACATATGAAGAAAGGGATTTAGGGGTGATTATTTCTGATGACTTAAAGGTAGGCAGACAATGTAATAGAGCAGCAGGAAATGCTAGCAGAATGCTTGGTTGTATAGGAGAGGTATTAGCAGTAGAAAGAGGGAAGTGCTCATGCCATTGTACAGACCTCACTTGGAGTATTGTACACAGTACTGGAGACCGTATCTTCAGAAGGATATTGATACCTTAGAGAGGGTTCAGAGAAGGGCTACTAAACTGGTTCATGGATAAAACTTACCAGGAAAGGATCTTAACATGTATAGCTTGGAGGAAAGACGAGACAGGGGGGATATGATAGAAACATTTAAATATATAAAGGGAATCAACACAGTAAAGGAGGAGACTATATTTAAAAGAAGAAAACTACCACAACAAGAGGACATAGTCTTAAATTAGAGGGACAAAGGTTTAAAAATAATATCAGGAAGTATTACTTTACTGAGAGGGTAGTGGATGCATGGAATAGCCTTCCAGCTGAAGTGGTAGCGGTTAACACAGTAAAGGAGTTTAAGCATGCATGGGATAGGCATAAGGCTATCCTAACTATAAGATAAGGCTAGGGACTAATGAAAGTTTTTACAAAAATTGGGCAGACTAGATGGGCAGAATGGTTCTTATCTGCCGTCACATTCTATGTTTCTATGTTTCTATGTTTCTATGGGGTATGCGTCTGAGACCGTCTTGTCGTTGAGCCTCCTGTAGTCAACACAGAACCTGGTAGTCGTGTCTCATTTCAGGACCAGCATGACTGGGCAGGCCCATGGATTCTGGGATGGTTCGATGACCTCTAACCAGAGCATTTCTTGGAGCTCCTGCAGCATGTTCCCCCGCACTGCCTCCGGTATCTGGTAGGGGGTTGTTGATCAAGAGTCTCTACCCGGTGGGTGGATAGTAGGGTACACCCGGGCAGGTTGGAGAACATCTCCTTCCTTGCCGTCAGCATCCTCTGGGCCTGTCGGCATACTTCTTTGGTTATCCAATCCCCTAAGTGTTCCTCATCTCTGGACCCTGCCTGAGTTCCCTCCTCCAGGGAGTCAGGCAGGGGAAGATTGTCAAACTCTTCCGAGGCAGGAGCACATATGGCGGCTACATCCTCAGTCAGCTCGTGGTAGGGCTTCAACATGTTGTCATGCAATAGACATCGGACTCCGGTACCCGAACATGGGCAGAGCACATAGGTAGTGTTTTTTGTTCCACCACCTGGTATGGGCCCTGCCAGGCAGCCTACAGCCTATCATGGCAGATGGGCTTCAGAATCAAAACCTTCTGCCCGACCTGAAAGTTACGGCTCCTGGTGCTCCTATCATACCATGTGTGCTGTGTCCTCTTGGACCAGCCGGTCCATAAACTCCAGCACAGATTGGACGATAGGGGTCCCTTCTTGAGCCCCAGCTGCCTCCCAGTGCTTTTGGACAAAGTCTAGGGGGCTCACTCTCCGTATGAAGATCAGCTCAAATGGGGAGAATCCTGTAGATTCCTGGGGCACCTCCTGATATGCAAACAGGAGATGCGGCAGGAATCTTTCCCAATCCTTGCAAGTCACTACAAAGGTACGGAACATTTGCTTCAACGTGCCAATGAAGTGTTTGCACTGGCAATTGGTCGGGGGTAGTAAAGGGAACTCGGGATTGGTTTAATGCTGCATAATCTCCACAGTTGGATGGTCATTTCGACAGTAAACTGGGAGCCTCGATCCAAAATAATCTCCCAGGGAAAACCCATCTGGGAGAACACTCGCATCAGGCTTCGGCAAGAGTCTCTGCCTAAATGTTGCTCAGGGTGACTGCCTCAGGTTACCGAGTCATCTATTACACAATGGCCAGAATGTATTTCTTCCCAGAGGGACTAGGCTTAGCCAGGGAGCTGATGATATCGTCCTCTTCTATGCCGAAGGGGTCTTCGATGATGGGTAGGTGTTGGAGTTTGGCCTTGTGCCGGTCATTGAATACTTTATAGGGTAATATAATACTACAGATATATAATACAATACAGAGTAATATGATACAATATAACTATAATACTATACAGTGTAACAGAATGCAATATATATATATTTATACAAACCATATTTAATTTTACATTATTACATATACATTGTAATATGGACACGGTGATTAATTATACAATTTCTATGAAGTGTACAATAACTATAATTACTATATTAGTTTACTACTATTTCTTTATTACCTCCTATGTCAGTTCTCTCTCTGTAGTGTAAAACATTATACTGCAAGCTCTTGATAAATATTCTAAAAAGAGCTTCATATTTCTGTGTGTGGGGAGGATGACAAAATAGTTAATCAAAGTCTGCGTAGGGGGGGGGGAAATGCATAAGTAAGGGTCACCCACTGTACTCAAACCAAACTGTGTAAATGAGCTGTATTTATTGCTTGTTACGTTTTATATCATTAAGATTAAAGAGAGTTTTTTTGTGTTATATTAGATAAGATTACAAGATAAACAAACAGATTATAGCTTGTGTATATCCTAACCACAGAGATATAAATTAACAAAGGAGTGATTTTTACTTTGAATGTAAATTAAGTCTGATTGGCATTGTGGGTAATAAATATATTAATCCTGCTACAGTGTAATTTGAAACAAACAGCAATGAATCAAGTAACAATCACATTGTAGTCAATTGGAAACTGAATTACAAAATTATAACACATGTACACTTTTATTGGCTGAATTGTTTCAATTCACTTTTTATTTTATTTTTTAAATATTTTATTTTTTTTCAAAATAATTAAAATTACAATCAGTCAATTAAAGAAAAGAAACATAAATACAAAACGCATCAGATTAAAAAAATATTTTTACGTCTTTAAAATTTAATATTGGTTACGTTGCCTTTTAGACCGTATGGTATTATTATATATCATTTTATTCAGGGGAAACAGGGCTTTCATTTCATATCAAATATTTAGCTATGAAACATAATTTAATATGAAAAAAATGGGAGAAAATACGATTTATTTTTAATTTTTTTAGTTCTACATTTTAACGGTCAATGTCATAATACTGTTTGCTTTTACTGCAATAAAATACACATATTTGTATTCAGCAGTCTCACGTGTAAGACAGTACCCCCTATGTACAGGTTTTATGGCGTTTTAGGAAGTTACAGGGTCAAATATAGCACATTACATTTGAAATTGAAATTCGCCAGATTGGTTACGTTGCCTTTGAGACCGTATGGTAGCCCAGGAATGAGAATTGCCCCCATGATGGCATATCATTTTCAATAGTAGACAACCCAAGGTATTGCAAATGGAGGATGTCCAGTGTTTTTAGTGGCCACATGGTCACAAGTTTCAAAATAGTAAAACTTGTCACAACAATTATATAATTCGTGTAAGTGCCATTTAAGTGTGAAAAATGCAAAAAAATTCACTTTCACTGACGATATCATCGTTGTAATACATTTTTACAGTTTTGAAACACTAATATTTGTATTCAGCAAAGTCTCCTGAGTAAAACAGTACCCCCCATGTACAGGTTCTAGGGTGTCTTGGAAAGTTACAGGGTTAAATAAAGTGCTAGCAAATTAAATTCCCTGGACTTTTGGCCTGGGTTGTCAGGCAGGTCCCACAAATTGTAATTAATAAAATGTAGAATTATTATATATATGTGTGTGTGTGTGTGTATATATATATATATATATATATATATATATATATATATATATATATATATATATATATATATATATATATATATATATATATATATATATATATGTATGTATATATATAATTTTTGAAATTATTTTTATTTATATTTAGGTATATATATATATATATATATATATATATATATATATATATATATATATATATATATATATATAGTGATATATATATATATATATATATATATATATATATATATATATATATATATATATATATATATATATATTTCTAATGATATTTGATAACAATATATATATATATATATATATATATATATATATATTTATTAATTTTTTTTTTTTGAATTTGACAATTTTTATTCATTTTCATCAGTTTTGTAGGGGTACAGAAGAGAAGGGGTAGTTATGGGGGGGGAAAAAAAAAGATCGGTAGTTCAGTACCGTGTATTTTCGTAGTTCAAGCACAACAGTCATATAGCAAATAGAAACATTACATCTTGTATTTTTAAGTTCACATTACATATACTTTCGTGCCTTGGGCATCCCTTCCTTTTGGGACGTCTGGCTGCGGGACCTTTGAGTAGGTGGTTATTGGTTTTAACTCTATTTTTCATAATTGTGACCCAATTGTGTAGGGGGATAAGGATAAGTCATGGAGGGGAACTCTAAGGGGTTCGTCTAATTGGGGCTTATAGCACTTCTGTTTCGTGTAGGGTGTCTGTCGGATTCCGGGGAATCGTCTCTTGTTATTAATTGAGTGCTTACTCTCATTTGCTGGTAGAGGGCTATTTCGTTGCCGATGTGTGCATCGTCTCTTGGTGGGGTTCCTTTAGGGGAGACCTGTCATGTCTGGTATATGTTTCCGTTGTGGATTGACACGATGAGTGTACATTAACTGCTTTCGATAAAGGGTCCCCTTTCTGAATAAGTGGGGGAGTGGCTTTAGTGGTTGCAGTGGGGTTCAGAATGTACTCTACTTCAGTGGCCTAGTCCTTGGGAGGTGCTCGTCTAAGCTACCTTTCTCTTATATTGAGTGTAAGGTGTCATGCCGGGGCCAGGTGCGTAATGGCTTGTGCTTTCATACGGCTTTTAGTCACGGTTGGAGGGTGAGAGTGAGGGTGAGATTGGGGGGTGGAGGGTGGGAGTGAGGGTTGAGAACTTGGTGCTAGAGGTAGTGTAGCCCCAATGTGGTCGATATCCGTCGGGAGCGTCAGGGGGAGAGGGGGTGTGTCTCAGGTCGTGTATAGACGTGGGTGTTAGAGGTGTATCAGGTGGGCAGTGGGCAGGGTTGCTGCTTCCATCAGGGAGAGGATCGTGTGGTCTATCTCCTTTTTGCCTCTCTTCGCATTAGGCTAAGGGGGTTGTGTTGGTGGGATCCTCATTGAAAGGTAGGTTTGCCACATCTCGGCGATGGCTGGGCTCAGCTTTCCGATTTTCAGTAGGTGCCACATTCGGAGTTCGTAGTCTACTGTTGTTGACATCAAGGCGGTGATTTCCTGGGTTGAGGGGAGATTTGAGGTCTTCCAGTTTCTAGCTATTAGGGTGGAGACTGTGCTCAGTATAAGGAATATCATTTTTTTTGCTGGTTTGGGGATAGCTTCAGGTAGTGATCGCAGGAGGATCGTTTTGGGCTCGTGAGGCAGGGGATATTCCGTAATATCTTGAATCATTTGTTCAGTCTTCTTCCACAGGTTGTTTACCGTGCGGCAGGACCACCATACATGTAGCATCGTTCCTCTGTGAGAGTTGCATCGCCAGCATATGTCCGACGAACCTGGGTACATGGAGTGTAGTCGTGCGGGTACCATATACCATCGGTATAGCAGTTTGCGTGCAGTTTCAAAGTGGGCTGCGCAGGAGGACATTCCTTCATGTGCTGTGAAGATTTTCTTCCATTCTTGATGGGAAATTGTTTCCTGGAGGTCCTCCTGCCAATCTTTCATGAATTTCCAAGTGTTTTCGGTTTTGAGGTTTGTTAGTTCGTTGTAGCAGGTGGAGAGCGCTTTTTTAGGGGGAGATGTTGCCATGCAGTGCATTTCGAACTTCGTCGCCGTGGTCTGTAAGGTCGGTTTTCTGCTGTGGATCGTGTTGTTTTGCAGTAAGGCCTTTAATTGGAGGTATGAGAATGTGAAGTTGGATGGGAGTGTAAATTCGGCTTGGAGGTCCGGGAAGTGTTTCAGGCCTTCGGGCGTGTAGAGGTGATACATGTGTGTGATGCCTTTTTCTTCCCATTTGTGATGAGGGAACGTGCCATTGCAGTGGTGTAATGTTTTGGTTGGGGCTGTCAGTGCCCATGGATGCGCTGAGCATAGGTTTTCCCTACAGGTGTCCCATGTGGATATTAAGAGCCTGGTGGTAGGCAGCAGGTCCGGGCTCTTCGGTCTTGTATGTTTGGGGGACCATAAGGTGGATGAGAGATCGTGGTTTGTGCAGAGTAGACTTTCTATCGCTACCCATTGCGGGGGTTGTGTCGTGGTATGAGCGTTAATGACATTGGTGAGTAGGGCTGCTTGGTGGTATAGTTTTAAGTTGGGGAAACCCATTCCCCCTTGTCGAACGTGTCTAAAGAGCAGGGCTTTAGGTACTCTGGGGTGTTTTCCACTCCAGCAGAAACGGAGAAGGATTGCTTGCATTTTTGTCAGGTAGTTTTGTGGGATTTTAATTGGCAAGGACCGAAAGAGATATAAGAGCTTAGGGAGTACTGTCATTTTGATAGCAGCTATCTTTCCGACCCATGATAGGAATAGATTCGCCCATCTATGAAGTAGTTGTTCAATTTCCTTTTGTAGTTTTGCGTAGTTCGCTGTAAAGAGATCGGTGTATTTGTTGGTAATCTTGATGCCTAAGAACGTTAGAAAGTCTGTTCTCCAATCATACTCGTGTGTCGCTTTAAGGACAGTTTCAGTGGTTCTGGGCATGTTGAGGCACATTGCTTGTGTTTTGGTGATGTTGAGTTTGTAGTAGGATTGTTGGCTGTATGCGTGTAGTTCTTTGTGTAGGGAGGGAAGGGAAATGAGTGGTTGGGTAAGTGTGAGTAATATGTCATCTGCGAATAGATTGAGCTTATATTCCTGTTGGCCAAGTGGGACTCCATGTATGTTATTGTTCTTGCGGATGGCTATGGCCAGGGGTTCTAGGGCCAGGACGTATAGGAGGGGAGACAGTGGGCAACCTTGGCGGGTGCCGTTGGTTATCGGGAAGGGTTGTGAGCAGAACCCCGAGGTCAGGACTGTCGCTGTGGGGTTGCTGTATAAAGCCTGTATAACTGACAGGAAGGTCTGAGGAAAGCCGTAGAGGGCCATGGCTTCGTGTAAAAAATGCCAGTTGAGGCGATCGAACGCCTTTTCGGCGTCAAGTGATAGCATAATGCTCTCGGTGTTGGTATGTTTTAGGAGATGGTGTAGGTTCAGGACCTTTCTGGTATTATCTGGGCCATGTCTGCCCGTCACGAAACCTACCTGGTCTGTGTGTATGAGGGAGGGTAGTATTGTTTTAAGTCGGTCAGCATGGATTTTCGCGTAGAGTTTCGTGTCTGCGTTAAGCAGAGAGATAGGTCTGAAATTTTGGCACACTGTTGGGGTCTTGCCTGGTTTGGGTATCGTAATTACGTGGGCAGATAGGAACTCAGTGGGGAAGGAGCTCTGGTTGGTTGCTTCATTGAAGAAATGGGTAAGGGAAGGGGCCAGTTCGTTTTTGAATGTCTTGTAGTATGTGTTTGTGTACCCATCTGGGCCTGGCGCTTTACCTCTGGGCAGTGCCTCGATGTGGAGAAGGACTTCTTCTAAGGTGATTGGGGCACTAAGCTGTGTCGCTTGATGTGCGTTTATAGTGGGGAGTGCGAGGTTGTTGAGGTAAGACCTAATGGATGTCGGTGAGGGTCTGGGCGCATTTTGGTCGTCTTTTAAGTTGTATAGAGAACCATAGTAGTGGGCGAATTCGTTGCATATGTGTGAGGGTTGCAGTACTCTGTGACCAGTGTGCGTTTTTATGTATTGTATTCTAGTTTGTGTCTGTTGGTCCCTAAGTCTGTGCGCTAGTGTTTTTGTAGCTTTGTTGCCCATCGAGTAGGATGTGGCTTTTAGGGTTTTCAGTGCTGCCGTTGCCTTGCGGAGGTGTATGGCGTTAATTTCGGCTTGCGTGGATTGTATTTGCTGCTGGAGTGCTTTTGTGGGGCTTGCTTGGTTCGATCTATGGAGGTCTTGGAGCTTCTTAAGGAGTGAAAGCATGGAGGAGTAGTTCAGTTTTTTAAGATGGGCTGCTCTACTAATCAGGATGCCTCTAACGACAGCTTTGTGGGCTAGCCACCGGGTGGCCGGGGTCGTGTCTGCAGGGCTATTTGTTGTGAAGTATGAAGTTATTTCGTCTCTTACTTGATTTAGGAAAGAGGGTTCGTTAAGGAGATGTTCGTTCATTCTCCAGGGGCTGCGGTGTTTGAATTGGTACGAGTCTGCCAGGACCAGTGACACCGGGTTGTGGTCCGAGATCGTAGATGTTTCTATGTCACATGCTCGTATTAGTTGAAGGTGCGCGGAGCGCAGCAGGAACCCGTCTATCCGGGAGTAGGTATTATGTACTTGGGAGTAGTGGGTGTATTCCTTGTTAGTGGGGTGGAGAATCCTCCATACGTCGTATAGTCCATGTGCAGACAGGAGTTTGTTTATGGAGTTGCAGCTTTTGTGTAATGATTTCTTGCGTGACGATGAGTGTCGGGCTGTGGAGTCTGTATCAGGGTCTAGTATGTGATTGAAGTCACCGCAGATGACTGTGGTGCCCGTTTGGGTTTTCTCAACTTTGTCAAGCAGGTGGGCTAAGTAGGTCCCTTGGTTATCATTTGGCGAGTAGGAGTTCACTATCGTGAACGTTGAATTATTTAGGGTGCAAATTAGGATGATGTAACGACCTTTCGGATCAGAGTCGATTGAGATTAGGTCAAAGGCTATAGAGTGGCTTATCAGTATAGTTACACCTTTGCTTTTGGTTGGGGAGGTGGAATGAAACTGGTGTGGGTAGGATTTGAGACCCAGAACAGGGTTGGAGTCTTGTTTAAAGTGGGTCTCCTGTAAGCAGACGATGTCTGCGTGCACGTTGTTTAGTTCTTTAAGGAGAGTGTGTCGTTTGTTGGGTGAGTTGAGACCTCTTACGTTGTGGGTAAGTAGCTTCATTTTTTCGTGGGTGGTGTATCTCGTGTATGTGGATACTATGAGGTAGTCGTGTGGGGCAGTTAAGTGGTGTGGAGGCGAGAAGGGGAACAGTCTCAGTCTTGGGGAGTCGAGGGGATGAACAGCTCGGCCGGCGTAGGCGACCGTGTGGTTCAGCAACGAGTGTTCACGGCCTGGTAGGAGCTAGGTGCAATTGGGAAGTCAATCAACTTTTCCAGCACAGAATAATCAAATAACATAAAATAAAAATATAAACGGTTAAACAGTAAACAAAGAAAGTATCGTACAAGGTGTCTTAAAGGGTATGTGCCTTCGCTATGGCACTTCCTAGGTGGGGGTAGTGTGGGCGGTTCGGTTTGAGCGTAGATCGCTACGGGCCCTATGTGTTTCCGGGGCATCCCCCCTGCCTAAAAGGTTGGTGTGTAATGGTTGGAGCGTACAGCACCGCTGTGGGTATAGCAGGGCTTAGGAGGTTTTTTAGAGGAGGCTGTGTCCGCAAGGGACGGCTGTCAAACTAGTAAAGGAAAAGAGAGGGATGTGCACCCTATGTAAGCAAGGCGGTGTCGTTAGGCAAGGCCTTGTGTGGCGGCGTGTTCGGTGCCGCTCCCTTCAACAAGGAGTTATTCGAGGGCATATCCTAAGGGTGTCAATTAGTATTAAACATGACATTAACAAAACGTTATAATCTAGGGTATAGCATTTAGGTAACAATGCAAACATATTTCAAACTTGCTGTTTCTTATCGGGTGCGATCAGTCCTCTCTCGGAGAAGTACGTCTCGTCTTCTGGGGTCTGCTGTCTTCGGGCAGCTGTTTACCGGGGTTTCTGGGGTTTGGCTGTGTGTTGTGGGATAAACCCCACTGCTTCAGGAGATTCAGTCCCTCCGCCGGTGTAGCAGCCGGGATGATTTTCCCTCCCTTTGTTATGAGCAGCTTGGCTGGGTAGCCCCATCTGTATGGTACTCGGTTTTGCCTCAGCGTGTCTGCCACTGCCTTGAAGGATCGTCTGCGGCGTAGTGTCTCCGCTGATAGGTCCATGAACAGAAGTATATCTTTGAATTGGGTAGGTAAGTCCTTTTTGGTGCGGTGTGCCCTCAGGATCTGTTCTTTGATGTGGTAGTAGTGGAGTCTCATAAGGACATCTCTCGGAGTGGAAAGCGGTAGGTGTTGAGGCTTGGGGAGTCTGTGAATGCGGTCTAGTAGAAACATTTCTGCGGGGATATCAGGCAGTAATGCGTGGAAAAGCTCCACAGCGTAGGCCGTGAGATTTTGCGGTGCAATATCCTCTGGTACCCCTCTCAGCCGTATGTTGTTGCGGCGTGACCTGTCTTCGGCATCCGCCATTTTGGTCTCTTGTCTGTGCATTTGTTCTTCTAGTATGTTGAGGCGGGTGTCAGCATCATTACAGGCTCCAGTGAGGTTTTCCACGGTGTCCTCCAGGTGGGAGGTCCTGGCTTCTATCTCATTTAAGCCTTTTCTTATGTCATTTAAGGCATTGGTGACAGCAGTTTGCATTTTGGTGACTGCTGCATCTAACATTGCTTGCAGGAGATTTTGGGTCAGAGGGCAGTCTTCTTGTCTGCTTACTGTGTCTTCTCTTTCCATGTCACATTCTTGGCCGGCGCCATCTTGGATCTGGGGGTCGGCGGTCTTATGTTGCGGCGTGCGGGCTGTGAAGAAGGCGTTTTTTTCTTTTGCCTCCGTAGCCTTTTTCGCCCGGTGCCGGGACATTATGTAAGCGTTGGTGGGCAGGGGATGCACCCGGTAAGGGTTGTTTTAGCCGCGTTTTCGAGCCCGTGATCGCGGAGCTCGCTCAGTGTGCGTCCATCACTTCCGACGGTCGGCCACGCCCCCTATATATTTATTAATTTTAAAATACAGTTAGAATGAAATTACACATATATATATTGTTTATTTCTTTTATTTTTTAACGTATTTACATATATATTTATTTTATATTATATTTAAATATATAAATAATGATAATTATATATATATTTAATCAATATCATTCTAGGTGTATTTTGAAATAATTATATATATAATTATATGTATTAAGGCCGTTTGGCCTGTATTCGTGGGAGGGGCTTAAATTAATTCACTCCCCTATATAAGGGACACCCTTTACCTGACTCCATATCGCTTGAGGTCAGCATCAGAATGACCCTCCCACCCACTCCTCATTTCAACACTTTCTCTTTCCATTTACTTTACTTTCTTACTCCTTGGTGGGCCCTCTTTATTTACATGCCTACCGTATTGTCGGTCTCGCCACACCACAACCGACTTGCTCCCTTTATACTATCCTACGCTTATGCTGGAACCTTAATCCATATACGGCTATTTGCCCCTTACACAAATATATTAATATTAAAATACACTTAGACAGTGTATGTGTGTGTGTATGTGTAAATGTGTATATATATAAATATATATATATACTTAGATCATATCTATAATAAATATAGATATGATCTAAGTAAATATATTAATTTAAAGTGTAACTTGTCATTCCAGGCACTCCCCCTGCTGGCATTGCTGTGGACAGCTATGCCGTCCTTGTGATTGGCGTGGGACCTGCGTGGGATCTAGAGCTGGGTCCCCAAGGACAGCATAGAACTCCCACCATCCTTAAAGGGTTAAAGGATTATCTATTACAATCGTTTTTTTTAGAATAAAGTTTTTCAGTCTAAGATAGCTAAAGACTTCTCTAGGCAGAAGATCAAATCTAGACTGAAGCAAATCAAAATATGTGTTTTATGTGGTTCTAGATCATTAAAGCATTTAGTGTTCTTTTCTCTCCAACTTGACAAATTTATATCACCTATGTCCAGTTCTATAGTTTCTAATGGCTTATCTGACATAAGAGAGATTCGTAATCCCAAAGCTGTAATCTTTAAATTGTAATTTTTTTTTATAAATGTCTCTGATTATTGGGTTTTGAGTGAAACTAAACCTGCTTCTTTTACCTTTAGGATCTATACCTAACTAAAGTAAAAAGAAAGGTTCCAATTTTCCCAAACCTCCTCTTTTAAAATCTCTGTATAAAATGTTTGAAGTTATTCTGGGTTTTTTTGTCCTGCCAGATAAATTTATTAATTATTAGTTGAATTTCTTTAACCCCTTAAGGACATATGACATGTGTGACATGTCATGATTCCCTTTTATTCCAGAAGCTTGGTCCTTAAGGGGTTAAGTACAGTATTATCAATTGTAAGTGGTATATTTTTAAATAGATATGTCATTTTTTGAAGCAGGTAAGATCTTATAACTTCTGCCCTGCCTGTCCAGGATAATTTCCTCCCCTTCCAGTTTGATAAAGTATTTCTAAGATCACCTAATTTAGAATAATAATTTTTTCTTTTATAATTTCATCAAGATCCATATATAATTTGATCCCCAGGTAATCTATATACTTAGAGTACTAGTAAAATTTAAATCTTGATTTGATATACTCAAAATCAAGTATAGGTACTTCGTTCAATAATATTTGAGTTTAATTAAGATTTAGTTTAAAATTAGAAAAACTACCATATTCCTCAATTAGTTGAAGTACTTTAGGAATAGAGAGTTTCGGATTCACTAGAGTAAAAAGAACATAATCTGCATACAAGGTGAGGTTACATTCAATGTTCCAATAGTTATACCCTTAATATCCTTATCCTGTCTTATCAAATTGGCCAGAGGTTACATCGTCAGGATGTGCAGCAGTGGGGCAAGAGGACACCCATGCCGAGTGTCGTTTCTAATTTTAAACCAATCTGAAAGAAGCATAGAGCCCGAGATCCTAGCTTTAGGTTTGGTGCACAGTTTGGTGTACAAAAGCATACTTCTTTTCCTAACTTTATCCTTGATGCCGAAGGCTCCCAATACCGTGTCTAAAAAACGCCAATTCACCTGATCAAAGGCCTTTTCGGCATTGAGGGCCATCATAATCGTACCTTTCTCTTGTAAATTCATATAATAAATTATATTTATCGCCTTTCTGGCATTATCGTTACTACTTCTTCCCATAATAAACCCACATTGATCTAATTGGATTAAATCTGGGAGAACTTCCTTCAACCTCTCGGCTAAAATTTTAGAATACATTTTTGTATCCAGGTTAATAAGGGATATTGGCCGGTAATTTGTAATAGAAGTAGGATCTTTATTAACCTTTGGTATTGGAGTAATTGCAGCTTGTAACATTTCAGATGGAATAATGTTACTAGAATTGAATTAGCTATATGTTCTTAACAAAAAAAGGTGATATTAGTTTTTCAAATTTCTGAAAAAAACCTGTGTAATACCCATCCAAATTGTATCTGTAATAGTCCCCAAATGCTTGGCTAGTCTGTTTGGGAGTTAGAAGATTTTTTTTACCTTAACCACTAGTTTTTTTAATTATGTCTGCGCTTCTCTTATTTTTTAACTTATTTGTTAAAATTTTACTGGATCGGTTAGCGGCATAGTACCATCTTTGTTTTATAGTTAGGATGGCTTTATTAACTTTTATAAATGTCTGTTCTTCTATATCATCTCTCACCTTTTTGATCTCTGACATAGTGGAGGGATCTAAGGTGACCTTATGGAGTCTTTCTAGATTGGCTAAATTAATGTGCAGGTTACTCAATGTTTCTTGAACTTTCTTTTTGTTTGAGTACCTATTTTTATAATTATACCTCTTATGTAATATTTTAAGGTACACCACAAGGTAATGTCATGTTTGATTTAAAACATTTTAACACATGTACACTTGTATTGGCTAAATTGTTTCAATTCACTTTTTAATTCAGTGTTTAATAAAAAAAAAAATCCTTAACTTCCCTTTGAAAAACCTACAGTCAGAAGATAAAGAATGTTCTGTCTGTGTTGTTCTGCAAGTTACAACTGTTTTAATTTTGTTAATGCTGCCAATTTTCTAATTTGCCTGTTTGATGAACTTATATTTATACATGTTTACCTCATTCAGTAAATGTGACAAACATGACTTAGTAATATTGGTCCAAAGCTCTGCTTAGGTATGTTTGAAAGGGTCCAGCATTGGCATGTTAACTCTATTTGGAAAGCATTGCAAAGCCATTGCACATGCATGTTGAAGCCACACTGCGCTATGGAAAATCCACTTTGTTTCAGTTTTATTCAATAATTTCGAATGGTCTCCCCCCTCTCCAAGGTTTCTCTACTTTCTGAATGCCTATAAAACTTAATGAAGTACAATCTCCATTGTGAGTTTGATTAAAATGAGCTGAAACCGAATGTGTTAAAACCTTTATTTTTTTCTATTTCTGATGTGCGTATTTATTCTTGTCTTTAGTGATCTTGTAGTTCTGCCCACATATTGGAGTCCATTGAAGTGGATTTTCAAATTGGGAACCCTCTCTCCAGAAGGCTTAAACATAGACTTTGAAATGTATAATTATATTTAAAGAGACTTTTTGATTTTATTTATTTTTTAACACATTGCATGTGATTCATGTATATGTTACAATAAATACAGTGCTCTCTATATATGTCAGATTTATTTTACATGTTATATGCAAATATGTTATATGACTTTTTGACATAGATTTTTTCTCATTTTCTTCTTCCTTTCTATTTCTCCCTATTATGACATTTGAATGAGTATGTTTTTTCTTCTTTATATGATTTGGAGCTTATTAGATTTCTCTCATTGGAGTCCCAATATGACTGCTTTTTGGAGATATACTATACAGACAGCTCTAAGGAGGACCAAGATGGCCGCCGCTCCACAGATGCCAAAAATAGGTAATGATGAGAAAAAGCTTCAAACAGCCAGTGTATGGCTGATTGAGCGTTTTTGTGCTGAAACCAAAAGTGACGCCACGTACCTTTGGGGATACCAAGATGGCCACGATATCTGAAAGGTGGAATAGATCACCTTTTCCCCGTAAACTGGATGTGAATACGTACACCTTTGAGTGTAGTAAGATGGCGGCTGCATTCAGCCAGCGAAACCTGAAGTTACATCATACATAATTAATTTACCGTTTCTGGCACCAAATTTGAGGGTTTATAAGAGAATTGGTTGCAGCATTATGTACTTGATTGTGTTGAAACGTGTTGTGCATGGACTGTGGACTTATATGAGAATAAGGAAACCTAGATATAAATTTTTTATGTGTTATTATGCTAAAAAATGTGATATTTTATCTTACACCTGGTACCTTTTTATTGTTTTCCACTTCTGAGGATAAAAGCTGTTATCAAATAATCTCCTACTACGTTGGGCAGAGGATTTTGAACATCACTCTCAAGTGTATATACCTGAGCCAGTAACATATACAGGCTCTGGCAAATGTGAGTGTGATATTTTCTATTTGAGCTATTTAACCTATTATATACCAACTTGGAACTGCTGTATTGCCCTATGAGATTGTTTGTTTTATCTTTTTAGCCACTATACAGAAATCTCTGGTAAGTGTATATTTATATACATTTTTATATGACACACGTACACTGTCACAGATCAATTTGTTTTGGAGTGCGCTGTTCACTTGTTTACTCTTGTATCACTAATATTCGGGGCTTGTCGGGCCTCAGTTTTTTTGTCTTGCATCCCATATCGATCTGGCCAGTGGTATTGCTTGATTCGAGGCCACGATGTTCCGATAAATCAGCCTGGAATCAAGTTTGTAGCAGGAGCTCATAAGAGTTGCGTACGTTCACTTCAAACGCTAAGCTCCGCCCCTGGCTCAAAGGTCCTTAATACTATTATATATAATTAATATTTTCTATTCTATTTGTAATCAATTTTTCATATGTTTTTGTTTACTTCACACAAAAATTGTTTAGCTTGGATATTGTCCATTAGTGATGCTGCCATGGATTGTCCAGGAATAAGGAAAATGTATTCATACTTATCGTCATTTTTCTTTTACTGGACAGATCCATAGTTGAATCGTTTTGCCCCTCCCTTCTCTTCTTACAATGAGAACTTGTTACTTTACTGATCATTAAGTGAGGGAGAGAATACTTTTAGAATCTTTTGATTTGTACTTTCTGTCCTGTGAGGAGGGGAGAGGAGCTACCTATTAGTGAAGCTGCCAGGAATCTACCCAGGAAAATAAATTTACAGTAAGTATGAGTGTAGGGGTAGGTTGTGTGTTGTTTTTCATACATATGAGTGTAAATATACAACAAGAAAGATGATAATTGTCTTTCCAAGGGTTTCCCTGTTCACATCTGGACGCTTCACCCCTCAAAGATGATACACACTTGGTTTAAATCACACAGTGTTTGGTATTCACAGTTTTAATACGACACTACAGAGTTTCCTCCCTGGTCACAATCTGATTTTAGGTATTGGGTTTATAGAAGTAGGAATTAGTGGTCATAACAAATCCTGCTTGTTTCTCAGACGTATCACGTGTTTTGGTCATCACGTAAGTAACTCACTCATCCTTTTCATCTTCCGTCCCTAGCACAGTCCACCTGGTCATGTAGTCATCACAGGGTGCTCACAGGTCTACCAGTTATAATGCCCTTAGTTGGCCATAGGTAGCATTTCTTGTGCCACTAGGTAGCAATCCAGCAAGGCCTCCTATGCTCAATCAAAGAGAGGTTTTCCCCTCACTCTGTTCTTATTGGCAAAGTAGTCAGAACCCCACCTGTCACGGCCAATCTATCCTTACTCTCATAAATGTAAGAGAGGACAACTCCTCACCACAGTGTTTGGTGCCCTACTCTCCCCACAGCCCAACTCATCAGTCGCTCCTCTTATCACCGCTCAGCCAGTAGTGTGGCCCCCCCATCACCAATCCTAGCTTGGCACTGGATAGGACAGCCAGTACCCGGGAGAAGAACCATTTGGCTCAAAAAACCCACAGTGAAGGTTTAAAAATGATTAACTATATAACTATTTGCTATCGCTTTCTTCCATTTCAGCCTTGGTTCAAACATGGGTTTCAGTTGATACTTCATGTATGATCATCAAGTGCAGCTGGACTTTTTAACACAGTAATTAAAAGGAACACCGCAAGCAAAAATAAAAAAATAATAAAAAACTGTATTTTGTATTAATATATATAAGAGTTCCCTTATCAATCAGCATTTTCTGACCAGCCTGGAGGATGAATCCAAGCATTGAGTAACCTGCACATGAATCAGTATCAGGCAGCCAGTATCAGTATTGGCCAGTCTAGAGGGTGAATACCAGCCTGTATCACTATTGGCCAGCCTGGGAGTAAATCCCAGCAGTCCCAGACAGTATTAGCTCTGACCAGCCTGGAGCTACATACTAGCACTCCCAACCAGTATTATAATTGGCCTGCCTGGATGTGAATCCCAGCACTTGCAACCAGTATCAGTATTATCAAGACTGGAAGTGATTCCAAGCACTCCCAGCCAGTATCGGTATTTACCAGACTAGAAGTTAATCCCAGTACTCCCAGCCAGTATCATTATTGGCCATCCTGGAGCTGAATCCTGCACTCCCAACCAGAATCAGAATTGGCCAGCGTGGATGTGAATCCCAGCACTCCCAGCCAGTATCAGTATTGTCCAGACTGGAAGTGATTGCCGGCACTCCCAGCTAGTATCAGTATTGGTCAGTCTGGAGGTAAATCAGGGCACTCTCAGCCAGTAAAACTACTGGCCAGTCTGGAGGCGAATCCCAGTATCAGTATTGGCCAGTCTGGAAGTGAATCCCATCACTCCCAGCCAGTATCAGTATTAGCCAGTCTGGAGGTGAATCCCAGCACTCACAACCAGTATCAGTATTGTCCAGACTGGAAGTGATTTCCAGCACTACCAGCCAGCATCGGTATTGGTCAGTCTGGAGGTAAATCAGAGCACTCTCAGCCAGTAAAAGCATTGGCCAGTCTGGACGTTAATCCCAGTATCAGTTTTGTGGACCCTATATATAATATATACAAGAAAACAACATAGTGTATACTGTTGAAACCTATTTACAATATGTGGAGAATAAAAAAGGTTCACTCACACTTTCCAGAGCCACATAAGTTAGGCTCTGGACTGTAAAGGTATTTCATCCACCAAGGGATACACCGGATCTGATCCTCCTCTTAGATGTTTGTAATACGTTTTTCTTAGCAGGAACTGCGGTGTTCCTTTTAAAATCTGAAAATAGGACCTATACAAGATTTTAAAGGTAAAATATTCCACTGTTTGTGCGCTTTCACCTTTTTTTTTCTGTTCACTATATCTTTTATTTGGTGTAATAAGTGACTGTACACCGAGGTGTTTTTAAGCTGCACCAGTTGTAGTATTTTGTGTATAGCGCCCTTTTCCCTTCTATTGTGTATTTCCAGTATCAGTATTGGCCAGCCTGGAAGTGAATCCCAGCACTCCCAGCCAGTATCAGTATAGGCCAGTCTGGAGGTGAATCCCAGCAATAGTTTAGCATCAGATGTCTATAGTTTGGTCAATGGCCATAATTTAACATCTACAGGTTAAAAATTAGCCAATCAGAAAACATGTTACATGAAGGGATTATTGCATGCTTGCTGACCATACATTCATTGTAGTCTACCTCACAGATGGCGTTGCCTAGCAACAGACCAAGTGAAGTTATGATGTCAAATGATGATGTATTGGGGATCATTACCTGTTAGTCCAGCCTTGAGTACACAGTGATTAACAGTTACTCCAGATCCACATTGGGTCACTTTGAAAGACTTTACAAAATGGCAGAAAATTCAGATCCCGAGGAGCAACAAAGCGATTGGCTGTAGGTTTATTCAGAAATAGATTGTTTTATATTTCACTAATGTAATAATAATGCCAGAAAGTTAACCATTTAGTAGCTCGATCTGAATAATGTCAATCATTTGAAGGACAGACAATAGAGAAATGGAAAAAGTCTGAAATCCATGTATGTGATCAGCAGTGATATGATTCCTGTATGTGTGAATATACAATGTATTCTTCTATATGATTAGTTTGATATATTATAATGTAATAATATTGGGAGAAAGTGAATCCCTTGGTAAATATTTGTATGGAAGTTAATATATATATATATTTAAATGGCGCTGTCCAGATACATTTAATATAACAGGTGAAGATTAGTGGATGCTATATTTGCATAGTTGCTGATCGTTTCAATGTCCAATACATAAGATGTGACCCTCGACGTTATAATGTCATCCCTGCTGGACACTGTCAGAGCTATGCTTATTGTGTAAAGGAACACTTCAAACACCATTACCACTACAGAGTGCTGTAGTGGTTATTGTGCCAGGAGGGCCCTGGTGCTGTCCCCGCCCAATGGTAAGTAGGTAAATGTTTCTTAATTAGGGTCCATTGCTCCCATTTACATTACTAATGACGGAGTTCAGGGAACTCCTAAATCATGAAATGCAGGGCCACCTCATTGGCTGAGAGAATCAGCTGATTGATCTCAGCCAATCAGCTCAGCCCTGTACTGTAAGGCTTAGCTCAGACAGAGAGCTTCTGGCTCTCCATCCTTAGTAGTGATGTCAGGGAGCGTGCACTCGCAGGCCCTAGGTAAGAAGTCAAACCATTCTATGTGATAACAAGCTATTCCCAAAAGGCTAATTCAAATATTTCACCCTTATTCAGATAACCACTCAGCTGCCTTCAGTTACCTTTAAATCAGTGGAACCTGTATCTACATTCCCTAATTCAGAGAATACAAAAAGTCAAACTACAACTGGGTAGCAAACAACCCTGATTTAGATGGATTCATACAGAGAGTTGGTTTAAAATTAACCTGTTTCCTCTTTTTCCTCTCAGTAAATGCGATCAGCAGTTGGAGCTCCATATAACCCTGCACTCCAAGACCGATACTTATAAAGTTTTGAAGATCCTGGGCAGTGGTACCTTCGGGGATGTAGTAGAATGTGAGAAACATGAAACAGGCGAGAAAGTAGCCATCAAAATGCTCAAAAAAAGACGCCATTCCTACGAAGATGGTCTAGCTGAGATAGACATGCTGTCCCAGCTCAACAAGGAAAACCCAGACAAATTCAATATCATGAAAGCATTCGAGTTTTTCATGCATGAGGATCGCCTCTGCCTTGTATTTGAGATGCTGGAAATGAGTCTGCTAGCCTTCATGGAGCAACGTGAATTTCGCCCATTTCCTGTTAGGTACATCCGCCCTATCGTACAGCAGGTGGGCACAGCACTTGGAAAGCTGAAGAGTCTGGGAATTATCCACACAGACTTAAAGCCAGAGAACATTATGATGGTAGACACGTCGAGGCACCCATTCAAGGTCAAGGTGATCGACTTTGGATCTGCATTCCACGTGTCCGAGGCAGAATGCTCCAGTTATCTGCAAACAAGACCTTATAGGTAATTTATTTGTATCATTAAAACTTAAGATCCAAAACATCTGATATATTTAAGCCAACCTTTCAATTCTTTAACAGCTTTGAAATCTAAATTATTTAAATTATTTTCCTTCTCTTTCTCCCCTGTTAATAACTTGCAGAGCTCCCGAAATTATCCTAGGATTACCATTCTGGGAGGCTATAGACATGTGGTCTTTGGGCTGCATCACGGCAGAGCTGTTTACAGGATGCATGCTATATCCCGGAGCAAGCGAATATGATCTGGTGAGTTCCAATCCGATAGATCCCTATGTCTGATAATAAGATCATAGTCATAAATTCAGAATTAATTCATATAGAAAGGTATTGTGTAGCTGTTTGAATTGCTTGTACCAACAGGTGTCAAAGTGTAATGTACGATAAAATGGTCAGTTTAGCTAAAATCAGTGAGGTATATTCACTAACAAAAATTGTAGTGAATTAACAAAAACATTCAGGGTTATTTAATAAAAATTATTGGGAATTCAATGTAAATTTTAATTTAAGGTGAAAAAGTCTAAATAATTATTGGGAATTCAAAGTACATGTTTCTAGTTTGGCTACTTTGGGCTTACATTTGAAATTCACTATGATTTCACATTTGAATAATCCTGATTCCTATTATTAATCAGAACATTTAATTTATTTGGTGATTGAGGTAAATCCCTTTAGGAGATTGGAGGTGTATAACAAATCTAGTTATTAAATCTGAACAGTTTATTATAAAAGGTAATTACACTCCAGTTTTTAAACTTGATAATAAAGAAGAGGAAAAACCCTTTTGATGTAAGTGTGGCCAGCAACACAATGAGGAACCCAGCAGATGTGGTTATTATATTATGATATAACATACTATCACATATTCTGCCTGTCTTTTTATAGTTAAATCATTTGTATATTCATTGTACAATGCCAGTTCCCATTCGTTTAACATCGCAAAATTTTAGTGGTTGAAAAGTTGTGAAATCGCAGGTAATCAGACAGAGCAGAAGCTGTTAATTCGGGTTGTGTTACGGTTTTATTGGAAGGTGCCGGTACTTACATTAATAGTTATAATCTCTAATTTTCTCCCCGCAGATCCGATTCATCACCCACACTCAGGGATTGCCAGCTCAACGCATGCTGCGCAGAGGAACAAAGACGGATTATTATTTTAATAGAGACATGGATTCCTCGCACTTATCATGGAGATTGAAGGTGGGACCTTAAGTATCAACTTTATTTAATTTAAAAAAATTATATTTAACTGCGTCAGGACAAAAGGATTAAACAAATCCTGTGATATCATGACAGCGCTGGCAGTGAGTAAAGCGACACTCCAGGCCTGCAATGTCTGTCGTTCTGTTAAACCAAAGGAAGTTTCATCCACTAACATTCAGTCATGTTGGACGTTAGATAAATCTTAGATAAATAACTGTTCCTCCCGTTAAAGACTTAACTACTTTACCCCTTTCTCAGACAGTTTTGAGCCCATTATAGGAGTACGTTTTCACAACATCATGCTTATTAAAAAATCTAAATGCTGGGTAAGGAGTTGGTCCCATCCTTCCAGAACCAGGAAACCCATTGGGTTTCTAAACACCGTTGCATCGGATGATTGCCTCATTCCTGAGATTAATGGGATATTTTGTTTGTCCTCTTTTCTAGACTGTCAGAGAATACGGAGGTGAGACTGGAATGTATTCTGTAGAAAACAGGAAATACATCTTCAACTGTCTTGATGACATGATGCAGGTACGGCATTCCTGGGGATAACACAATCACCCCAAAATAAAAGAGTACAGCTTTCTCTCAGCCACGTGCTAGGATATTTTGGATAGGCAGAAAAGTTCTTTAAAAATGTCTTCTTTGTCAGGAAAGTTAAACAATGAAGGTTAATCATTTCTCTGCAAAGATATCAATTTCCCTAAATCACTTTTCATTAGGACTGCCACCATTCTTGAACATAAATATATAGTAAAAATCATTGTGGGGTGCAATCGTGATTACCTCCCAGAGTCCCAGGAGCCCATGGATTTTACATCTTGCTTTCTCTCTTCTTGTTGGTGGTCTAGTGGTTAAATGGAAGCAGTGTGCCCCAAACAGTTTAGTACAGCGTGACGAGTAGGAACATTTAAGACAGTACTACGTTGGCCAGAACTCTCCCATTTCCCGGTAACTTACCGTGGATATAATCACACTTGAATCTAAGCACTGAGAACATGCTGGAACAATTTCTTTGAGAAAGCTTTAGGTGTGAGGGGCAATAACTTGGGGGTCCAAAAATATATTTCTATTATTCATAAGGGCACTCCACTGGCTTAACACATTTTAAAACGTTTTTCGTCTCCACTCCTGCACACTACGTTATTTTGTAATGTAAGATAGTTTGAATCTTCATTTCTATCATTTCAATATCTTAGACAGACACACAGGTCTCTTGTCTTTATATGAGTAGCCCTTTCTGATTATTTTAGCCCCTTGATGCCTTCACATCCCTATTTGAGGTAGCTGGAACCGAGAAGCAGCCGGCCACTTACTGTACTGCCTATACCCCATAATGGGGATCACATGGCAATGACATATGCCCCACTCAAAAACTCATCTTCTCTTTTCAGATAAATTTACCATCAGAGAAGGAGAGCAGTGACATACTGGTGGAGATGGCAGACATATGGCAGTGTCTGGACCTGATAAAGCAGTTGCTCACTATGGATCCAAACAAGAGGATAACTCCAATGGGAACTCTTGGCCATGCCTTCATCACAATGGCTCATCTAGAGCACTTCTCACGGAGCTCATAGTACGTCATTATCCTTGCTTGGGAATGGGACAGAGAACATAGGAGAGATATCTCCTAAAATATGTAGAATTTCTAGATATTGTACAGGTAACCTCCAACATTCGAGCTGTTAATTCACCATGGTGGATGGCATTTATAGTATTAAAAATAATTAAGAGAGTGCTATTACCTTAAACAACAGCTGGGGGATGTTTAGTGAAGGTGCCCCCCTCGTAGCCTCTCAGAGAAAGCTACAATAATTTATTCCTCAGTACTTGGAAGGATGTTTTTATCCAGCAATTACTCATTTTTGTGTATTCTTCCTGACATTATTTTATGTTTTTATTCTTCCACTCAACATATGTTCCCATCCTTTCATCACTTTCCACTCATTTTAATACTTTTCACTTCCTTTTTTTTACTATATGATATTTTTCCATTCATATGATTTCATCCCCCTGTTCTTCTCTTTTCCCAGTGTAAATCCCTGCCGTCAGATCATGGAGCTATGCAAACAGCAGGTGAGACTCTATTACATTGTTACATAGTAATCCTGGAAGAAAAGAGACTCGACTCCATCAAGTTCAACCTTCAAACACATCTTTTCAGACTGTTACTCTTAACAAAGGCAAAAAAACAAACAAACAGAATAAACAAACTGAAGAGATGGTCAATTATGCCACCAGAAAGGGAAACTAATCCTTAGTTACTCCTTAATAGCAATCAGATTTCTGCTTCGATCAATAACCTGTTTTTTTCCATATTAATTCTATCCTTGCATATTCTGTTTTTCTATGTTTAGTGATTAGAATATAGCCAATGCACCCCCTCCCCCATGCCTCTCACCCATTAACAGGCAGAAGAGCTGGAGGTTGATATAAAGTACTCTATGCCCCCATTCTTGAGTTGAACATTAAAGGGACACTATAGTCACCTGAACAACTTCAGCTTAATGAGGTTGTTCAGGTGAAAACTATAGCTCCCTGCAGCCTTTCTCATGTAAACACTGTATTTTCTGAGAAAATACAGTGTTTACATTGAAAGCTAGGAACACCTCCAGTTGCAGTCACTCAGAGTGGACCAGTGGGACTTCTGAGTTGATGGAGGCATAATATGCCTCCATCCACTCAGATCTGCTGTGCATGAGCATCCTGTGATTCAGTATCTCCTCCCACTGCATGCAGACACTGAACTTTCCTCATAGAGATTCATTGATTCAATTCATCTCCATGAGGAGATGCTGATTGGCCAGGGCTGTGTTTGAATCATGCTGGCTCTGCCCCTGATCTGCCTCTTCGTCAGTCTCAGCCAGTCGTATGGGGAAGTACTGTGACTGGATCAGGCTGCCACTTCTGATGATGTCAGCAGACTGCTTGTTTTTCTGAGTCTGACAGCATGCAGATATTCGGCTTCAGGCTTGAATACAGTAAGATTTTTTACTATATTTATGAAGGCATGAGGGGCCCAGGGGGGGCTAGATGGTGGTTTTAACACTATAGTGACAGGAATACATGTTTGTGTTCCTGACCATATAGTGATCCTTTAATGTAATGAGAGGGCTCACCTTGTGATCTTCACAAAACTTGTGAAAATCTACGGAGGGTGTCCAGCATCCTGCAGCGTACTTTGACAGTTCCCCACATTACTCTTAAATTAATAAGAAATACTATTAAAATATTCCTTTATTTCCCAGGGCCTATAAAATTAGTTTATCATAAGAGGATTTCTAAAACCAAATTCCTAGAATGAATGAAGAAAATGTCAGTTTGTATTAATGACGGAGCAATTCTGGGGTTTACTTTTCTCCAAATTCTCTTTTTTACTCTATATAATATGTTACAGCAGGAAGTGTGTCAGGCGCCACCAGAAACGGGCACTGAGGATCGGGATGAGGACCATAAAACACCTCAGGTAGAAGAAGATCCAAAGAAGAAGATAAAAGTATATCAGGAGAGACTTCTGACACTAGTGAGTTCTGGCTTCCAGTGAACACACAGTTACTTTCTATGTGTGCCACCTTAATACACTGTATATTCAGACACTGGGGGCATATCACATAGCATCCTGTATCCATCATTATCGGGGCTCCTTCTAACTCTCAGTTTATCAGCTACTTACATTTTCTACATCTCTCTGTGTAAAATAAAATACATAGTATATCACATATTATTTCTATGATAGGAGAAACAGGACTATGTTGAAGGGGCAGACTAACAACACACAGGGCTTGAACAGGAAATCAAGGGCCCTCTCCGAGTGCAAGGATTTTTGGCTACTAATATTCCTATGGCTGGAATATGTCTGTCAAGTGTTGCCTTTATATCTGGGAAGATCTTTGATCTGAGGCACAGCATGGCTGTTCAACTGGGACTGTCCATGACCGATGTACCCGAGTGGTCAGTCCTTCGCTGGGCCCATTAAATTAATCCATTCTAATGTCTGTTTTTTTCTTTTTATGTGTAGCATGCAGAGGCTCTTAAATTTGCAAACCAGGCGGGCATAATAAGTGACATATCTAACCAAACTGAGGATGAGCCCCAGGGAACGTACAAGATACCCCCAGCAGCCGAAATGGAGATCCAAGACCAGGTAAGGATGTACGCAATGTGCTAGGTGGGTCTGTAATGTTTAGGGTCACCTTGTTATGGACTAGAGGCAGAGATTTTACTAAGGAACAATCCAGGGACTATTTAATATTCTATTTAATTGGTATTTTATTTTAACTATTTAATACTATAAATTATGCCCTCTCACTCTATGTCCCCATTCCTTAAATTCAACATTAATGTAATGAGGAGGACAGAGATGATGGTCCCCCCTAATGATCCCCACCAAACTTGTGAAAAACTACGGAGGATGTCCAGCATCCTGCAGCGTACTTTGACAGTTCACCACATTACTCTTAAATTAATAAGAAATACTATTAAAATATTCCTTTATTTCCCAGGGCCTATAAAATTAGTTTATCATAAGAGGATTTCTAAAACCAAATTCCTAGAATGAATGAAGAAAATGTCAGTTTGTATTAATGACGGAGCAATTCTGGGGTTTACTTTTCTCCAAATTCTCTTTTTTACTCTATATAATATGTTACTGCAGGAAGTGTGTCAGGTGCCACCGGAAACGGGCACTGAGGATCGGGATGAGGACCATAAAACACCTCAGGTAGAAGAAGATCCAAAGAAGAAGATAAAAGTATATCAGGAGAGACTTCTGACACTAGTGAGTTCTGGCTTCCAGTGAACACACAGTTACTTTCTATGTGTGCCACCTTAATACACTGTATATTCAGACACTGGGGGCATATCACATAGCATCCGGTATCCATCATTATTGGGGCTCCTTCTAACTCTCAGTTTATCAGCTACTTACATTTTCTACATCTCTCTGTATAAAATAAAATACATAGTATATCACATATTATTTCTATGATAGGAGAAACAGGACTATGAAGGGGCAGACTAACAACACACAGGGCTTGAACAGGAAATCAAGGGCCCTCTCCGAGTGCAAGGATTTTTGGCTACTAATATTCCTATGGCTGGAATATGTCTGTCAAGTTTTGCCTTTATGTCTGGGAAGATCTTTGATCTCAGACACAGCATGGCTGTTCAAACGGGACTGTCCATGACCAATGTACCCGAGTGGTCAGTCCTTCGCTGGGCCCATTAAATTAATCCATTCTAATGTCTGTTTTTTTCTTTTTATGTGTAGCATGCAGAGGCTCTTAAATTTGCACACCAGGCAGGCATAATAAGTGACATATTTAACCAAACTGAGGATGAGCCCCAGGGAACGTACAAGATACCCCCAGCAGCCGAAATGGAGATCCAAGACCAGGTAAGGATGTACGCAATGTGCTAGGTGGGTCTGTAATGTTTAGGGTCACCTTGTTATGGACTAGAGGCAGAGATTTTACTAAGGAACAATCCAGGGACTATTTAATATTCTATTTAATTGGTATTTTATTTTAACTATTTAATACTATAAATCATGCCCTCTCACTCTATGTCCCCATTCCTTAAATTCAACATTAATGTAATGAGGAGGACAGAGATGATGGTCCCCCCTAATGATCCCCACCAAACTTGTGAAAAACTACGGAGGGTGTCCAGCATCCTGCAGTGTACTTTGACAATTCACCACATTACTCTTAAATTAATAAGAAATACTAATAAAATATTCCTTTATTTCCCAGGGCCTATAAAATTAGTTTATCATAAGAGGATTTCTAAAACCAAATTCCTAGAATGAATGAAGAAAATGGCAGTTTGTATTAATGACGGAGCAATTCTGGGGTTTACTTTTCTCCAAATTCTCTTTTTTACTCTATATAATATGTTACAGCAGGAAGTGTGTCAGGTGCCACCAGAAACGGGCACTGAGGATCGGGATGAGGACCATAAAACACCTCAGGTAGAAGAAGATCCAAAGAAGAAGATAAAAGTATATCAGGAGAGACTTCTGACACCAGTGAGTTCTGGCTTCCAGTGAACACACAGTTACTTCCTATGTGTGCCACCTTAATACACTGTATATTCAGACACTGGGGGCATATCACATAGCATCCTGTATCCATCATTATCGGGGCTCCTTCTAACTCTCTGTTTATCAGCTACTTACATTTTCTACATCTCTCTGTATAAAATAAAATACATAGTATATCACATATTATTTCTATGATAGGAGAAACAGGACTATGTTGAAGGGGCAGACTAACAACACACAGGGCTTGAACAGGAAATCAAGGGCCCTCTCCGAGTGCAAGGATTTTTGGCTACTAATATTCCTATGGCTAGAATATGTCTGTCAAGTGTTGCCTTTATATCTGGGAAGATCTTTGATCTGAGGCACAGCATGGCTGTTCAAACGGGACTGTCCATGACCGATGTACCCGAGTGGTCAGTCCTTCGCTGGGCCCATTAAATTAATCCATTCTAATGTCTGTTTTTTTCTTTTTATGTGTAGCATGCAGAGGCTCTTAAATTTGCAAACCGGGCAGGCATAATAAGTGACATATTTAACCAAACTGAGGATGAGCCCCAGGGAACGTACAAGATACCCCCAGCAGCCGAAATGGAGATCCAAGACCAGGTAAGGATGTACGCAATGTGCTAGGTGGGTCTGTAATGTTTAGGGTCACCTTGTTATGGACTAGAGGCAGAGATTTTACTAAGGAACAATCCAGGGACTATTTAATATTCTATTTAACTGGTATTTTATTTTAACTATTTAATACTATAAATCATGCCCTCTCACTCTATGTCCCCATTCCTTAAATTCAACATTAATGTAATGAGGAGGACAGAGATGATGGTCCCCCCTAATGATGCCCACCAAACTTGTGAAAAACTACGGAGGGTGTCCAGCATCCTGCAGAGCACCCTGGCACTTCCCCATATTACTCATAAATGAAAAATAAAAACAATGAGAATATTCCTTCATTTCCCGGTGACCATAAGAGGGGATTTTATTTAAAATAAAATGATCACAGGTGGCCAAAGAGGCAGAGCCCCAGCTGCTGCAGAGAAATCAATTGCATGAATGCTGTCCAGGCGTCATGGGAGTTGCACTTCTGCAGCAGCTGAGGATGTTCTGTTTCCCCTCAGCATTTGAGCTCATTATTTCTGGTGAGAATTATAAAATGAACACATCTACAGAACCAGAACATGTAAGATCTCTTACTATGTTTTACTAAACGCATTATTACTGGGCTATTTACTAAAGGCAGAATACAAAGTGATTTCACATTTCAGGCCAGAGTAAACAAAATGAATGCTTCACTGGCTTAGAGAATGTTTCAGTTCGACTAGTTTGACCTGACATTTGAAATTCACTCTGAATTCTCCCTTTAGTGAATAACTGACAGAATTAATGAACAAAATGCCAGTTTGAGTTAACAATAGATAAAGGTGTTGCTAGGAAGGGTCAAAAACACCCAGGGATTGAGCCCCCAAATAATTTGGAGACCCTTTCCTAAAGGATGAGCCCTCCCCAGCCCCCCACTAGTGACACCCCTGCTCCTGATACTTATTGTTACTCTATATATTACAGCAAGAAGTGCGTCAGTTACCAGCGGAAATGGGCACCGAGGATCAGGATGAGGTCTATGAAACACCTCAGGAAGAAGAAGGTCCAGAGAAGGAGAAACAAGAATATGGGGAGAGACTTCTGAAACTAGTGAGTTCTGGCTTCCAGTGAACACACAGCTGCTTCCTATGTGTGCCACCTTAATACACTGTATATTCAGACACTGGGGGCATATCACACAGCATACTGTATCCATCATTATCGGGGCTCCTTCCAGGGCCGGACTGGGAACTAAAAGCAGCCCTGGAATAAAATTCTATACCAGCCCAATAATGCGTCGCGCCAGCATAGTGTGCTGATATAGAGGGTGAAAAAATAACTTGAAATTGAAAACTTTTACTCCAACGAAGGAACGCATATAGGGCTTCAAAATAAACAAAAGAGCGCCTTTATTTTAAGTAGAAAAATGCATGTTATCAATGTTTCAGTACAACTACTTTGGCCTGTTAAGGACATTTTAGTAATGGGACTGAAATGCTGAATGTCTGCAGTTGCACAACTAAAAAAAAAAAGTGATCTGGTTAATTTTGAGGTTCTATGGGTGCGCTCTTCACTTTAAATATGTTATTGTGCATGAGTATGCAACTAGCAACAAGACAGTGCCAATACGTGCTCATTATATGCATATATATATATAATGATATTTGTGTGTGTATTATGCATAAATAAATGTATATTACTATATGTGCAAATATTATAGGCATAATTATATGTTACTAATACACACATCAATATACATGCATATATATGTATATATATATGTGTGTGTATTACTGTCAGGATCACATCAATTTCCGTCTATTACCTTTACCTCGTTTAATGTATCTTGTCTCCTTTTTTTCTCTTACAGCGACTCTTGTGCATCTTTTACTTCATCCCAGTCCCTGTGTGTTTCTTTTTACCCTTCTCCAGCCTGTGTATTTCTCTTTCCCCCAGCCCCATTTGTGTTGTTCTTAGCCCCAGCCACTTTGTCTCTTTCTCCCCTTCCAAATCTTATCTGTGTGTCTCTTTCTAACTCCAGACTCTGTGTGCCTCTTTCTCTTCTCCCAGTCACTCTCTGTCTCTTTTTCCCCAGCCCAGCATTGCCTCCCACAAATCTTGTGTCACTTTGTTCCCCTTCCCTACTGTATGTCTCTTTGTCCCCCAACAAACCTTCTGTGTCTCTCTTCCCCATCTCCTCCCTGTGTCTCTCTTCCCCATCTCCTCCCTGTGTCACTCTCTTACCCCTCTGTCTCTTTGTACCCACATCCCCTGTGTATCTCTCTATTACCCCTCTCTTTGTCCCCCCAGCCCCTATGTCTCTCTATTACCCCTCTGTCTCTTTGTCCTCCCCTTCCCTGGTGTCTCTCTATTACCCCTCTCTTTGTCCCCCCAGCCCCTATGTCTCTCTATTACCCCTCTGTCTCTTTGTCCCCTCTTCCCTGGTGTCTCTCTATTACCCCTCTCTTTGTCCCCCCATCCCTTGTCTCTCTATTACCCCATCTGTCTATGTGTCCCCCCTTGCCCTATGTCTCTCTATTACCCCTCTGTCTCTTTGCCCCCCCCAACCTGGTGTATTTCTATTACCCCTCAGACTCTGTGTCCCCCCTTCTCCTGTGTTTCTATTACCCCTCTATTTGTGCCCCCCTTCTCCTTCCCCTTCCCCTTCCGTGTCCCTGCTGACCTTGTCACAGGAGGACGGAGGGAGGGGGCGGAGCTAACTACCATGCTCCCTCGCGGTTCCCATAATTCACAGCATCTACATCTAAAGCAGTGATTACTGTATGATGTGTAGATGGTGGGAATTATGGGATCCGCGAGGGAGCATGGTAGTTAGCTCATGGTAGTTAGCTATGCTGCTGTCAGTATCAGTGAGTGTGCCGCTGGATCGCTTAGGCAGCCGCCCGGCACACTCACTGATACTGACAGCAGCATAGCTGTGAGCACATGAGATGGGGCCACCGGCCGCAAGGTTAGTAATCACCTCAGAGTGTGCCACCAGACCGGCCACCTGGCGGCACCGACATGCGGCCGGTGGCCGCGATATTATTAAAATATGTAGAGCAGGGCTCCCTCTCCACATGCAGCCCCCCAGGTGCCGGGGCCCGCCGGGAAATTTCCCGGTATCCAGTAAGGCTCTGGCTCCTTCTAACTCTCTGTTTATCAGCTACTTTCATTTTCTACATCTCTCTATATAAAATAAAATACACAGTATATCACATATTCTTTCTAAGATAGGAGATACAGGACTATGTTGATCTAATTCCTTAAATAAATTAATTCTTATATCTGTATTTTTCTTTTGATGTGTAGCATGCACAGGCTCTTATATCGGCAAACCATATGGGCATAATGAGTGAAATATCTGTCAAAACTGAGGATGAGCCCCTGGGGATGTACGAGATCCCCCCACCAGCCGAGATGGAGATCCAAGACCAGGTAAGGATGTACGCAATGTGCTAGGTGGGTCTTTAAGGTTTAGGGTCACTAGTTATGGATTAGAGGCAGAGATTTTACTAGGGAATTATTCTCTGACTTTCTTATAGTAGAGAAAGAAAGATGACAAACCTCTCCCCCATACAGAAAGAAAAATCTTAATATTGTTTAATACTATGGACCATGACTTGCAGTAATGGAGATAATGTACTTATTTAGAGTAAATATTACATTAATTTGCTTACTGTTTGATCATTGCGGTACTGATTGTGTGATTTACCATCCTCACCGTGTGTGTCACTGTGATACACTATGCACACTGTAACCGCACATTGCATAGGACATTTTGTTGACTTGTTACATGGTGTGTGTGCTTTCTATTTATATTCTCTCTTTACAGATACAATGTAGACTGCACATCTTTTCGTCAGTGCTGATGTAGAGCAATGTACAATGATCTCCTTAAATTAATGAATTCTAATGTTTTGGTTTTTCTTTTTACATGAAGGCTAGAGTTACTGACATCCAAGAAAGACCAAGTCAGAGCGAGATGGAAATATCAGACGAGAGCGCCGAGGACAACGATAATGACTCAGATAAAAGGGAGAGAGTAGAAAAGACAAAGAAGAAAGGATGCTGCCTGAGACGGATGTTTCGGGCTCTGTGCTGCTGCTTCCCGAAGAAATCAAAAAAAGTGGAGGGTTCTACCGATGGGAAATCAGAAGAGGTCATCTGTCAAGAGCATGGACGGCGCAGTACGAGCAGCAACATCGAGAGTGAAGCCGCAGCTTCCAGCCACTCCACCCACCAATCAGACCGCAGCGGAGGACGGCTACACAAGCATGTTCAAAACTTGACACGAATGAGGATAAAACGACGAAGCAGTGTAATTGTTCCTGGAATTGAGAAATAGATCTCAGAAGCTTGATCATCTCTCAGTCCCATTCGGACAAACGTCATGATTGTAAACATTTTACGGGGCCGGACCACCATGCAAGCTGAGCACATGTGAAAGCAGCTCCTAAAGATCCTGACTTTTCATCGGTCCTGTCCTGCGAAGCCCTGCTATGGCATTAAAAACAAGGAAGCGGTGAAAGATGCTCAGATGGGCGTTTACGTGTCGAAGGCTCGGTTCTGATGCTGGTCACTACCTTCCTAGGATATGGTCCATAGAGGGACATTCCCCTAGGTCAGGGGTAGGCAACCTACGGCACTCAAGGTGCCTTTGCACGGCACTCAAGGCTGCTAGAGCCAAACAGGCTCTGGCCTATCAGGAGTCCCAGTAAAACTTCAGATATCCGCTAAAATGAAAAGATAGTGAAGGACAATCCTCAATTTATGCATTGCAGCACATAGAGGAAGTTATTGGAGATCACTTCCTCCCAGCACTTGTGAATGGGAATAAGCAAAGTAGTAGAGCCAGTGGTGTATCCCCCCCCCGCCCTAGGCAGGACAAAACTCAGGCGCCCCCCTTCCCCTGCGCTACCCCCACCCAACCCTTCCCCCCCGCCCCACCTTCTAAATACACACACACACATAGTCAGACACAAACACACACACACAGTCAGACACATACACAGACACAAACACAGTCAGACACAAACACACACACACAGTCACAAACACACACAGTCAGACAAACACACACACACACACACAGTCAGACACACACACACACACAGTCAGACACAAACACACACACAGTCAGACACAAACACACACACAGTCAGACACAAATACACACACACGGTCAGACACAAACACACACACACACACACACACACAGTCAGACACACACACACACACACACAGTCAGACACAAACACACACACACACACACACGTCAGACACACACACAATCACTCACATTAACTTTTTTTTAAATCCCCCCCAGCCTCCTTACCTTAGGGAGTGCTGGGGGGGTCTCTCTCTCCCTGGTGGTCCAGTGGCTGCCAAGCGGGCAGGCGGCGCTGGCTGCTGTGCGGGCGGCTGGCGAGGGAGCACTTCTTCTGAGCTGACTGCTCAGCTCCCTCGCGCGCTGCAGAGTGAGGCAGGGAGCCAGAATATGACTTCATATTCCGGCTCCCAGCCTCACTCTGCGGCGCGCGAGGGAGCTGAGCAGACCGTTCAGAGGAAGAGCTCCCTCGCCAGCCGCCCGCCCGCTCAGCATGTTAGTTAGCCGCGAGGCTAACTAGGCATTTGCCCTGGGCATTTGGGGGCAGCGTTTTTTGCCGCCCCCTGAAAAATGCCGCCCAAGGCAAATGCCTTGTTTGCCTCGCAGCTAATACGTCCCTGAGTAGAGCAGCCCAGAGCTGCTGTTGCAGCTCCTGTCTCTGACCTGTACCTGGCCAGCTTGGTCCCCACTGGAACTCAGGGAAGCCACCCACACTGCTAGATATACACAGAGCTGCAGAATAACCCTCCCCTCATACAAATAGTACAAACAGCCCACACACATACAGTCCGAACAAACACAACACCACTAACAATCCACATACATGCACATAACCACACATTTCAAAAAAACAAAATCTATCTATGGATAGGATAGATTTACCCATTCCATAGATAAAACACCTTTATTGACACTCCAGCAGTGTCATATGGGGCTTAACCCCTTATTCCTAGAACATCAAAAGAAAATTTATATTACAAGTCTGGAGGAAACACTCCAGACATGTAAAATAGTGACTGGAAATTGGATTGGAGTAAGTAATATCAAAATAATAAAATAAATAAAAATAAAAAATGTTTGTGAATTTGCCAGAAAAGATGTCAAAAAAACAATCAATACATAAATCTCCCCAGCCAACAATAGCTGTACCTCCCTAATGTCTCAGTTAATTAATGTAAATCAGACTTCCGACTTTAATATTATGAACAGTGTCAATGTCTGGAAAAATATAAAGATATGAATATCATAGACATCAATTCTAGGTTAACACAGTATTGGTATCAAATATATGGCAAACTTGCAGCAGAAGTTAAATGTAATGCTGCTGCCTCATTATCCAAATTATACTGTGTTAGTTCTGTAACTAGAGGGGGGTGAAAATACCCTGTTATATACTATTCAACAGGCTTATCATTTATGTAACTGTATATGGGATTACATTCATTGCGTGGATACCCAACAGAAACATAATATCCAGTCCGTGAAAATACACAATAAAAGTAGCAACATTGCCATCAAAAATTCAACGGACTGATCGTGGCTGCCTGTGATACTAGATACAAACAGGTATCTTTGCAATCACTCCCCCAGTAGTACAAGGATAGAATATACAGGAGGAATAAAGGAGGAAGAAAAACAATTAGTGCGTGCTAATGTGCAGGACCATACTTAGAATGTTGGTCCCTGCACATGTGACAGTGTGCCCTGTGAAGTGAGGAAAAAACAGTCAGACACAAACACATACACACACACACACATACACACACACACAGTCAGACACAAACACACACACACACACACACACAGTCAGACACAAACACACACACACACACACAGTCAGACACAAACACACACACACAGTCAGACACAAACAAAAACATAACCACACATTCAGCCTCTCACATGCAATACCTCAAACAGCCCCACACATACACACACTACCAAACACACAATGTGACATATCCATCCACACACACAATTCCACAAGCAGCCCTCATACACAGCCCACATTCATATGTATCATACATGATACCACAAACTACTAATGAACATATAGAATATAATAGCTCATATACGCACAAATACAACGATACAAAGCAATTACAGTAAAAAACACAAGCAGAATACGGCAGCATACACACCTCAATTTAAAAAAAATAGGACCGGCACGCTACAAGACATCACAATCCTATATCGGCACAGTGCTGCTAAAAGGTTGCCTACCCCTGCCCTAGGTGCTACTCACAATCTTGGATGGTCCTATCTCATACTGGAAACCTGCTCCCAGATGGAAAACCCCAAGATCAAGTCCTGGTCACAGTCCACGTTGGGATTCAAGCTATTTATCATACGCGGGCAGAACATATATAGTGTCATCTCAGCTTGTTTAAACATCATTAATTTATATGTGCTCACGAGTTTCACTCCTGTTCACTATTTACGAAGTACATGTATTATTAACACTCAATAAAAATTAGTTTGAAATAAATAAATAAATACAAAGTTTACAAGAATCATTCCGACAGACAAAAAAATTGAATAAAAGGCGCCTATTACTGTGCTGCACTGCAAAAATGGCTACAATATTGACCAGCATAATGAGCTAGATAAAGGGTCTGTAAGGAAGCAGACCCTCATCCAATAAACCTGTGAGCAGTTTGGGCCTCTGCCCAGTCCAATTCTTTATTGTAACCTAATGACCAGGCAATATTGGCTGTTTTTGCACTGCAATTCTGAATTGTCAAAACTTGTCATAATTATATTATTATATCTATATTAAAACAAATAAATGAATAAAGTGAGAGAATGTTGTATTGATTGTTTTTGCTTTTGTAATCTTGTATTAATAAACAAAAATAAATCCTGCACTCAAACTCCCACTACTCCTGGGCGGCAGCAATGACCATAGTGCACATTATCCGCAATACATATAATAAAAAATAAAAGAAAACAGTTAATATAACATTAGTATTGTATAGTGTAATATAATACTGTACAATATAAACCATTAGTATTGTATAGTGTGATATAATCCAATATAAACCATTAGTATTGTATAGTGTAATATGATACAATATAAACCATTATTATTGTATAGTGTAATATAATACTGTACAATATAAACCATTAGTATTGTATAGTGTGATATAATCCAATATAAACCATTAGTATTGTATAGTGTGATATAATCCAATATAAACCATTAGTATTGTATAGTGTAATATGATACAATATAAACCATTATTATTGTATAGTGTAATATAATACTGTACAATATAAACCATTAGTATTGTATAGTGTATATATAATCCAATATAAACCATTAGTACTGTGTAGTGTATTATAATACAATATAAACCATTGTCAGTAATGTGGTTAACACAAGAAAGTGGATTCAGCAGACCATAGGAGGTAACAAGATAGTTGTAGGAAATTGTGGTATGTGACATAAAAATTATAGATATTCAGGTATACCTACAGGATAAGTAGCATAGTAAGGATCAACCATAATTAGGAGGTTGCGCAATAATAGTAGATACCTAGCACCTAAAGATGCGATAATGTAACTTACATGTGAATTTTTAGGGCCAGCTCGTGGACCCAATTGAAATAATCTATAACAGACCTACCGAACAAGTGTAGTATAAGGAGTATAATGAGTAATGTTGCCCTAAAATCCTGAGCATCCCGTAAACTGTAAATAAACATAGTATGACTTAATGGCGCTTGATACAAATATCCTATAACCCATGACAATGATATGATGAAATATATGAGGAGTATGTACGTGGCCCCCGTAACAAATTATACAAAAATTATTAATGTCGTCTGAGCCCATATGTGCTCTATGACCTGGGACCTCCTTGTGAGTAGAAAACAGATTCAAGATAAAACAGTAGTCCTGTTTAAGGAACATAAAACGTGGTAATATAGGCAAGAGAGTATACTATACACTTGAGTAGAATTGAGGTAAGCAGTTTCGGGAAATCACCAGCCAGGTGATCTAGGATAAGGAGCCTAAACTTAGTAAAATTATTATGACTATACACCAAGGCGAGAATTTAGGTAACGTACTATACAGAACTAGTGATAGCGTCTAATCCCCAGTTAAGTGTTCAAGACCCGGACTTCCCTGAAAATAGAAACAGATTTAAGAAAATAAAAGGTCCTAGATTATAAGTGGAATAGCAGTAATATAGGTGCAGAGAGCATAGAATACACTGTATGGGCCTTAAAGAAATGAACTCCCTATCTGTATGGTCAAGAATTCACACTCATCACCGACCACAACCCACTGTTGTGGCTGAACTGAGTTGCAGGTGATAACGGCCAGTTATTGCGGTGGAGCTTGGCGCTCCAACCCTACAATTTCTCCATCCAGTAGTGGCCCGGCAAACAGAATGGCAACGCCGATGGGTTGTCCCGGCAAACAGAACTTATTCCATAACAGCAGTCCAGACATCCCCAAGCTGACACGAAAAGGATCAAACCGGGTCTGCCGGAGTGCTCCACAAAAGGAGAGCCATGTAACAGATGCCCTGTTTGTTGCCTGGTTGTTGGATTTACAATATTGTTGCTGTTGAAACTCTTGTTGCAATATCCTGCACCGAATCATAACATACGAATTTTAAAACAAACTAACTATGTTTAATCTGTTTTGTCAAACAGTAGACCACCCAATTGACTTATTTGACTCTGTGCAAAACCACAACTTCAACGTTCTAAGTGGTTCACTGGGTGGCCATCGATTCGTATGCATGAACACGTGGCGGCGGCCATCGTTTTGTCGAACGCATCCAGCTGGATTTGGTCGTCGAGTGTCTGGAACTATTTTTGGACATTCGATCTCCCAAACACCGCTGAGACTTCCAGGACCACTTAGATTCATGATAATCCATCCGAAGGAGGCAGCATTCGGTAGAAACTATATACGAATGAAGCAGCACATGACCATCCAACTCACGCACAATTATGTGAATGGTTGTTCGACATTTTATAATGCACAAAAGAGACCGGACTGGCTGAATGCATGAAACTATTTTGGGCAGGAGCCTCGTGTGCGGCTGGGCAGAAATGGGACTTCCATCTATCTCCCGAACCCCTGAACCAATTTGTGTGATTTTTCAATATGTTGTTTCCCTAACTATGGACTAACAGAAAATATATGTTTTATGGGGTTTGAATGTGATTTTGGGGTATTTCTGAAAATGGGTAAAAATTTTCATTTTTTCGTTTGGAGATAATTAAGTTGATACAGTAATTAACTCAATTATCTCCTAAGAAGAGGGGATGAATTTTGTGCAATGAATGGGAGTGTTTTATTATGTGACTCAATGTTTATTGGTTGTACACTATTTTGTCCTGTGCCCAACGAGGTCGACCTGGGTGATTAACTTTTGGGAATAACTGTATAAAAGGCCAGTTTGGCCCATTAAAGTTTCAGATCTGCTTAACCCTCAATACGTAGCTTTGTCTTGTGCTTGTAGGGAACATGCATTCAGGCAAGGTTGGCGATGTATGGGCCGAACCCGTCAGAAGAATGACTCGACCAGATGTTCCTTACAGTGAAGGCTGAAATTCGGGAAAGGAGGGCAAACGAACTACAACTGGTTAGGGCACAACAACTTGTTATACCAGTAGTTACTACTCCTCCCCAGGCAGCAGATCAGAGAAAGGTCCCCTTTGCAGCTTTCAAGGCGTTTATAGAGAATGAAGAGGAAATCGACGGATACTTAGCCAATTTTGAGAGGCAATGTGTCTTGCATCAGGTACCCATAGAACAATGGGTCACCATTCTGTCAGGGAAGCTATCTGGAAGGGAATCTGAAGCCTTCTGAGCCATCTCCCGCGAGGACATTCATCAATACCACCAGGTCAAAGACGCTCTCCTCAACCGTTATGCAATCACCCCAGAGGCGTATCGTCGCCGCTTTTGTGAATCCAAGAAAAAGACAGGGGATTCCCACATGGAATGGGCCTGCTGGTTGCATCAGGTGGCTTCCCAGTGGATTAAGGGGTGCCAAGCCAACACCGGGGAGGAAGTACTTCAATTGTTTTTGATGGAGCATTTTTTAGGCGATCTACCAACTGGACTACAAAAGTGGGTAAGAGACCTGCGACCCCTCACCTTGAAAGACGCTGCCCAGTAGGCGGACGAGTATGCTGATCCCAGGAGGGTGACACAATTATATATATATATATTTGGGAGTCTAGCCAACTCCTTGGTTTTGTACCCCTCCCTGTCACAGGTGCCTCATCCCAGAGCCCTATTTAGCCTTGTACTGCAGAGAGCCCCAGATGGAATTTTTTCCCCCAAGTAGGTTAATCTCATAAGAGCAGACATTAGACTGTTAGTGTAGGACCTGCCAAAGTTGGGGTACATTGACGTTGTGGCAGGCTTATGCAATGTATGATCATATAATGTAACTAAACCCCCATTATTTTTGCCTAGATTAGGTGGTTTTTAAAAAACAAATAAAATCTTTCAACATTGAAGTTGCTGTTTATTGGATAGGTGAGTGCACTGGATCTTGTGTATTGTACTATTTGGCCCCCATCAGCACCCCCATTTATGCATGTTAAGGTGCGTGCAGCCAACCCCCTCTTGTTTTAATATTAATATATATATATATATATATATATATATATATGTATATGTATATATATTGTACTGCTCAAAATGGGAACACTTAAACAACTCAATGTAACTCCAAGTCAATCACACTTCTGTGAAATCAACTGTCCACTTAGGAAGCAACACTGAGTGACAATCAATTTCACATGCTGTGCAAATTGGATAGACAACAGGTGGAAATTATAGGCAATTAGCAAGACACCCCCAATAAAGGAGTGGTTCTGCAGGTGGTGACCACAGACCACTTCTCAGTTCCTATGCTTCCTGGCTGATGTTTTGGTCACATTTGAATGCTGGCGGTGCTTTCACTCTAGTGGTAGCATGAGACGGAGTCTACAACCCACACAAGTGGCTCAGGTAGTGCAGCTCATCCAGGATGGCACATCAATGCGAGCTGTGTCAAGAAGGTTTGCTGTCTGTCAGCGTAGTGTCCAGAGCATGGAGGCGCTACCAGGAGACAGGCCAGTACATCAGGAGACGTGGAGGAGGCCGTAGGAGGGCAACAACCCAGCAGCAGGAATGCTACCTCTGCCTTTGTGCAAGGAAGAACAAGAGGAGCACTGCCAGAGCCCTGCAAAATGACCTCCAGCAGGCCACAAATGTGCATGTGTCTGCTCAAATGGTCAGAAACAGACTCCATGAGGGTGGTATGAGGGCCCCACGTCCACAGTTGGGGGTTGTGCTTACAGCCCAACACTGTGCAGGACGTTTGGCATTTGCCAGAGAACACCAAGATTGGCAAATTCGCCACTGGCACCCTGTGCTCTTCACAGATGAAAGCAGGTTCACACTGAGCACATGTGACAGATGTGACAGAGTCTGGAGACGCCGTTGAGAACGTTCTGCTGCCTGCAACATCCTCCAGCATGACCGATTTGGCAGTGGGTCAGTAATGGTGTGGGGTGGCATTTCTTTTGGGGGCCACACAGCCCTCCATGTGCTCGCCAGAGGTAGCCTGACTGCCACTAGGTACCGAGATGAGATCCTCAGACCCCTTGTGAGACCATATGCTGCTGTGGTTGGCCCTGGGTCCTCCTAATGCAAGACAATGCTAGACCTCATCTGTCTGGAGTGTGCCAGCACAGTGTACACTATTGGAGTCTTTCTTTCTTTTTTATTCACATATTTTAATCTGAACTATGAGAACCTGACTACTTCAAGATCTGCAATACAAACAGACCTATATCAAACTCAAGCTCCTGCAAGTCAACCTGGTTTCCTATCTGCTCATTTAATATAAGGACTATTGTATAGTTTTGCTCTGTTTGATAATGTAAGTACATTACTGCATTTCATATTACTTTACAGTTTACTTGTGACGCGACCTATTTTCATTTCTATTGTTTAAAAATACAGTTAAGTATTCTGGTGACCTGGCTGCTCAGAGTATGGGGGGTGGAATGAGGTCCAGATCCCCATCGGTGCCCTCGGCCTCGCGGCTTTCGGTCCCGGTAGGGGGATTCTCTGCCTGCATCTCCCATAGCCTTAAGGAGACACCACAGGCAATAAATGGTAAAGAATGGGCTGAGGAAAACCCTGAAGAGTTGTCAAGGGAGTCAGAGGGGGATGCCAAGATATATATTAAAGATGCCCCACAGACACAAAGACTTAGGAATGGCTGCCACTTCACAAATTTCTACTGCTACATCTAATATGGCCACTGCCACCACCGAGATGGCTACTACCACTCTTAAAGCTACAGCATATAACCCAAATATGCCACCTGAAATGGCTGCAGGCCTGCCAGCATCAGCTGAAATGTGTGGAATTAAGAAATGATTTTAAGGTGGATTTTGAGACAATATACGGCTTCATGAAAGACATTAACCTACGCACGGAAGATGTTGAAAGAATAATCACATTTAGAATTAATGGAGACAGTAAATGCATTAAAAAAGCATGTGAACCAGAAAAAATTGCTGATGCAGATGATAGGAGCAGATGAAATGATGAAATAACGTGCGGATCAGAGGAATCGTGCAGATCAGAGGAATCCATGATAACATCGATATGGTAGAACTACCTAACTATTTTCAGAATATGGTAAGGGCAATTAAGCCATCTGTTACCAACTCAGACTTAATTCTGGACTGCATTTACAGGCTGCCTAAACCCAACAGTGCGCCTGCAGCTGCACCTAAAGACACAATATTACGCTCCCATTATTATCACATAAAGGAGGAATTCTTAGGTGCAGTAAGTACATCTGGATTACCCGGAAACTACAACAACATGAAGATCTTTCAGGACTTTTCTGAACATACCATGAGAAGGCGTAGGGAATTTCAACTTTTTACATCAGAGATTTCCTGTAAAGGTTCTCTTCTACATGGACGGTCGGAAATTTGCTGTTACATCGCTAGAGGAGGGTGTTGAAGTTCTCAACTCCATGAGAAGACGCCAGGTGTTTCCAGCCCATACATTTTCACCTTCTACCCCTGAGCAGACCAATAAGAGAAGCAAGTCTCATGCTCCATAACGACCGACACAGCATCTGAGTTCCTTACTTATCATTTTCCAGATGGTGTTGTTTCGATTTTCAGTTTTCCTGTTCCGGTACCGCTTGTTGGATTACCTCAATGTTGGACCTACCTGCTGTTTTCGGCATTAACAAGAAATATCATGTATTGCTTATTTTGCTGATGGTTCCTGGTTCCTGACTCCAGGATTTCGTTATTGATATGAGGTTGTTAAATCCTGACTCCTGACTTTGATGTTATGATCCTGGATTGCTGATTCTTTATACAAGTTTTCAGTTGGCTTTTGGTTCCTGGTTCCTGATTTCAAATTTAAAGTGACCGACTTACTTGCTTATTACATGAACCTTGAAACTCTTATTTCTTTTCTAAAACTATAGTTCATTTTATTTGTTTATTCTTTTGGAACTTGCGGTTCTAATATTATTTTGATTCAAAACCCAATGTCCCTGATGCTCCCTCCCCAACATAGGCCTGTAAATTTATTTTGAGATGGAGAAACTTTTTCTACTTGTCTCATGGCCTTCTTTTTTGTATATGATTTACTTTTTTTTTTTTTGCCCTATAAAGGGGGCCTAATCCAAGTTTTTTTCACTTATTCTTTTCTTAAACAGTGTTTCAATATTTTTTACATTTTTTGGATGAGAAATGTTATTATTTTGAAACAAAAAACTAATGTTTCCAGATATGTATATATGACTTTCATTCACAATTTGAATGTATTTCTTTCTGCTGTAACATATGGATGCTATACTCGTTCTGGTCAGGTGGGTAGGTTGGACTTTTCTCTCCCTATGCAACTCCAACCTTTTTTTACGCTGTTGGGTGTTCTTTGGGCCTCTCACAGGTTTTTAAATGTTTTAAAACTTTTTTATTTTTTTGTTAACTGTAAATAATAGACATGGTGATAAAAATGTTTTCACTAAATGTGAAGGGCCTAAACATGCCACATACAGGGAGTGCAGAATTATTAGGCAAGTTGTATTTTTGAGGATTAATTTTATTATTGAACAACAACCATGCTCTCAATGAACCCAAAAAACTCATTAATATCAAAGCTGAATATTTTTGGAAGTAGTTTTTAGTTTGTTTTTAGTTTTAGCTATGTTAGGGGGATATCTGTGTGTGCAGGTGACTATTACTGTGCATAATTATTAGGCAACTTAACAAAAAACAAATATATACCCATTTCAATTATTTATTATTACCAGTGAAACCAATATAACATCTCAACATTCACAAATATACATTTCTGACATTCAAAAACAAAACAAAAACAAATCAGTGACCAATATAGCCACCTTTCTTTGCAAGGACACTCAAAAGCCTGCCATCCATGGATTCTGTCAGTGTTTTGATCTGTTCACCATCAACATTGCGTGCAGCAGCAACCACAGCCTCCCAGACACTGTTCAGAGAGGTGTACTGTTTTCCCTCCTTGTAAATCTCACATTTGATGATGGACCACAGGTTCTCAATGGGGTTCAGATCAGGTGAACAAGGAGGCCATGTCATTAGATTTTCTTCTTTTATACCCTTTCTTGCCAGCCACGCTGTGGAGTACTTGGACGCGTGTGATGGAGCATTGTCCTGCATGAAAATCATGTTTTTCTTGAAGGATGCAGACTTCTTCCTGTACCACTGCTTGAAGAAGGTGTCTTCCAGGAACTGGCAGTAGGACTGGGAGTTGAGCTTGACTCCATCCTCAACCCGAAAAGGCCCCACAAGCTCATCTTTGATGATACCAGCCCAAACCAGTACTCCACCTCCACCTTGCTGGCGTCTGAGTCGGACTGGAGCTCTCTGCCCTTTACCAATCCAGCCACGGGCCCATCCATCTGGCCCATCAAGACTCACTCTCATTTCATCAGTCCATAAAACCTTAGAAAAATCAGTCTTGAGATATTTCTTGGCCCAGTCTTGACGTTTCAGCTTGTGTGTCTTGTTCAGTGGTGGTCGTCTTTCAGCCTTTCTTACCTTGGCCATGTCTCTGAGTATTGCACACCTTGTGCTTTTGGGCACTCCAGTGATGTTGCAGCTCTGAAATATGGCCAAACTGGTGGCAAGTGGCATCGTGGCAGCTGCACGCTTGACTTTTCTCAGTTCATGGGCAGTTATTTTGCGCCTTGGTTTTTCCACACGCTTCTTGCGACCCTGTTGACTATTTTGAATGAAACGCTTGATTGTTCGATGATCACGCTTCAGAAGCTTTGCAATTTTAAGAGTGCTGCATCCCTCTGCAAGATATCTCACTATTTTTGACTTTTCTGAGCCTGTCAAGTCCTTCTTTTGACCCATTTTGCCAAAGGAAAGGAAGTTGCCTAATAATTATGCACACCTGATATAGGGTGTTGATGTCATTAGACCACACCCCTTCTCATTACAGAGATGCACATCACCTAATATGCTTAATTGGTAGTAGGCTTTCGAGCCTATACAGCTTGGAGTAAGACAACATGCATAAAGAGGATGATGTGGTCAAAATACTCATTTGCCTAATAATTCTGCACTCCCTGTAAACATAGACCATTGATAGGGGAGACGAAAACACATAAATCTGACGTTCTATTTCTTCAGGAGATACATTTTAAACACAGTAAGATTGCATCTACTCTAGCAAAAAACTATCCTCTTCGGTTTCATTCTATGTTCAGATCAAAGTCCAGTGGCATTTCCATATTTTTTCACAGGGGTGCGTCTTGCCACACCGACGAGGTGGTTACAGACCCAGAGGGTAGGTACGTGGTTTGGAAGGGTATGCTGAATAATGTGTCTTATACTTTGGCAAATGTTTAATTCCCTAACACTGGACAGCTCAAATTTTCAAATAAAATTACTAAAACAAATTTAGACAATGCCAGAGGTAGACTGATCATAGGAGGGGATAGCAATTTTGTATGGGATTGTGATCAAGATATTTCCAGAGAACGCGACCACACCCCCCGAAATAACTGTAGTAAAAAACAAGCTGACTCTTTATTTTTTCACAGGGCTTATTCAATTTCTGGAGGATTCAGCATGAAGGAGAGAAGGACTATACATATTACTCAACTAGGTATAATATGTATTCACGTATTGACAGGGTCTTGGTTCGTGTACAGAATATTTCTTGTGTTTTAAGATCTGAAATAAAGGATGTGACATGGTCAGATCATGCCCCAGTGATTATACATATTGAAGAGTGCCTCCAGTCGAACTCGAAGAGGCCATGGAGACTAAGTGACTATTTAGTCACAAATTTGGAAAATAAATCATTGGCTGAGGAGGCACTTGAGGATTATTTTAAAAACAATTGGACTCCAAATATTCATGCTACTTCAATATGGAATGCCCATAAAGCTGTCTTAAGAGGTCATTTCATACAGCAGACCTCATATCGGAAGAAAATTAGATCCAAAAATGTAAAAGATCTTGGGAAAGAATTATGCAATCTAAATCAGACAAATAAATTTGGACCTTCCCCTTGTCTTGCCGCAATAATATCTGAAACTAAAGATAAAATTCATGCAGTTCAGTTAGAACACATGGCTTTGATGTTAAATAAATTGAAGCAAATTGTTTATTCGAAAGGCAACAAGGCTTCCTCTTTATTGGCCTCGAAGCTTCGACAGTCTAGGATTGAGCATTTATTGGCAGAGGATGTTGTTAAAATTACACATCCGGGTAAAATAAGTAACACTTTTGCTGCCAACTATAAAAAAACTTTACAATTTGGCATTAGATCCAACTGTGAAGAAGCCCAAATTGGATAAAAATAACTCTGTCCTTGATAAAATCCCTTTGAAACAAATATCAGTTGATAAATTTGACACTTTCAATTCTCCCATTTCCCACAGAGAAATAGTGGATGCTATTAACATAATTCCGGCTAGCAAGACAACGGGACCTGATGGTTTCACGATGGCGTATTATAAGTTCTTTTCTGGTTTATTAGCTCCTCATCTACTTAATTTATTTAATCATTACTGGTCTCATGGAGAAATGCCAGAGGAGGCGTTATGCGCTCAAATTATAACATTACCTAAACCTGGCACAGCACCTAATTTGTGTTCAAATTTTCACCCAGTATCACTTATTAATAATAATACTAAAATATACTCCAAAATATTGGCAAATAGGTTAGCTCAAATACTTCCACTTGTAATTGATCAAGACCAGGTGGTCTTAACACGATGGTGGAAGCAAACGTCCCTATCACACTCATCATGTATTTTGCAGAAACAGAATGTAGAAAAGGAAAAAAACAGAGGCATCTAGAAAATGTATTTGACAAGCTCGAGGATGCTGACAGTTGAAAAAGATGACAATCCATCCAAAGGTCTTGAAAATTTTAAGAATCCTTTCAGTCTGGTATATCAAGTCTTCTTGTCCTGCTGCAGCTATGATGACATTGTCCAGGCAGTGAAATGTACAAATACCCTGTGTCATTACGTAGAAAAAAAGAGATTGAAGGACTTTGGAGAATGTTTCCAGAGCTGAACTCATGCCAAAATGAAGACAGCAAAATTTAAAAAAAATTCTATTAGGATGCCAAATTTGAAAAACATTTGGTGCCTCTCCGTAATGTGAATGTGGAAATATGCATTGCGCAGATCTATCGAGCCCTGCCAGTATCCTTGATGAATTCCCTGTGTGATAGACCTGAGAGATTCCATTCTGAACTTTCTCACATTCAACATCTTGTTGATCATATTGAGATCCAAAATTGGTCTCCATTCATCTGAAGCTTGAAATCTTTCACTTATGGGAACCCATCTTATGGCTCTGCCTTTCAACAGGGTTTGTAGATCTTTTATCAGTGCCCCTTTTTATAGAAACATAGAATGTGACAGCAGATAAGAACCATTCGGCCCATCTAGTCTGCCCAATTTTCTAAATACTTTCATTAGTCCCTGGCCTTATCTTATAGTTAGGATAGCTTTATGCCTATCCCACGCATGCTTAAACTCTGGGTTAACCTCTACCACTTCAGCTGGAAGGCTATTCGATGCGTCCACTACCTTTTCTGTAAAATAATACTTCCTAAAATTATTTTTAAATCTTTGCCCCTCTAATTTAAGACCAAGGTTTCCCTGGACTGAATAAGGAAGGGAAAGACATGACTGCTGCCCAGGGAGGGGGGACGGACATAAAGGGATACATATGTAGCAATAAGGGACCTAGTACATAAGGGAATCTGGGGGTGGGCCCTTGTCACTCAGTAGGTAGGAAGAGAGCTAAAAGGAGCTTTTTTCCCGCCCTTTTCTTTAATCTCCTTCCTTCTTCCTACACCTTCTGAGAGTAAAAAACAAAAAAAACAAAAACAAAAGAAGAACTTTTATTGATTTTTCAATTAACTGCTCACCTGGCAAGAAGAGTTACTCACCTTGGCACGGGGAGAGCTATGGTGGTGGTGTCCAAGGATGCCCTGGTGGAGATGCTGCAGGCATATCTGTCGGAGAATGGCACCGGGTCGTTGGGTGAAGTGATGGCCGGCCTGCAGGGTGGCAGCGATGGGGCGGCAGTGGTGGAGCCTGTGGAGAGACAAGATGGCGGTAGAAGGCCTAGGCGATCCAGGCCTCCTACGCGCCTTTCCCCCAGCCCAGTGCGGCGAAGCGAGGAGAGTGCCCGGGTCGGACGGAGCGAGTGGAGCGGATGGAGGTGTCCCCTTACCTGTCCGGGCTGCAGGAGGGCGGCTGCGGCGAGAGATGGAGGCTGGTCGGCGGGATCAAGATGGCGGCGGACGAGGGACGCGGTCGAGGAGTCCGGCTTCTTTTCCGGCCCAGCCGGAAGTGACGTCTGAGCGCGCCTGGCGCGCAGGAAGAGTGACGTCGACGGAGGTGCCGCGGGGCGCGTACGTGACGTCAGTGCGCCGGAGCGCACTGACGTCGCAGGCCCCGCCATCTTGGAACCGGGCAAACCGGTCCGGAGAGCCGGGCAGCCGGGAGGCTGGCCTGGAAAGTGCCCGGGCGGCATGGAGGGACGGCGGCCGGCCGGGCGGTCGGCTCAGGAGCTCGGGGGATGGCGGCCATGGCGGTGGTCGGCCAGAAGAAGCGGAGGATGGCGGCCTGTGGAGAGGCCGGCTGGAGATGGATGAAGAAGCGGCAATGGGAGAGGAAGACAGTGTGGAGGAGCAGGAGGAGCTGCTGGAGGAACAGGTTCCTGGCAACCTTCCTGTGTCCGGTGAGTCAGCCTGCGCAAGCGCATGGGGTGGTCTGGGGGCCAGTATAGGGGGTTCCAGGGAGGCGCAGGGGGAGGTTTTGCGCTTGCTTAGGGCCCTAGTGGCAGGGTTACCAGGGGCTGCGCAAGGGGGGGCATTAGCTTCTGCGCCAGGGCCCGCGCCTGCAGCTCCAATGTGCGCTTTTCGCCCCAGCATACCTGGGTGTGAGTTATCTCCGCTGGGCATGCATGTCCCTAGCGAGACGCGCGAGAAGATAGTGCGCGGCGAATTTGTGGATTTGCTTTCCCTGGTTCCGCCGGACAAGGATGCCGTAGATAGGCCGAGACGGGGGGAGCCGGGGGAAGGGGACAAGGGCAAGCAGCTCCCAAGAACTTTTGGGAACTGGTTGCAGGGGTTTGCAGTTTTCGCCAGTGTATTGTCCAGGCAGTTCCCGGAAAGGGCCCCTTCGTTATTCAGGTACCTAGATCTCATTTGGGGGGCTTACAAAATATACGGCGGTCAATGCTGGTTTCGTTATGACCAGCAATTTCGGCAGAAGATGGCGGTATGCCCGGGGTTGGACTTCGGGGTGCAGGATGGCAGCCTTTGGCTGCTGCTCATGACTCCCAGCCGGCCGGCGCCCTTTTGGCTGCTGCTCAAGCGAGGGGTTTGTTGGCTCTTCAATGAGAGCCATTGCAGGTGGTATAGTTCCTGCCGCTTTCGACACGAGTGTTCTCACTGTGGAGGAGCGCATCCTGCGTCGCGCTGTTTCAAAAAGGGGAAACAGGTGCCTCCCAAAGGTGGGGCTGCGGACGCCGCCCCGAAAGGCCTGGACCCTGGTGAGAGGGGAAAGGATGGCGCCGTGGCTCGCTCGGTATCCTAAGCGGCGGGATGCGTTGCTGTTGGCGGACGGGTTTTCGTCGGGGTTTTGGGTTCCGTTTGTTCCCTCGGCGGAGCCGCGTTTTGCTAACAACTTGCGCTCGATTCAGGGTAGGGAAGGGATGTTGCGGGAAAAACTGGATAAAGAGATAAGTTTGGGGAGGATGGCAGGGCCGTTTGTCCGTTCGCCATTTGTGAATCTTCGGGTGTCGCCGTTGGGTTTGGTCCCCAAAAAGGAGGAGGGGGCTTACCGCATGATTCATCATTTATCTTATCCAGCAGGTGAGTCTGTTAACGACGGCATTGATAAGGAGTTCAGCCGCGTCCGTTACGCGTCTTTCGACAGGGCGTTGGAATTGGTCAGGGATGCCGGGGTTGGAGCCTGGTTAGCGAAGTCCGACATTGAATCGGCCTTCCGCTTCCGGAGTGTCATCACCTCCTCGGTTGCCACTTTGAGGGTAGTTACTACTATGACATGTGTCTGCCGATGGGGTGTGCGATTTCCTGCTCCTATTTCGAGTCCTTTGCGTCGTTTTTGGAATGGGTGGTCATTCAGGTTTCGGGTTTTGTGTCGGTGACACATTATTTGGATGATTTTTTGTTTGTCGGGAAACGGGGGAAGGGGGTATGTGGGGACATTCTGCGTGTTTTTCGGGAAGTGGCGGCTGATTTCGGCATTCCTGTCGCGGAACAGAAGACAGAGGGTCCGGCAGAGGTGCTGTCGTTCCTCGGGGTGGAAATTGATTCCGCCAACATGGTTTTTCGGTTGCCGGAGGACAAGGTCGCAGTGCTCTTGCGTTGGGTCGACCTCGTCAAAGGGGCGAAGAAAGTGCAGTTGCGGCAGAAGCAGGTGCTGCTGGGTCACCTAGCATTCGCTTGTCGTGTTTTGCCGATGGGTCGGGCGTTTTGTCGCCGGCTCTCGTTGGCGACGGTGGGTATTCGGGAGCTGTATCATTTTATACGGGTTACGAAGAAGCTTAAGTCGGACTTGCAGGTGTGGAGTTCCTTCCTGGAGCGGTACAACGGCCGGTCGTGTTGGTTGCGAGCGGCGGTTGGGAACTCAGTGTTGGAACTTTTCACAGATGCGTCTGGCTCCCTCGGCTTCGGGGCTTACTTCCGGGGCCGGTGGTGCGCGGAGGCTTGGCCGGACAGCTGGCGGGGTACAGATCTCATGCGCAACTTGACCTTCTTGGAGCTCTTCCCGATTGTCGTTGCGATGGAGTTATGAGGTCACGAGTTGCGGGACCGAACTGTTGATTTTCATACGGACAACATGAGTGCTGTCCACGTGATAAATCGCGCAACGTCGGCTTCACCGCCGGTGCTGGCATTGCTTAGGCGCTTGGTCCTGTTGAGTTTGCAGCATAATGTGTGGGTTAGGGCGTGTCATGTGCCGGGTGTGTTGAATATTGTGGCTGATGCGCTTTCTCGGTTCCAGTGGCGGCGTTTCCGAGAGGCGGCACCAGAGGTGGAACAGGTGGGGCAGCCTTGCCCGCAGTCTTTATGGGAGCTCGGTTCCGAAGATTGATGGGGTTGGTGTCGGAGTCGTTGTCAGCATCCTCGTGGAAGTCCTACCGGGTGGTGTGGTCTAAGTGGCTCGGGTTGGTGCCGGGGGAAGGTAGCCTGACGTCGGACTCGGGGCGCTTTGAGGTAACCTTACTGTTTTTGGAGCAATTGTTGGATGAAGGGCGGTCATGTGCTGCAGCGGAGAAGGCCCTGTCGGCCCTGTCGTTCTTGTTTAGGTTTCTGGGTTGGAAGGATATGACCAGGGAATTTAGTATTCAGAGGGCCCTGCGTTTGTGGCGGCGGAGGAGGGTCCCGGATCAGAGGAGGCCTATTTCGGTGCAGCTTCTGTGGGAGCTCCTGGCGGTGCTGCGGCGGGTGTGTAGTTCGGAGTACGAGGCGTTGTTGTTTGGGGTCGCTTTTTCTTTGTGCTTTTTTGGGGCGTTGCGGGTCGGAGAGGTGGTGGCCGCCAGTCGTCGGGTGGCGCCACCGCTGTTGGTGTCGGATGTGCGGTGGGCGGTCAAAGGGCTGGACATTCGGATCCGTAAGTCCAAGACGGATCAACGCGGTGAAGGAGCGTGGGTACGTATTGATGCAGCGGGAGGGGAGTACTGCCCAGTGCACCTGTTTCGGAGATTTATGCAGGTCCGCCCTACGGGCGGGGGTGCGCTGCTGGTGCATCAGGACGGGTCTCCTATGATGCGCTATCAATTTAGCAAGATTTTGCGTGAATCCCTGGTGGCGAGCGGGAGGAGCCCGCAAGGGTACTCGGCCCACTCCTTCCGGATTGGGGCGGCTACACAAGCTAGTGAGATGGGATTTTCACCGTCAGCGGTGCAGGAATTGGGGCGGTGGCGTTCAGGAAGGTTCCAGTTGTATGTGCGGCCGCACCTCTTATAGGGCGACTTTCAGGGCGAGTAACAGTTTCTTCCCGTTTAGTTTTTCTGTTTGTTCATTTCTAGGTTCTCGCCCTCGGTATGTATGGATACTAGGGCATTCCTACATCTATTGGGCAGCGAGGCGGGCGGAGGAGCGCCCATATGGCCGCAACCTGGGGTGTTCGTACGACCAAGCACGGGTCCGATGGAGGGGCATTCGCGGGTTGTCATGGAGCCAGGTTTACCCAGAGTGCCGTTTTATGAACAGGTTTGTTCCCAGTTCGGTGATCTTGGTCATTCATGCAGGGTGGAATGACCTGGGGCGGGTCCGAACAGTGGATCTCATGCACGACATGAAGGAGGATCTTGCCCGGTGCATGGCATTGTTTCGGGATGTTACGTTGGTGTGGTCGGAGGTGGTCCCGAGGCCCTGCTGGCTGCAGTTACCTTATGCAAAGGGGCTGGAGCGCAGCAGGCGGAAGTTGAACATGGCGGTGTCGAGGTTTGTTCGGCAGCTTGGGGGCATCGTGGTCTGGCATGTAGAGTTGGAAGGGGATAACAGCACGCTGATGCGGTCCGATGGGGTGCACTTAAGCTTGATTGGTTTGGACATTTTCAACATGGGACTGCAAGGTGGGATTGAGAAAGCGCTGGCGGCGGGGGGTGCGATGCCGGGGGAGGGCGTAGGAGGCCGGCATCGCGGTGGCAGAATACCTGGCCAGCGCATGGGAAGGCAAGTGCCAAGTCGGATTGGGGAGTCACAGCATGCTTGGGCTGAAGGCGGAAGGCAGGCTGCTTTGGACTCTGGTAAAAGGATGTGAGACCTGTCTGATGGATGAATCACCCCATCAGCTGACAGTTGGTTTTAATGCTGGTCAAAAATGTTCAATAAAGCTGTGGCCGTTGCCCTTATCCACTATACAGGTGTTGTGTGTTTATTGGGCAACGGGAGGTTCGTGGGTCTGCAGTCAAGGTTTCCCTGGACTGAATAAGGAAGGGAAAGACATGACTGCTGCCCAGGGAGGGGGGACGGACATAAAGGGATACATATGTAGCAATAAGGGACCTAGTACATAAGGGAATCTGGGGGGTGGGCCCTTGTCACTCAGTAGGTAGGAAGAGAGCTAAAAGGAGCTTTCCCACCCTCCCTCCCTATAATGGTTGTAGTTGGTAGTCAAGTGGCGGTGTTGGTGGTGTTTTTTCTTTGTGTCTGGTTGTCTCTGTTTTGTTTTTGTCACAGCGGAATACCTGGCCAGCGCATGGGAAGGCAAGTGCCAAGTCGGATTGGGGAGTCACAGCATGCTTGGGCTGAAGGCGGAAGGCGGGCTGCTTTGGACTCTGGTAAAAGGATGTGAGACCTGTCTGATGGATGAATCACCCCATCAGCTGACAGTTGGTTTAATGCTGGTCAAAAATGTTCAATAAAGCTGTGGCCGTTGCCCTTATCCACTATACAGGTGTTGTGTGTTTATTGGGCAACGGGAGGTTTGTGGGTCTGCAGTCATGTCCTCTTGTGGTTGATTTTGTTCTTTTAAAAGATGATGGTGTGTGTGACAGAGTCAAATTGTTGAATCTTGGAAACTGACGAAACTCTAGTCGGTATTCTGTGTTTAAAATCAATTGGATCCATCTTTATGGCTTGATTCTTTCCCATGTGTCCTGAAAATGGAGGAGACAACCTCCTACTTGCAGGCCCTGCAGAGTGTAATCACTCTTACCTGTGAAACCTCTAGCACTGACGTTTTATTTTTTAAATTCTGAGACCGACTGTATTCACACCCAGGACGATACAGGACGATTGCTTCTTCCAATGGCTTACCAAAGAGCAAATCACCTTGAAAAAGTAAACCTACCAAATTATTCTTTGAAAAAAGGTCAGCACGGTTTTAACCATAATGCTTGCTTTGTTGCAACAGATAGAGGCATATTTCTGGCTAAATTGGAGACTAAACCTACTGAGGCTTCAGCATAATATTTAGTAGCCTTGTAAATTAAGGGCAAATCTCACAGCCCTAATTAAATTCTCACCTATTGTTCTCCCCCCCAGCCCCCACCCCTGAGCGATGAGTGGGGGCCCTAAATATCAATTGGGGGGGAACCTATTGTCCTCCCCCCTGGCCCCACCACTGAGCGGTGGGTGGGGGCCCTAAATTAGAATAAGGGGGGGGATTATATCTGGTAATTCTCTATGTTATATCTGCATTAAAGTTTTCACTCAAATATATAAAACAATAAAACAAGTGAACAGTGCAAAGTATCAGAAAAACCTTAAATTATCAATCATATACACCATGTGTATTTGGTGAGAAAGTGTTAGATTTAAGAATACCCTGTTTGGAGAGCATGTGTTCCTGAAATATAGAAACAACTCTCATAGGGTAACACAGTACGGTTTTGCTTAAAACTGATAATTGTGGTAATAGTTGGTATCACACTCACATTTAAATGAGCATGTTCCTTTAACTGGCTCAGGTAAATAGGCTTGAGTGTGATACTGGAGGTTGGATGCAGGGCAGCAGCAGCTCTCTCCTCAGAGATGAAGTGTAAAAAAGGCAGGATACATCTCATTAGTATTAGAAAACATTTATTATAAACAAAGTGTAATAAAAACCTTACATTAAGGTAGGAAAATTGTCACCATATGATGCCCATACGCACACAATACCTTTCAATGGATCACTGTCTCCCTCAGGTGCTATGATCCCAGTAAAATATCTGTCTCTTAAACCTACTTTTGGTGCCAAAAACATGTATAAACCCGCCCACATGTGTCTCTTCATTTCTTCCGGTTCTGGTTTCATGCGTTCCAGCGGCCATTTTTGCGATCAATTTGTCCGGCGGCCATCTTGGAAGTCGATGTATGGAGTTCTGGATAATTTACATTTTACCTAAACTTCATAAGGATCCAGTCTGACCCCCAGGGAGACCTATTGTGGCAGGGGTGGATTCTTTGTTATCTCCCCTGTCGCAATATATAGTGACGTTAGTAGTCTTTACACCATCATTGAACATACTAAAGATTGTGAAGCTGTGAAGTTCTTTTTCTATAAGTCAGAATGTTTTAAAGAAGAACAGATTGATTTTATTTTAAAATGCATCTCATTTGTTTTAAATAATAACTTTTTGGGTTTGAGGACGAATTTAATATCCAGAAGAGAGGCACGGCTATGGGTACCAAGTTCGCACCCAGCTATGCAAATCTATTTATGTCCTATTGGGAACACTCTTTTCATACGGGTCATAGCTGGGTGACGAACTTGGTACTCTATAAAAATACATAGACAATATATTTTTTATTTGGAAGGGAGACCGTGCCTCTCCAAACAAATTCTTAACTTGTAAAAATTTTAAGTATTATTGGGAAATACAACTAATCAGCAAAATAAGCACCCAGGAGGTACATATTTTAGACCTCAACATTTTTAGTGAAGCAGGCTGTACACACATTCTGATACACACACACTGCCGTACACATAACCACAGCTACTCACACACTGCCACACATATCACTCACAGCTACTCACACTCTGCCACACATATCACTCACAGCTACTCACACTCTGCCACACATATCACTCACAGCTACTCACACACTGCAACACATATCAATCACAGTTACTCACACACTGCAACACATATCAATCAAAGCTACACACACCGTCACTGCTATCCACTCAAAAGCCACACCCATCCCTCACAGTCACCAGCTACCTGCACATATCACACAGCAAAAACACACACATCACAAATAGACCAAACCAATTGATCAACTGGGCTCAAGTCAAATTTGAGATAAAATAGCCGCCCCCAACTGCATTTCACCACCATCATGGTGTACCATATGCAAAGGCAGACAACTTGGGAACATTTTGACTATTTACAGTTCATTAACACATATGTTATATATTTATTTATGTACGTGCACATTAAACTTTCACAGAAAATGTCATAGTCTACTTGTATTTGTTGAAGAAACAAGGCATGTGAAACAAAGGGTCCAAATCAAAAAGATTATTATTGAACAATCAAGCAGGATTACAAAACAAGATGTTTTAGCACTTTCAAAGTAATTCACTACGATCAGATAAAACAGTGTCTTTATACTTTTTGAAGATGTCCCAGTAATGTATGAAGCGGATGGCATTGGGCTGTCCTAAAAATTACAGTTCTTCCTATGTGTTCGGTTGAATTGTAACCTATGTATGTGAAATGTATGCAGCATTCGACTGATTGTTCGGTAGAATCACTCCAGTTATTATGAGAGTGAAACTACCGAACAGTCAGACCACCCCAGTAGTAAGTGTGCCTCCAATTACGGTTTGCAACAATGTTGCGAACGGGTAATTGTCAGTTCGTGTAGTGGGTTCTTTGTTCTCTGGGTGGCCGCCATTCGGGAGACGAACACGTGGCGGCGGCCATTTTAAACTCCCAAACAGCGGTGTTTTGCCGTCGAGTTCTGGAACTCAAATCGGACACTCGGCTAGGCAAACACCGCTGAGACCTCCACACTGCCCTTAATTTCATATAGAAACTACTGAACGGCCACCCGTTCGGAAGAAAGAAACACCCGAACAAGGAGATTTATGCGAACTCTCCCTAGTCTCCATAGCACAAGTCTTTCGTGCAGTTTATTCCTTTTTTCTGTGATCGACCGCAGGGCCAAAACACATGGAACCAATTTCGGCTGTTCCCTCCAGTGCGGTCGGTCTTTTTATTACTTCCACAAATCTCCCGAACCCCTGGTCCGATCTGGGGGATTTTTGGATATGTCACTCACTCAGATCAGGGCTACCCGGGGGTGTGATATTTAAAAGGGTACCCCTATGTTTAGGGGTATATCCAGAAACCCAGGGAATTTGTGTCCTGCATAATGGGAGAATGCTTTAAAAGAAGGTTGAGTGATTAAAAGTTCATTTCTGCTCCTGATGCTGTGTGTCGTCCAGTCATTGGGATTGAGGTTAGGATATTGTTGGATTGTTTTGCCTGCTGAAAGCCTTGCCTTATGGATCTATAATACTTGTTCCTGAGCCTCACTGGGATCTTAAGTGGAGATAACCTGTGGAATATCAGCTCTCCGCTACAATATATTTTGACCAATCCAAGTCTCTGCACGTTCTCCAACTCTGAGTTTCTTTATTTCGTCCTCGCAGTACTTGGGTGGCTGATTTTGCATTTGAGAGTAAATTTGTGCACGGAAACAGAGCAGATGAACCAAGCAGAAAACCTTTTGTTTGATATGGCTTTTAAGCATCAATTTGATATGAAGCACAGGGCAAGATATGGGCAGTTAATATTTTCTTTAACACATTCAACTTCTTCAGAGACCCCTGATTACATAATTACCCACTAGCACTGTACCCAACATTGTTGGTCAACAAGTGCATAATTAAGACAGTATATCCTTGTCAGTACAGGTGCAAGCACAGCAAACTGCCTGAAGGATTTCCTAGTTCATCTGCTTGAGCAATCATGAGAGCTTCTGGACCACCTGGCACCCCGACTGGGTACCTCCATCAAGTTCGCATCCTTGCTCTCCACCGGGACACAGGAGTGCTTCAGCCCCTAGTCGCCGCAGCTTGGCTGAAGTCTCTCTGTCGCTTCCAGTCCTGGAACAGGGTGCTGGGTACAGCTTCACGTTATTAAGCTCTCCTGCAGAGAGTATAGCTGATACCCCAAAACACTAGCCCGGACTGAGTGTAGGGTGAGAAGGAACTTCATTATTAGGGCACAGTTGCCTACTTATTTAAAAAAACCCCACAGGGGTCTTCACACAATACAATGCAAGTCCCTCCCAAAAATCTCTGTGCCTCGGAGATAATTGAGTTTAAGACCGTGTAACGGATCACCTGGCACCCCGACTGGGTACCTCCGTTGAAGGATGCTCCTAGCGCTTCCTGAGGACTCCAAGCACTGCAGCAGACACCACAACCACCGAACCGGAGAAGCATATGAATGCTCTCAAGCATATGAATGGTGTAAGCAGCTGAACAGGAAAAGCATACAATCAGCTTACACTCCTGGCAATCAGCATACAATCCAATTCACCCAATAACGAGACGACACTTCGTTTTGAGGTCAAGCAGAACTGCCTGTACTGGCACATACAGCCTTTTTTATTAACAATCCACAAACATAGTACTGCCCACAGGGTTTTGAAATACAACCAATCAATCCGTACAATACACACAGACACTCCCGCACAAAATCCTCCCCTCTGCCTGTGATATGATTACTGAACACAATGGTTAATATATTTATCACAGGCAGAGAAATACAGTATTATAAAACATATCACAGGGACCCCAAAACATGCAATAACCCCACAGAAGATATACAGGCTATATGAAAAATAATTACTATATAATGTGTCCCCTGTTGTATAGTTTAAAACTACTGCACAATGTCTTTGTGCACCAAATACCGGCGAGATGGCACCGTGTAGAAAAGTCCAAACAGTATCTGTGAGTTAAAATGGCCGCCATCCATTGTTCTCACCATGTGCTTCATCCATTGTTCTCACCATGTGCCTCTGATACATGAAATGGTGGCCACCCAGTAGCTCCACAATTTGTCTGGTAGTCTATCCAGCCGGACCAACAGATGAAACACATGGGGAACAGTGCAACAAACGAAGGGAATCATAAAAAATATGGACAATAGTCATATTTGTGCACAATCTCCAGTTTTGTCACAGGGCACAAATAGTGTTTTCAAATGCCATATATCCCAGGGCCATAGTCAGAAGGTAGGAGGCGGGCAAGCAGCCCCCTCCAAGAACACGTGGCGAGGTCTGTTCCGCCATAGACCGGTAAGCTAATTATCTCCCAGGAACAGAGAGACAAAAACATAAAACATAAAAATACCCCAACACATCATAATATACAGTAACCCCACATAACATACAACCCCAAGTAGCCCTGATCTGAGTACCCAAGTTCTCCAAATAGCACTCAGATCCATGCAGTGTAGGGGAAACGCCACCGTGTTAAAGTTCTGACTGGCCGCACTCTTTGTCCTATGCCTAAAATAGTTACAGGGTGTTTGGTGCTTTTGCCGGTCAACTTTTCAGCCGCAGTAGCTCTCAGGGAGAGTTTGTTCCCCTTAGTCTCTGGCACCTTCCCTCCAGAAGACGCTCTCCTGTTGACTCATGCCAAAAACAGTTCCATAACATTCGCGGCTAAGTAGCGCTGAGGTAACCGGGGACCCACGAAGTCCTCATGCCAAAATGAGTTCCATAGAGGTCGCGGCTAAGTACCGCTGAGGACCATTCGTGGGTTTGGTTCATGTGCATGGCTGCCAGGGAGCTATCCTTCGGTATATTTGAATGAAGGGAAAGGGCTGAATCAGGGGCACCCAGATAGCTAATAGCGGCTGGGCAAGGTAACACCTGAACAGTGTCTCAGACCTGAGCCATAGTTGGTGGGCAGGAGGCCAGCTTCCACACTCCTCCAGGAGTTCTTGGCAAATGTCCAAGGAAAAGAGCGTTTGTCACAAATGTTTGGGGAATGCCTGGCATCTAGTGGAGCAAAGTAAAATCCGAATTGTTAAAACCAAATATTGACTTCTAACATTGGAGTGTGCCTTAAGTTTATGCATATTATATTATAAACATACAAATGTATATATATATGTGCTTATAAAACACACACATATCCATGTATATGTGCATTATTACACCCTGTTCCAAATTATTATGCAAATTCTATTTAAGTGTCACAAAGTTAAATATTTGGTTTTTCAGTTTAACTCATGGATGGCATTGTGTCTCAGGGCTCTTTTGATAACTGAAAACAATCTCGGACACCTGTGATAATTAGATTGCCAGGTGAGCCCAATTTAAGGAAAAACTACTAAAGGTAGGTGTTCCACATTATTAAGCAGAGCACCATTTTCTTGCAATATGGGGAAGAAAAAGGATCTCTCTGCCGCCGAAAAGAGTGAAATAGTTCAATGCCTTGGACGAGGTATGAAAAAATTAGATAGTTCATGAAATCTTAAGCGTGATCATCACACTATTAAGAGATTTGTGGCTGATTCAGAGCACATTGTTCAGGTTTGTGCAGATAAAGGCACATTGAGGAAGATTTCTGCCAGATCCATGCATAGGATCAAGAGAGCAGTTGCTAAAATACCATTACATAGCAGCAAACAGATATTTGAAGCTGCTGGTGCCTCTAGAGTCCCACGGACATCAAGGTGTAGAGTCCTCCAGAGTCTTGCAACTGTGCATAAACCTTCTATTTACCACTAACCAATGCTCACAAGCAGAAACGGCTGCATTGGGCAGAAAAATACATGAAGACTAATTTTCTAGCAGTCCTGTTCACTGATGAGTGCCATGCAACCCTGAATGGTCCAGATGGATGGAGTAGTGGATGGTTGGTGGATGGCCACCCTGTTCCAGCAAGGCGGTGGTGGAGTCATGTTTTGGGCCGGAATCATGGGAAGAGAGCTGGTCGGCCCCTTCTGGGTCCCCGAAGGTGTAAAGATGACCTCTGCAAAGTATGTGGAGTTTCTGACTGACCACTTTCTTCCCTGGTACAGAAGGAAGATCTATGCTTTCCGTAATAAAATCATCTTCATGCATGACAATGCACCATCTAATGCCGCAAAGAATACCTCTGCATCAATGGCTGCTATGGTGATAAAAGGAGAGAAAGTCATGGTGTGGCCTCCATCCTCCCCTGACCTCAATCCTATTGAGAGCCTTTGGAGCATCCTCAAGCAAAAGATCTATGAGGGTGGGAGGCAGTTTACATCGAAACAACAGCTCTGGGAGGCTATTCTCACATCTTGCAATAAAATTCAAGCAGAAACTGTCCAAAAACTCACAAGTTCAATGGATGCAAGACTTGTGAAGCTGCTATCAAATAAGGGGCCCTATGTTAAAATGTAACGTGACCTGTTAAAATGTTTAAAAAGTTAAAATGTTGTTATAAGTTTGATTGAAATAGCTTTTGATTTCAGTAAATATGCTGCAAACACAACAAATGACAATTCTCAGTTCTTTACAACCTATAAAGTGTTTTGAAACTTACTGTGCGTAATAATTTGGACCAGTGCATTGTAAGTTTTTTATGTTAAAAAAAAAAATACTGTTTTCATTAGGAGGTTTGTTCAATCAAATTTGAATTGTACTCTTAATAGTTGATAACATGAGAATTATGCTGACTGATATTTACATCAATTATTTAGGTAAATGAGAAAAATATAATTTGCATAATAATTTGGAACAGGGTGTTTAATAAACATTTTGTATATGTGTTTATTTATATTTTTCTTTCGATGCTTATAAAGAGAGGACCCACAAATTCAGAACCTACAGGCACATTAAAGTAAATCTGGCATTGTTTGGGAGCCCTGCAGGTGCGGGGGTCACTATGGATGAAGCTG